>QNUK01000379.1:527500-537500 GCA_013621035.1 Clarias magur
AATAATAATAATAATAATAATAATAATAATAATAATAATCCAGAGTTAACGCTCACTTCAGTCCGTGCATGTGATCAGTTTTGGATTTAAGACTATAATCCAGTGCAGTAACGGACAGATCTAACTGCTGCACTCGCTCATGTGTTGCTCTACACCGTCTTGATAAAGTGCGTACCCCAGTGAACCGCCCCTCTCTGCCCCGCCCTGCCCCGCCCCGCCCTGCCCAGGCATCCTGTCGCGAGCAGCCTGAAAGCTAACGAAGGGTTTCACATATCACCTTCAGGCCAGGGAGCTCAAAAAACAAACAGCTTGTCATAATTAATATTCCGGAGAATGAGGAGCAGAGAAACACGAGCCGAGTGCACGAGGCCAAAGACAAAGCCGTCCCGTCCCGACCCGTCCCGACCCGTCCCTCCGTGTCCTGTCGGGCTTGAGTAACGTTTTTCCTGTCAGAGACTGAAAACCACATGGAGGGAGTAGAAATGAGTAATTGTTTGGAAGAGTATAAGTGTGTGTGTGTGTGTGTGTGTGCGCGTGTGAGCGTGTGCACACCACCTGGATTTAACGAACCCCGGTTTCATGCACAGCTGGAACGGTAAGATGACACAGCAGAAACTCCTCGTCTCATCCGTTATCAAACGCCGAGCGCTTGATTCCCAGTGGCTGCCGCGGTGATATCAGCGAGGTGCAGGAGTGGAGCGGCGTTCAGGTGTTCAGCGCTCAGAGGCAATAATTACCCCAGCGTGTCACCGAGGTTACGACGAGGTTTAAGACGTGTAAGAGCTGACGGCCGGCAAAACATCACGGTCGCAAAACATGAGAGAGGAGACGGAGGTGGATTGGACTGGATTGGACTGGATTGGACTGGGCGGAGCTTAATTGGTTTATGAGATGTTGTGGGTGTAAATCAGCGAAACTGGAAATGAATCCATGTGAGTGTTTGATGTGAGAATTCACCTCGACTTCTTATGTTTTTGATTCGCCACAAATTGACTTAATCTGACGTCATTATTTAATGTTCCATGAAAGTCTTTTGACTTTTCAATCACTCGAGTTTATCATCTGTTGTTTCACTTCTCTATCATTCAAGTTGGTGATTTTTTTTTTTTTTTTTTTGACTTCTTGATGATTTGAGTTGCTGATCTTTTGCCTTCTCGATCTCTGAACTTCCTGATCAGTTCAGGTCAGGATGATTATTTACCTCCATGACTGTTTGACTTTTCAATCATGCAACATAAATGTGACTCAAATTATTCTCATTATTAATATAAACATTCTGGTCAAATTTCAACATATAAACATATATATAACAGGAAATTCAACAGTTAGTGAAATAAGTAAAGATTGAATGAAATACGTACATGTCTGGACTTTTAAATATAACTGTAGTGGGAAATATTTTTTATAAGCTTGAAACATTATCGATTAGACATTTATATCCATATTTATAAATTGTAATATCTATAGATCAGGTCATCTGATGCTAATGAGATATAAACTACACTGAGATGGTCATAGTTTACACGGCCTATATAAAAAAATAAAAAAGGTAGAGAGAGGTGAGGTTTATACAGGAAGTACATTGACACACACACACACACACACACACACATGGAATTTGACTGTGTTTGTTTTATTAGATATTTCATGAACTCGAGCTCCAGCCATGTTTTTCTCACCCGCGCTACAGCTGGCACCCGGACACATCCTAATGAACATCACCCTGACCGTTATGGTGCAACACTTTCCTATCTACAGTTCAGTCTCTATTACAACACACCTACAACAGAGTTTACACACACACTGACTGTACGCACGTGTAGCCAAGCATGTTTATGCTCAAACAGATGGAAATCTGATAGCGGTGATGCGCATCATTATGCAAATGAGCTCACTGTACTTCGACTCTCTCTCTATGTTTTGTTTAGAGATAAAATCACTTGGAATTTCAGCGTTCACACACTGCACACGAGTCACTTATCCAAAGGGCGTGGGGTGTGTCCTGAACAAACGTTTATGCATGTGTTACACAGGAATGAAGTTTTTATTATTTTTTTTTATATTATGAAAAATATGAATACTACTTTAAGAGGCCTGATCTCTGTACAAGGCGAAATCAGCACGATACTAATAACAGGTTAGAGGCTCCGTGATGTATATAGCAGAAGAGCCGTAAGCCCAGACCTCCCAGTCCACGCTGCCATGCCACTGGAGAGAGGTGCTGAAAAGCCGAATGGGTCTGAGGACAAAGGATTCCATACACCAGGTTTTCTCAGGTCATCACGCACCACATCTTTCAGACACATCGACTTCAAACGTATCATTAGACATACAGTATATATGAAGTTCATGCATCAGATTTCCAGTGGTTTAGAACCTTTACACCAGACATCACGTTGGCTCTCTCTTCAGATTCCAGACGCTCATGGAACAACATGTACTGTGGAAGGTTCTGATTGGTCAGCTGTCCGCATTAAGAGTTAACGGCTAAGCTTTAGACTCAATGCTCCTGACACCCTGAGAAAACCCTCTCAACATCATATACAGACATTTTGGACTTGGTTACAAGCTGAAGGCAAACATCTGTACAAACAGCTGTATCCACTATCCAGCCATTAAACTCTCCCCAACCAGACACGACATCATCCAGAAACGTGGCATAAATTACCTCCCAAAAGTTCATCTGAACCCCAAGACAACAACCAAGGACCTGCAGACTGAGTCAAGAGCATCATTTATCTCCCACTGAGACCTGCACTATAGGGCCAAACACGATCTCTCGTCAGCCTTCACCTGCATATGAACTTGAGTAACATCCCATTTTTAATCCACAGGGTTTAAAATGCTGGTGGCCCCGCCCCCTCTGCAGCTATAACAGCTTCAACGCTTCTGTGAAGGCTTTCCACAGGGTTTGGGAGTGTGTTTATGGGACATTTCGACCGTTCTTCCAGAAGAGCATCTGTGAGGTCAGGCGCTGATGTTGGACCAGAAGGCGTGGCTCACAGTCTCCGCTCAAATTCATCCCAAAGGTGTTCTGTGGGGTTGAGGTCAGGACTCTGTGCAGGACAGTCAAGTCCTTCCACACCAAACTCTCTCATCCGAGTCTTAATGGGCGTGCTTTGTGCACTGGTGCGCAGTCATGTTGGAACTGGTGGGGGGTTGTTTTAAAGATTTATGCTATTACACATACCAAGACATTTTGGACAATTTCATTCTCCCAACTTTGTGTGAAATGTCGGAGTGGGAGCATAATGTTGGGGGATTAAAGGCTGGTGCTACTGGAAAAGAGGAACGTCTCAAAGGAGACGGGTCAGACTCGTCTCAGAGACATGTTGTGATATTGTGATCTGATCGCTCAGGAAATCACCTGGAAGCGTGACGTCATTAAAGGACCAGCTAACTGACTGCGCTTATAAAGCCGAGCGGCGTCTGTGTGTCTCGGCGGCCCACTTGTGATCCACATTAAAGCCGCGAGGAAATCGAATCTCCAAGATGGAACAAAATATTTGACTCTCTTTAAAACGCTAACACAGGTCTCACATGTGTGTGTGAGTGTGTGTTAACACCTTAGCTGAAATACCGCTCAGATAAACACGTCAAACTTCCCATTTCCCATTTCACTCGTCATCAAACGTTCAAATGAGCTACTGCTGAGCCACGCCCCTTAGAAAACAGCAAGCCGGGGGGTGGGGGGGCTCTTCTTATATGACGTCACATTAGGGGGTGAGAATGTAAATGGCTTGTTTAAAAAAAATTGTTTGTTTGATTGATTGTTTGATTGGTTGTTTGTTTGTTTGTTTGATTGGTTGTTTGATTTGTTGTTTGTTTGTTTGTTTGATTGGTTGTTTGATCTGGTGTTTGGTTGTTTGTTCAGGCCTGGTGGAGATCCACCTGAACATGACTAAAAAAAGTCAATTTTGTTCAACAAACAGAAAGCAGTGGAGCGGCATGACAAAGCCCACAAGCCGCGTCACAGCAGCTCCGTCAGGAGGAACGAGAGGAAGTGACACTGAAGTGTTAAACGAAGCTTAACGCTCAACCCGCTACACGTCACTCTCATTGATAATCCAATACAGTGAAAATCTTTATTTGAGTAGATATTTGGTATCAGCAGTAGACGTGTAGATCAGACAGTGTGGTTTAGTGAGTCGGACAGATCAGACTGGTGAGGAGGATCTTATCAGAGTTCAGCCGTCCATCAGACACTACAGACACACTACGACTAGTGTGTGTGTGTGTGTGTGTGTGTGAGTGTGTGTGTGTGTGTGTGTGTGTGTGTGTGTGTGTGTGTGTGTGTGTGTGTGTGTGTGTGTGTGTGTGTGTGTGAGTGTGTGTGTGTGTGTGTGTCCCTGCAGACTCCAGCTTCCTCCCAGCTGTAGCGCTTGATGTATGGCCGAGTCACTGCTGCTTGTCAGTTACATATAAAAGCAGATGGAAGCGGCCCCGGGGACGAGGCTCTGTTCATTCAATTAGACTGAAAAATGGCGCACCGACCAGCGCCGAGGCCCCGAAGGCACACGGCCGTGATTGATCAGTCTCTCCACTCATCTGAAGCGAGGGTTCAGCCTGTTTCCTGTCATTCTCTCAGCCGGTGGCAGCAACCAGACACTTCACTCCACTGTACATTTACAAACAAATACAGATGAACAGACGAATTCATAACGATTAACACAAAATAAAACATTACACAGTATAAAGATTTCCCATCAGGTTTACGCACACAATGTGAAAACGCAAGCGGAAATCCTTCATCCATCTTAATTTCCAATGACCTATGACATAATGACATCATCATTATCATTCCTGGGGAAAAAATCTGGTAAACTAATTCATACTTGTTATAGATGAGATGGACACAAGAAATAATAATAATAATAATAATAATAATAATAATAATAATAATAAAAAACTCATAAAAATAATATTTCATTTATGTATTATTTTGTATGTATTATGTAATATTTTATTTACAAAATGTAAAAAAAAGATTTGTAAAATCTTACACATAACTGCTGAGAATCTTTTTTGAAAGTTTTTATATTTGACTTTATGTGTAGAAAATGTCTTGAAAATTATGACTTTTTAAATGTAATTCTTGATTTAAAGTCGTTTTCTGGAAAACAAAACAACAACGAGTTGTTTATCTCTAGATAAAATTATTTTATGTTCTGATAATCCATGTCCTACATAAATAATTCAAGAACATTCTGTTACATGGTCTCAATTTACACATAATTTCATAATAAAAATATTTCCAATGACATTTTTTATGACATTTTATATATTAATGTTTGCTATCACCAAATTAAAAACAATACAAGATAAATGTACAACAGTAAAGATAAAGTACAGTATGTATTGTATTGAATATACCTTACAATGTAAAAAAAAGTTTTTATATATATAGTTCATAGATGTACAGTAAGTGTCAATTTGCACTAAAAAAATAACACCAAATGGATTTTGATATGTTTTTAGTGAAAGGACAATTAAAATCAGGTTGTTTTTTTTTTTAAAATCAGCTTAAAATTGTCTCTACAACTTTACCATCATTACAAAAATATCCCATATTTATAAATATTTATGAATATGCTAATTTGAATGCTCTCTGTATCCTAACCAAATACCTGTAACAGTAGCTAAGTGCAAATAAACGTGCTCACTTTACACATCAGTACTTGTTTCCACAGGAATGTAACGTTTATTATACACTATTGACTAATTAGAGGCTTATTTATTAGAAGCCTTATTTAGCTTGTGTGTTCCTTTTCATAAGTAAATGTTAGCATTGCTAATCCTTAGATATTGGTTATTTAAGGTTAGGGCAGGGGGTAGCTCAGGTATTGGCCTACTGATCAGAAGGTCCGAGGTTCAAACCACCACCACCAAGATGCCACCGTTGGGCCCTTGAGGCCCTTTAAATGGTTCTGGTAAAGTTAAAGACTCCAGGAGGGTGAGTGTGTATATAGTCGCAGGCCTGCTGTAGCTCGTCACAATACTGAGGCTGATAAACCTCTATTAAAATGCTGTTACGCCTCTGCTGTAGAACACACACACACACACACACACACACACACATCCTCCTCCGCTAGCCTCGAGCGACGGCGCTGAAACACAGCCAACAGCTTTACACCTTTCAGCTCCCGCTGCTGATTTACACACCCAGCTAGCGCCGCGCCATAAAGCAGACCAAGAGAGCAATCAAATATTTACAACCGGACAAGTTTTATTTTTCTTTAGGCAGTTAAGTGAGAAAAAATGAAGGAGCAATAAGTTTCAGGGTAATAACAGGGTAACAGGGTTGCTGTTAAATGCTAACACACAGACTGTTGCTAGCAGGCTACATTCCTGTCACTTTTTTACATGATATATTGCACAATTTTAGATTGTATAAATAATAAGTGAGTAAATAGGAAAGAAAACGATCAACTTTGCTAGCTAGCAACTCAGCTAATGTGCTAACACCTTGCCTAGATCATTAGCCGTGTTATTCTGTTTGAGACAAATGTGATGGATTTCAAAATAATATGGATATTATCCAGTTTATTTTATTAGAGCAAGGCTTCAAAACTTTTAAACAGAACAAAACTAATGGTTATCACTCTGTGTGGTTTTGAAGCTCTCTAGCAAGAAAAAAGGGGGGGGGGGGAGCAAACTGTACAAACAATGAACAAAAGTATAAACATAGGCCTTAATCCTTAAACCAGTGTTAGATCACCCTGTATATGCCCTAGGATGCTCCGGTTATGATGGGTTCACACAATAGTCTAAGTGCCATATAGATCAGAGGAACGTAACACCCTGGGAATTTAGGATCTTGGTAACATGGGTTTCTAGGACCATTTGTCAAGCTGACATTATGTGGAGACCCCAGCGTCCTGCTAGCAAAAAACCCAACTAACAGGCAAACATGCTAGCAAGCAACTACGTTTTTTTTTTTTTAACTAAACTGTGGGTCAAATACTAACAAGAACATTCTTAAAGTAAAATTCTGATGTACTCATTATGCTTTTAACCAATTTATTTTATACCTTGACTATAACATTGACTTAATCAGTGCAATCGTTTTGCATTTCTGCTGTAACCTCATATCAACATTGTGTTTGTACTTTTGAACCAGTAAACGGGAGCGTACCCATGTTCCCAAGTTCATTTTCCATTCACCCTCATTAAGCCTCTTATTCTCACACACTCCCTCACTCTTTGTTTATATCCCGCTTTGTAATATACATAGGGTCACGGCGGGTCTGGAGCCTATCCCAGGAGAGTTTGGGCTTGAAGCGAGGTACACTCTGGACAGGGTCCCAATCCATCGAAGGGCACACATGCACACACCACACACTCGCATCCTACAAGCAATTTCGGAATGCCAGTAAGCCTAGTCTACATTGGAAGGCTAACAAAAGATTAGAGGCAAGAAAATGCAAACTTGACTGAGACTGAAATCAAACCCACACCCTGGAGGTGCAAGGCGACAGTGCTAACCACTACGCCACTGCACCACCATGACCCATTTCAAAATAAACATATTTCCTACATATTATCCAGTTTATTTTATTGGAACAAGGGTTCGAAACTTTTTAAAGTAGAACAAAACTAATGGCTGCCACTTTGTGTGGTTTTGAAGCTCTCTAGGTAGAAACAAATAGAGAGCTAAGGAGCATCTTTTTCAGGTTTCCATTATGCGATATATTGACCAGGGGAACACAGGACCCTAGAGCTATGGAACACAGGACCCTGCAAACATTAGGATGACCCCACCCCTTTAAACATTGTTAACATGTTAATAAGCTAAGCAAGTGCAGAATCAAAACGAAATGAATAATAATCATCATAATAATCATAATAATGCACAAAACGTCCATCTTAGACTTCACCAAATATTGTTCTATCTGAATTGAGAGACTGTAATTCTGAATTTCTCCTACTAGGAGGAACCAAAGAAAACGCTCCCCCGACTCAGGAACGCGTGACTGTCTCCTCACTCAGACGTTTCTCACAGTTCAGCAAGTAAACATGTCACCGGTAGGTCTAAAAACGGCGTAATACCGAGTTCCAACTCCCAGGTTAATCAAACGCAGCAGTATTCAGCGTTGTTCTTAGCAAGCCCCTCCGCCTTAGCTTCATTAAGTGTTGAAGTTGTCCAGTGTGCCACAGTTCACTTGTCGAATGTGAAACATCGCTGAAAAGCTCGAGGGTTTAATGCGGTTTGTCAGAAGTTTCAGAACCTACAGCATCAGCTCTCCACCATGTGGTCATCACACAGGAGGATGTGGTGTCTTTGGGGTTTGTAGTATATAGTAGTAGTGAGGAGATGGTACCTCTTTTGTAAACTCGAAGCTTGGCGTAAGGTCACGTCCCTAAACGCACGTGTCAAGCTCAGGAGGATGTATGCAAAAGGGTTGGAGGAATGTGCGTCGACTTCCTGTTTAGAGAATTCAGACCTACATTTCTTTGGGTTTCGATGATTATTTCGGACAAATAATCATCGACAGATCAGAAATACAAGGAGGGAGGCACGAGCTTGGTGCGACTTAAAGACTTGTATCGGTGGATCGCTGAGACTGAGACTTATAGAAGCATACGATGTGTTCTGTGATGTGGAAATATTAAAAGAGAAAAACATGCAACTCCAGTAAAGTACCTGAATTTCCCCTGATGAAACTCACTGTTTATTTGTACCATATTCGATTTAACCAGAACACACACTGAAAACATTCCTTTTTACGTCATTATCATAAATGAAATTTAGCAAGAAGAAATGTTTTCCAGGAAGTCAGGTTCCGCGACTTCTGCTTTCTCTGCTCTTGAAAACACGAGCAAATTTTTCATAAATCTTTCCTTTTAGTTTCATTTGGTCAGTTGTGGTACAACGCTGGCATGAGCCAATCATCCTTCTGGGAACAGTTTTGTATTTATCGCTTTGGGTCTTTTGTTTTCCTAATCACTTCAAACTGGAAATGATTTGAAATGAGTTCTGCAGTAAAAGGTGTCATCATCAGAAGGTGTGTGTTATCATTTCCATGGCAACAGATCATTCACACGGATGTGTACAGCACATGCTCTGCTAATTATGATAAAAATGCACAGTTATTAACCTCATGTTCATTTTTCTTCAGGTAAAGAGAAGTGTGTTTATGTAAAGGCAGGCTGGCGAGGGGAAATTAAAGTAAAAATACCTGTAAAGTAAGTAAATAAAAGTAAGATGTGTCATTCATTAATTGATTAAACATTGTCATTGTTGTTCAAGTTTTGGTGCAAAAGTAATAGAACAGTCAAGCTCAAGCTGAACACGCTGACAGTTAGCGAGCGACAGTGAGTGTGATGAACAGGAGGTGAGAGTGGTGTTAAACTCTGAGCGCTTCTCTGTAGGAGCTCCAGGTGAGCAGAATAAACCATGGAGGAGGTGTTCAGTCCTGAGAAACTCACCAGATTCACTGCAGATTTACACTGATTACACTTCTGAATATCAGCTCCGGTAACTTCAGGGTTCTGGGGTCGAATCCCACATAGTGTTAAATGTAAAGCTAGTGCACTATGTAGGGTGTACACTCCCTTGTTCCACACACTCAGTAGTGCCCTTGATCAGAGGTTAGAGAGGGATTTGGGATTCAGCCTCGTGTTAGAAGCTAGTTAGCTTTGTAGCTAAGCGTTAGCCGTGAACAGAACGACGCGGACGGTTCAGAGGCGATTCAGAAGGACGTAGAAGTGATTAGTGCAGAGACGTGAGGCGTGTTGTGTAAGACGACGTGACGTTATCAGATGTGTGTTGGTGCTGAAAGTGCGTCTGTGACTGGGTGTGAATGTGGGCGTGGTCAGGCAGCTGCTCTCTCCTCAGGACTGCGGACCGCACAGACCGACTCTCACCCACACCGAGACACACAGTCAGTGTCATTAACCACTGGACAACACCTGGGACACGCCCAGTCACACACACAGTTACACAGCACAGTGCTGTTACTGTCTGTTATCATCACTCTGGGAATAACGGCTCTCGTCC
>QNUK01000379.1:540000-542500 GCA_013621035.1 Clarias magur
ACAGTTGTGAACTCTGAGTGTTCTCAGGTCATTAAAACCTCAGTGTAGCCGTTAGAACTGGACTAAAGCAGGAACGAGATTTAGGACTTATCTTGGAGTTAGTGACACACACTCTTCCCCTAACGCCCCCCCAGCCCCTGGCACCTGAGCTGCGGTTTCTTCTTCCCCTTTGCCCTGACATAAATTTCTGACGTGTTGGTTCGCTATCTCTGTGCCCCACGTTGCCCCTCTCTCTCTCTCTCTCTCTCTCTCATATTATTTTCTTCCTCCTCTTAAGCTATTTTAGGATAGCTTAAGAGGCCTGACTTATGTTGTACATTTTTCTCACACACACACCGACTTCCTTTTTCGTGGCCACCCACAAACACACACACACACACACACACACTCTCATAGTACAACGTGTGACTTTTAGTTTTCTCTTCCTTGCTCTGACACACACATAGAAAACATGCGCGACAGCGAGCGCTAAAATACACAGGAGATTAGCATTGCAGAAACAAGAAACTTTCTAAATGCTAATATACTCAAATGTGCTCATAATCGGGGTCATGCTACACACCTTTTTAATGGTTTTATTAAAATTAATCTTTAGATTTATATGCAAGGCTAGTATTTAAAAAATCTGGCAACCTGACAGTTGTATGAATATAAAGAGCGTCTAGACATAAAAAAAAAAACATCCGGATTAAACCACATCATAACACTTTGTATGGTTTGCTAACTTGCTAGTAACAAACTCTGACTGGATAGCGACATATCGCTAATTCCTAGCACTTTAAAATGGTATCTTAAAAATGTGTGCTAATACTGTATGTAGCTAACATGATGTGTGTTACTGTAAACATTTTAGCAATATTGCTTTAATTTCTAGATTAGTTTAAACTAGATTACATTAGATCAGACTATATAACAACTCGACTGTTTGTTATATGGCAGGAATTAGCCAGCTAGCAACTCAAGGTTAGACAGGATAGATGTTAAAATGTCAATTCTCGTCAGTTATACTTAACATCATCCGCTTACTTCAGTTTGTTAAAAATCTGTGCTACTGTCAACCACAGAGTGAGTCATACAGAGAATCGTTTAAGTTATTGAGAGTGTCATTCAGATTATAATTTAAATTATTGAGTGAGTCATATAGAGAATCGTTTAAATTATTGAGAGTGTCATTCAGATTATAATTTAAATTATTGAGTGAGTCATACACAGAATCATTTAAGTTATTGAGTGAGTCATACAGAGAATCGTTTAAGTTATTGAGAGTGTCATTCAGATTATAATTTAAATTATTGAGTGAGTCATATAGAGAACCGTTTAAGTTATTGAGAGTGTCATTCAGATTATAATTTAAATTATTGAGTGAGTCATATAGAGAATCGTTTAAGTTATTGAGAGTGTCATTCAGATTATAATTTAAATTATTGAGTGAGTCATATAGAGAATCGTTTAAGTTATTGAGAGTGTCATTCAGATTATAATTTAAATTATTGAGTGAGTCATATAGAGAATCGTTTAAGTTATTGAGTGAGTCATTCACAAGTGAGTCATACACAGAATCATTTAAGTTATTGAGTGAGTCATACAGAGAATCGTTTAAGTTATTGAGAGTGTCATTCAGATTATAATTTAAATTATTGAGTGAGTCATATAGAGAATCGTTTAAGTTATTGAGAGTGTCATTCAGATTATAATTTAAATTATTGAGTGAGTCATATAGAGAATCGTTTAAGTTATTGAGTGAGTCATTCAGATTATAATTTAAATTATTGAGTGAGTCATATAGAGAACCGTTTAAGTGAGTCATACAAGAGTTTAAATTAAGTTATTGAGTGAGTCATACAGAGAATTGTTTAAGTTATTGAGTGAGTCATACAGAGAATCATCTAAGTTACTGAGTGAGTCATACAGAGAATTGTTTAAGTTATTGAGTGAGTCATACAGAGAATCATCTAAGTTATTGAGTGAGTCATACAGAGAATTGTTTAAGTGTCATTCAGAGAATTGTTTAAGTTATTGAGTGAGTCATACAGAGAATCATCTAAGTTATTGGGTGAGTCATACAGAGAATCGTTTAAGTTATTGAGAGTGTCATTCAGAGAATTGTTTAAGTTATTGAGTGAGTCATACAGAGAATCATCTAAGTTATTGGGTGAGTCATACAGAGAATCGTTTAAGTTATTGAGAGTGTCATTCAGATTATAATTTATATTATTGAGTGAGTCATATAGAGAATCGTTTAAGTTATTGAGTGAGTCATTCACAAGTGAGTCATACACAGAATCATTTAAGTTATTGAGTGAGTCATACAGAGAATTGTTTAAGTTATTGAGTGAGTCATACAGAGAATTGTTTAAGTTATTGAGTGAGTCATACAGAGAATCGTTTAAGTTATTGAGTGAGTCATACAGAGAATTGTTTAAGTTATTGAGTGAGTCATACAGAGAATCATTTAAATTATTGAGTGAGTCATACAGAGAATCAATTAAGTTATTGAGTG
>QNUK01000379.1:545000-555000 GCA_013621035.1 Clarias magur
GTGTGTGTGTGTACCTGACGCTGATAAACACCCATCTGCTCTTGTCTCTGACACGTTAATTACAGAAAAACAGCACTGCCAGAGACGCTGTGAGGATAATGATCCCAACAAACCTCCTCCCTCAATCACACACACACACACACACACACACACACACACACACACACACACACACACGCACACAGCGACTCCCAGCCTCTTCTCGTTCCTCATGTCAACTCTCTGTGTAGTCACATTTCATATGTTCACATTCTGCTCACCTGTGTTAATGTGTGTGTGTGTGTGTGTGTGTGTGTGTGTGTGTGTGTATGGACACACCTTCTCATTCAGAGGTTTTTCTAAACTTGTTTTTGAAACTATGAAAGAAGACGTATGAAATTGTTTATTAAAATAAAATGTGTTAAACAACCCAGAATATGTTTTACACTTTAGATCGTCCCCAGTAGCTACATTTAGCTTTGATGCCGACTCGGCACACCATGGCGTTCTCTCGTCACACTCATGAGCTCGTCACAAATGTGTTATTACAAAGTGTTTATTTATTGTACACAGGCCACTTACACACTTCAGCTTAAATGCTCACTGTATTTTATAGCTCTGTACATGTACTTTACACAATGACAAACAAAATCTAATCTAATCTAATCTAATCTAATCTAATTTAATCTAAGGTATATTAGTGTCACTGCAGCTACTGGACAAATCCATATAATGACAAGAAACACTCAATGAAGGTCAGTCAATCCAAAAATTCTCAAGAACTTTGAATGTATCTCCAAGTGCAGTCGCCTAAACGCTTAGAGCTTAGTGTGTGTGTGTGTGTGTGTGTGTGTGTGTGTGTGTGTGTGTGTGTGTGTGTGTGTGTGTGTGAAAGAGAGAGAGATTTCATGTATTACACCTTTAAACAACCTCAGCAATTAATGTGATTATTGGGAAGAAATGTGTGGGAGGTTGATGACACACACACACACACACACACACACATAAAAGCAGATTCGTAGATGTCATTAGGTGCGGAGGCCGGGGTTGTGGGCTTGTGGGTTCTGACTGAGACAAAGTGTGAGAGTGGATCTGTTTCAGCCTCCAGGCTGCCGATCAGAAAAAGACAATAGAGACGCAGGAGGAGGAGGAAGAGGAGGAAGAGGAGTGTCTCAGCTCCCTGTGTCCTTCTCATGTACATCAGCGCTGGGAGTGGAGCGGGACACCAGATCGGCTAGCTCGGCTAACTCCTCCATCCCAGACGGCTCGGATATCAAAGCGCCCCAGACGCCCCCGGCCTCGTGTCTGTCGTGTCACTGTGATGGGGATCATTAATACTGATGGAGTGTTCACTACTTAGTACCCTTCTGTGTTCTTGTGTCTACCCCGAGGGAGGCAGATCTTAACATTTCACACCAACACAACTGCACTGTTTACTTTACAACCCACACTGTGTCGCGCGTTCATCTCACTAACATCAGCAGTGATGAAAATCAGGAGGAAAAAACAAGCAACATTCCGGGTTGCCAGATTGAACAATACACAGCTTTTCCACTCCACATAACACAAAATATTAGTATGTTTTACAAACATCATAGTTTTCTCTGTATTTAACATGCTACGTCTTTGAAGATGTAACACAGAAATCATGAGAAAGGGGAAAAGACACAGATACGAAACTCACAAACAGGACATCACATACAGGACGAATTACAAAGAGCTAAAGTTCTTACAATAAAGTTCACAAGTCTCACAGGTTTCTGTGTTAGAGAAAAAAAGAATAAAGTTCCTGAACTGAAGAATAAAGTTCTCGATGTAGAGAATAAGGTTCATAAACTAAATCATAAAGTTCCTGTGTTAAACTTTCTGGTGAGTAAAGTTCCTGAATTAGAAAATGAAGTTTCTTAACTAAAGCATAAAGTTTGTTAGCAAAATAAAAACGTTTCTAAGCTTAAAAATAACGTTCCTGCACTTGTGAAGAAAGTTGCACTAAAGTATAAAATTATTTAAAGTTGACATCGTTGCTAGTGTAAAGTTCTTGGACTAAAGTTTCTGTATTATTCTGCTTTTGTTGGACTGCAGTAAAGTTCCTGCACTACAGATTGATGGCTACACTTCTTGAGTTAAAGCTCCTGGACGAACGTTCATGGCCTGAAGTTCTTCTCGTAAATTTGTTGTAATCGTGTATTTTTTTTTTTTATATAAAGTTCCTGAGCTAAAGCTCTTGAGAGAAACTTGGAGTTTGTGTTAACGTTATTTGTGTAAAGTCCCTGAGCGGAAGCTTTTAAGATTTATGGCGATTGGGGTGAATTAGGATAAATGGCTGCACTTGATTTGTGTGAAACCGGAGCGAGGCTGTTATGATCCGGTGAGCTGTTTTTGTGTTGACGTTACATACAGATGCGTTAATGTGTTCAATCTCAGTGCTGAAGCGATAAACAGGATATGCAGTAGAGTACAGTAAGATCAGCTGTACTACAGACCTCAGCAGGCTTTTAACACCTGCGGCAGTCTGTCGTATTACAAAGAGCGATATGCAAATAGGGCAGCGGGCCTTTTCGTTCTTGTTACATTCTCTATTGTTAAGTAAAGATCGGGCAATGAAGCCTCTATTGACATGCGGCCTGTGGAGGCTGAGGGCCGTCAGTCACGCCGCTTTATAAATCACACACTAAAGAGTTCATGACTGATGTAGATCTGTTTAAATACAGAGAAAATCAACCTGAGCAGAAATATATACAACAACAATAATAATAACAATAACAGATTTAACCCTGATTATTGTTCATTAGTGCTTTGTTCTCACACACACACACACACACACACACACACACACACACACACACACACACACACATTTTTAGTAAATATTAAAGCAGTGTTATTAACGTGGAGGGTTTTTTCTTTTCATTTCTTTTTTTAAGAACATTTAATCAGAGTGGGGCTTAAATATTTCTGCAGAACAGATTGTAGGTTGCCAGATTGGGTTTATTTAAAAAAATCTGTTCATTTGTTTAATTTACGGGAAGAATGTAACAAATTAATACAATTAATTTTATCCACTATGAGCTTGATTTGTATCTGTAAATTCTTAGTGTATGATGGAGTAAAAGAAATGTGAATGACGCTAAATAAAAATCAGAAAAAGACTTTAATGGCTATTAATGGGGATGTTTATTAGGTACCTGGCAACCCATAGTGACACCTCAACCCCGTCCCTTTTTGTTTCTGGAATTACAAACTGCATGAACATTATTAAACAGCATTTAAACAGCACATTATGGAAGAAGACAGCCAACAATACGAAGAGGTGGATCTCCTAATTAACCTGGCAACCTGCATGTAAGCAATATTTGCCTTTGTGATTCAAGATGTAAATTCTGCTACAGATTCTTGTGTTGTCCATGAAACATCACTACAACACTCCTGTTTTTCCAAAAGACAGAAATCCCGAAAATCCGAACAGAAAGCATGAACAGCAGCAGCAGGGAGGAGAGCAGAGCACCTGGCAACCCTGTGTGCAGCCACACCTTGCTGAGGGAGAAGCCTGTCCTGGGGTTATTCTCATCAGAGTCACTGAATATAAATCATCTCTAAAGCTGGACATAAGAATAACTATAAACAAACATCATCTCAATTCATGCAATAATCATTAATTATGTTTAATTATTATTTTAATGTAATTCACTTTATAAACATCCTGCTGTATTCATTGTGTAATGTGCACGCGCCTGTGTGTGTGTGTGTGTGTGTGTCAAAGACAAAACAAACCTTTACACCTCTAAATCAATATACACCTGATTAATGTTAGAGAATGTCATAAAACATGAATGATCATTAAACATGATTAAAAAGCAATTAATCATTTATATCCAGGCATAAAATTAGAGAATTATACTTATAAACATTTTTTTTCTCTCTCTCTCTTTGTTTGTGTGTGTGTGTGTGTGTGTGTGTGAGTGAGAGAGAGAGAGAGGTTTAAATTGCTCTCTCTCTTCTATAGGCTTCAGCATTGCCCCCCCCCCCAAAACACTCACCCCGCCCACATCATGAATATTAATGAACATGGGGCGTGTCTTAGGGCATGGTTTCCATATAAGCTGTGTCTTCTACATGACAAATTCATACTGAAAAGCTGAGAGTGTGTGCATGAGATTGCGAGTGTGTGTGAGGTTATGCGCAGTGGACTGAGCAGTGTGTGAGCAGCATGGCTTTCTATGATGTAAGTCTGAGCAGTTTTTATATTTTATTGTTATTATTCTTATTGATTGCAGAAAGACAGCAGGATTACTTTTAAATGTATTTTTTGGGGTTGAAGAACTTGTTTCTTTCGCTCAGATTTGAGATATAAATGTGATGCAGATGTGCTTTATTGTCCTGACAGAATATTTACACTCGTATTAACAAAACTTAGAAATTACAACAGGAGTAAAGAGTAAAAAAAAAGAGAGAGAGAATATTATAGAAAGAGTAATAATAAGTTACTGTATATAAAATAAAGTACAGTACAGACATTTAGTTGAAGTCAAAGATAGAGTGACTCCGTGTGTGTGTGTGTGTGTGTGTGTGTGTGTGTGTGTGAGAGAGAGAGAGAGAGAGCGAGAGCACGAGAGAGGATGTGTGAATGTTACGAAATTCCCGCTCATTTGTTTAAATCTTCAACGCAGTTTTTCCCCTTTCTGCCCTCTGACAGTACCTAACCCATGTGTGTGTGTGTGTGTTTCCCCAACAGATAGTGACGTTTGACTTTGACAACAGCTCTGAAGGATCCGGGTCCGGATCCATCGATCTAGAAGAACTGGAGGAGGTTTGTGATATCCCGAGCAACCAGGCCTTCCAGAAGTACTTCCTCCCCACTGTTTATTGGATCATCTTCATTTTAGGAATTGTGGGAAACGGACTGGTGGTGCTGGTGATGGGATTTCAGAAGAAGACCAAGAACATGACGGATAAGTACAGGCTGCATCTGTCGGTGGCCGATCTGCTGTTCGTGCTGACGCTGCCGTTCTGGGCCGTGGACGCCGTGAGCTCGTGGTACTTTGGGAAGTTTATGTGCGTCGCCGTGAACATGATCTACACCGTGAACTTGTACAGCAGCGTCCTCATCCTCGCCTTCATCAGTCTGGATCGGTATCTAGCCGTAGTGCGCGCGACAAACAGCCAGTCGACGAGGAAGCTCCTGGCCGAGCGCGTGATCTACGTGGGGGTCTGGCTCCCGGCCATGCTCCTCACCGTTCCTGATCTGGTGTTCGCTAATGTCAGGGAAACCAGCACTCAGAACATCTGTGATCGCTTCTACCCTGACGTGAACAACACGGCGTGGAAGGCGGTGTTCCGTTTCCAGCACATCCTTGTGGGATTCGTGTTGCCCGGTTTGGTCATCCTGATCTGCTACTGCATCATCATCTCCAAGCTCTCGAAAGGCTCCAAGGGCCAGGCGCTGAAGAGGAAGGCTCTGAAGACCACCATCATCCTGGTGGTGTGCTTCTTCGTCTGCTGGCTGCCCTACTGCGCCGGCATCCTGGTGGACACGCTGGTCATGATCAAGCTGATTTCGCCCAGATGCTCTCTGGAGCACGGGCTGCAGAAGTGGATCCTCGTCACGGAGGCGCTCGCGTACTTCCACTGCTGCCTCAACCCCATCCTGTACGCCTTCCTGGGGGTGCGCTTCAGCAAATCTGCACGGAGCGCCCTGAGCATCAACAGCAAGTCCAGCCAGAAGTTTCTCACCAAGAAGCGGGGGCACGTGTCCTCGGTGTCCACCGAGTCCGAGTCCTCCAGCGTCCTCTCCAGTTAGCACAGAGGAACTTGTACTGTTTTTTTCCTCCATCAGACTGTTTGGACAGGTTTTAAAGCCTCCTCTGAAGTTGACACTCACCTCCATGACCAAAGGGACTAAACTTTTTTATAACAAATACACTTTTTTTTTTTTTTTTAAGTGCACAATGTAAAATAGTTTAAACACTGTATTCATTTTTATAATATTTATCTGCAAAAAAAAAAAACATTCTTGGCAAGCTGAAACATTTCGTATGCCAGCAATCCAGCGTGTTGTTGGATCCGTTGGACTTTGGCGTGTGTTTAGACTCACGTTTTTATACCATCATGCAAATTTGGTTTAAAACAGAAGAAAAGATTTGTAGAATTAGCTGCAATAAGTTTCAATTGATTAATGTTAGCAAAGATTAGCCAGATGCTACAATCCAGATGTTTTTTCCACATGAATGTATAAGTGTTTCCTAGTGAAATCTGAGTCATAGGTTTAGATTCCAGACCAGTCTTTAGTCAGTTAGAGCACAAATCTGTCGGCTTCCTAGTGTCCATGAGGTGTCTGTGTGTGTGTGTGTGTGTGTGTTCTCTCACACTGTAAATATATTGTACATAGTTTATTTGTGTGTCTGCACTTATTTTATTATTTTTTCCTTTACATTTTTTGCTGTTGATCTATTTATTAAAGAAACAGTAGCTCACACTGATCCTTTAGCCTAGTGGTGTTTTTAAGAGACTCGTTGTTCTGAATAAAAAGCTTGATGTCCATGTGATGGGTTTCAAACGGCTGTCATTTTGCAACTCAAAGACGTCACCCTTCCCCCTCACACACACACACACACACACACACACACACACACACCCTGAGTGCTAGTGCGGCCAGGACGGGGGATGGGCAGTGAGAGGTAGAGAGGGGTGGGGGGTGTAGAGGCAGGAGGCTGAAGGTCTGTCAAGTTAGCAACACAAAAAACACAAAAGCTCCACCTGATCTGAGGAACATCTGTCCTGCTTAACATCTTTAAAGCACCTAGTGACACCGGACACCCTAAACCTCCTGACAGAAGGAGAAGGCCGGCGTCCTGAGGGGCTGTGGTGGATTACACACACACACACACACACACACACACACACACACACACACACACACACACACACACAAGGTAAAATGTGTAGAGAAGTGAAGTGTGACTGCCACAACGGACCTTCATGAAGGATCTCGACCTGCAGTGTTTAAACTTTAACATTATACTTCATTTTAATTCAAACAACAATTTTAAAATCACTCACACACACACACACACACACACACACACACACACACAAAGTCTTAAATCTCAGACACACAATTCTTTTTATATTCAGACCCTTGCTATGATTTAAGAAAACATCCATGGGCAGAAAACAATCAATCTGGCAACCCTGTACAGAGCCACACCTTAGCATAGAGACACACCTCAGTGTCGGATATGTATTGTCTTTTAATTCATTTTCTCTCTAACACACACACACACACACACACACAAGACTCAAGTCTTGTTAGTAATAACGTCAGTCATCTGTTTAAAAAAAAAAAAATAATAATATATATATATATATATATATATATATATATCTCTCTCTCTCTCTCTCTATATATATATATATATTATATATATATATATAGAGAGAGAGAGAGAGAGAGAGAGAGAACTTATTAACATGACACAGAAAATAACTTTAATAACAATAATAATATAAAGTTACATTTTAAAATCAATTTGAACCCTGAATACACTATTAATATTACTATGCTATTATTATAATACCTTTTCCAGCTAAGGCGGAGTCTTAAAACTGTCCGATCTGGCAACCCAATATAAAGCCCACACCTTACTATGAGATCATCAATATCAGATATTACATTTTATTAATTTATCCTCACACACACACACACGCACGCACGCACACACACACACACACACACACACACACACACACACACACACACACACACACACACAGCTCTGTCTGTAGTAAAGTGAGGCATGATTAGTGTTTATGATAGTGTTTATCTATCTGTCTATTCTGTACAGCAAATGAAACATTTTAAGAACGTTCACATTACCACAAAATCTAATAATTAATTAATTAACTAATAAATGAATAATAAAATAAACAGTAATTTTGGCATTTCAGCGACGGAAGATTTTCATTAGTGTCAATAGGTCAATTTTAAAATGTTTATTATAATAATACTTTTTAAAGGACAATATTATTTTCATAGTTTTTCTAGATATTATTAAATATATTATGATTTTAGAGAACTATATATATTTTTCCCCAGCCGCTGGATGAAGTGTCTGTCCCAAGCTCGGATAAGACTGGGAGGGTTGTGTTTAAAAACTAATCTGGTGTAAAAACTTGTGACGAACCGCCGTGGCGACCCGATGCCAGGAGCAGATGAAAGACCAACAACAATCTATTTAATTTGCAACAACTTGGAAAAAAAATGTACAAAAAAAATTACAGTGTGAGTTCGGCTACTCAGTAATGCAAGTAAAGAGCGATTAATATGAACGAGGACAACAAACTGAAAAACCGATCGTTCTGTTTACTTACTATTGGAAACGTCATTACTGAAAACATTTGATGTCACTGATTACCTCAATTTGTTTGAGTTTTGCCAACTTTAATCGTGTTTACAGTGTTGTACAAAAGTTTAACATTCCCGGGACACATTTTTAAAGTTGTCTACAGCTGAGGAATTTCACTTCCTGTCATCCTGACTCTTTCCCTTTGTCTCCTCCTCCATCCCTCTTCTGTCTATCCATGTAAACCAGATGCTAAACAGAGGACTAGTGCTGTGTACAAGTTATTAACCACAAGTCATATGGCCACATTAGATCTACTTAAAGATAAATGGGAAAATTATATACAAGAACAAATAGATTAGAGAGGACTTCGATCCCACGTGTGTCTGATGTAAGCAGGAACCAGTGACGCTACGCCGTATGTTCTGGACACGCGCAAAGTTATATCAGCTTTGGAGTTTTCTGGCTTTTGATTCTTTGTCAAAAATATGCCAAATACCATTAGAACCATTAGAACCGTCCACATTCAGTGCACTTGTTGTTGTTGACTCAAGCGGTGATGATGGCCTTTAGCTCCCGTCTCACCAGGACAGTGATGGTGTTGAAGTGGACGGAGCCAGTGTGTGCTCAGTGTGTGCTCAGTGCACTAAAGAGCTCTTGTATTTTATTCATCTAGAAAAGATTCGCTATTCCATAAAGGGATCCACTCAGGAATTTCATGATGTCTGACAACCACTTATGAGCCACAGTATAAATATAGATGCAGATAAATTGGATCTGGAATAAGAGATTTCTTTTTTAGTTTCCTTTTCTAATACTTCCTTTTTTACTGTTCTTTTGTTTTATGTGTAAGTATAATTTTTTTTCTCTTATTTCTTTTTCTGTTGTTTTTTGTTTCTGGGGTCGAGTGGAGGGGGGGGGGGGCAGCTATTTGATAGAATTCTTAACCGTGTGTTTTTTTGGGACTTGTGCATGTCATTAATCATGTTTCTATAATTTCTTGCGCTCTTTTACTTGGCAGGATAATTAGTCAGTAAAGAAAAAGCAGTTCAAACTAAAATAACAAAGCTGTTAATTACTGTAGAGCTCTTATTAATGAACTCTTCACTGTGTTCAAGACAATTCCACAGAGACTAGGACTTAATATTTTATAATAATATGATTATAATCATAACAGTCATAATAGTCATTGAAATTAAAATATTTTTTTCATGACTTAACATCTGTGTGCAGCGTTTAAATATCATATTTATTTTGTGTTTAAATCCTGATCAAGATAAGATAAGAGGTGAAAATAGATCCAATCTGGCAACCCTGTATGCAGCCACATGAGAGTCTCAGTGCAGGAAAGCTATGGTTCATTGTCCAACGTTCTCCAGTCCTCCTGTTTAACACTCGTCTCTTCTTCGTCACGGTTAAATGGACAGAAGACGAGTGGAAGATGATCCACGCTCAGTGTGGGTCTGCAGTAAACAAGAAGAAATCAGAAATCAGAAATCTCGCTCCTCCTGACACTCTGACATCACACGGTTCCTGCAGAGGTTCCCCAAGCAGGACCTTTACTCACCCTAACACACCTGCATTATCCTCTCCATCCTGAAAGATCTTATCTCTGAGTACTGTATAACACACACACACACACTTACACACACACTCCGCCGACACGCTGCGGTGTAATGAAC
>QNUK01000379.1:557500-572500 GCA_013621035.1 Clarias magur
CCATGGTAACAGCGGGTACAGAAAGGGAAGCATACGTCCAGTGAGAAGCTGGTGATGATGGTGACGCAGGTGATGGTGATGATGATGATCTCTGAGCTCAGAGTCGATGCAGTGGAGGTTGTGGTGTTGGTTCCTGCAGGTCACATCTAAAACCATGAGATAAGAACCTGCACCAGACCACAACAAACCTCTCAGCACTGTGGGAATGGAGCGCGCGCACACACACACACACACACACACACACACACACACACACACACACACACACACACACACACAGAAAGATTAAAAGTGATTTTTTAAAATAAAAAAATACTGCTTTAACATCAAAAACAATTAAACAAACAAACAAGTAAAAAAAAAAACTAAAAAATTTTTAAATGATGGAAAGTGACATCACTGTAAGAAACAAACGAACAAACTAAGTTTAATAGTGATTTACAGAGTTTATAAAAGTATGTAATATTATAAACAAGGAAACAAACAAAAACATAAATGCACATAGGTTGGTATGAATAAAGATGTCTGAGGCATAAGCAAACAGACCAACAAACAAAAACAAATATACAAACAGATGAACAATTCTCTGGAATTTTGTTTGGGATCAATAAAGTATTTATCTATTTATAAACAAATAAGCAGACAAACAAACAATTGAACAGAGGTTTTCTTTCAAACTATTTTTTTGTTTGTGACATCTACACAAAAATAAACAAACAAAAATAAAACGTTGAATAGACCAATATATAAACAGGTGAACAAGCAAAAACAGATGGACAAACAGATAAATAAACATTTATCAGATAAAAACAGATCTAAATAATATAAATGTCAGAAAGATGGACACACAAGCAAACAAGTAAAAAAACAGAGACGAGCAAATTAAAAAAAAAATGCGCAGAGAGACAACCAAAGAGAAAGTCACACAGACGGAAAAAACAAACAAAACAAATGAACTGAAAGACAAACAAACAAGTACACAGATAAACTGTGTGTGTGTGTGTGTGTGTGTGATGAACTGTTCATTAATTACGGATGAGTTGAACTGATCAGAAACACTGAACAATGAGCCTCACGATTATTACATTACACCTGACTTCATGTGGCTTCACTTCACTACAGGACTGTACACACTTTATTTTATATAAACATGTATTAAACTCTATATTATATTTAAAGTTGAGTTTATTACAGCAGTGTTTTATTCTCAGAACATGATCCAGGAGTGAGTTCCAGTCGGAACCTTTATCTCTCACTTTGTTTCCGGCCGGACCGGTATAATCGGCGCGCACCGGAAGTCGTTCTCTCCTTCTCTTTCCGCGTGGCTCAGCTGTGCTCCTTTTCACCGCATCACTGCCCCTGACCCTTTTCAGCACTGTTTGCACTAAACAAACTTTTAAACCATGACGAAGGAACAGGTTAAAAGGTGAGTTATTATTCACTGAACTGAGTTTGTCCTGTCCTGCTCCGGGAGTTTATATTCTCATGAGCACGGAGGAAACGCGTTTCCGCCATCTTGCCGCCTGTATTCCGGCACATCCCGCCTTCTCGTCGGGGATTGGTTGAGAGCCCGGTTCTGATTGGACGGCTGTGATGTCGCAGCAACAATGACCAATCGTAGCGTAGAACTGTAGCTAATGTGGGCCAATCATGGAGAGGGGGCGGGGCCGAGCAGTATGTGATTAGGGAAAGAAAATAAAGCGAGCCAGTTGCATTTGATTGCATCAGAATGTAGAATAACTGCACTGTTTATTATAGCATTAACTTTCATCCTTAATTTGATCATCTTATTTTGATTTGATAAGCGTTCTGCTTAATTTAGAGCAATTTTAGCACTAGATTTAACGTTTGTATTGAAACCCGGAAGTGGCAGAGCAATAAAGCTAGAATAAACAAAACAATAAACAATATAATAATAGTTAAAGATTAATTTATTTACAGCATGTTTATTGTTCAATGAGGAAATCTAGTGTGCACTTGTGTAGATTATTAATGGCTTATTGATCCCGTCTGTGTGTTTCCTCATTTGAATCCCAGTCTTGTGTTGATGGTGACAGCTGGTGTGGATGAGGGAAGGAGTCTCCAGTTTCAGCTTCACCCTCGCCCTGCTCTCTCTCACACACGCACGCACACACGCACACGCACACACTCAGTCTCTCACACACGCACGCACAGACACAGGCGCAGGATGTGACCAGTGACGCACGCCCTGGCTGTAAAACCCTTTGATCTCAGGCTGTAGTGGAGTTTACGCTGGGAGAAAGTATGTGCACTCCGGCTTTTCAGATGTTGAAGATCTTTTTGATCTTCCAGGACCTTTCGCCAGACGTGATTCAGTTTTTCCTGACTGTAAACGTACTGCACATTAAGTGTGTGTGTTAGTGTGTGTGTTTAAACGGCACTCTGACTGAGGTACGTGAGGTGAACACCTCCACAGAGGAAGTCCTGCCTCTGCCTGCTCTTTCCTCAGCTCCTCAGCTGAACAATGCGGGACCCTTTCACGCTTATCTGGCTCCCTTGCTGCGTTCCCATGATGCCGTGTTTGTGTGTGTGTGTGTGTGTGTGTAAACAATCGCGCTGACCCCACGTCTGTGCCCTTTTCCTGTCGCAGCTCAGCCGAGGAGGAGCAGCAGGCGGCCCAGTCTAAGAAAGCGCTGAAGAAACAGCAGAAGGAAGCGGAGAAAGCAGCCAAGAAGGCGGAGAAGCAAGCCAAGCTGGTGTGTGTGTGTGTGTGTGTGTGTGTGTGTGATGCCAACACTGGGGGATGTGGGGGGACCATTGTGTACTCATTCCTCCACTTAGTTTGTTTATGAAGAAATAAAAACCCCGGCTGAAGCTGCCTGACCTCATCAGGGTTCATGTGAACGAGTCGGGCGGCCAGACGGCTAGATGAGCAAAGGAAAGAAGTTCAAGGCAGACAAAAGGATGAGCAGCCGAAAAGACAGACAGATAGAAAAGTAAAGTAAATGGACAAGTAGCTGAAAGCACAGACAGACAGAAGACCTCACGGAATGATAAACAGACCGGTAGACAGACAGACAGACGTTTGGACCAGCAGATGAAAGGAAAGACAGAGTCAGAATAACACAGGAGAGGACAAACAGACGAGAAGTCTGAGGCAGACCAGTGGATGAAATGAGAGACAGACAGGTACAGCTAGTGGAAGGACAGACAGATGAAAGGATGCAAGGAGAGACAGACGGGTACAGCACAGAGACACAATGCAAGTCTAGAGCTGACAGTAACACACACACACACACACACACACACATGCGTGTGCACAGGACTGAAGTCAGTGATAAATGCTATCTTGTATATTTCACTCTGTGTGTGTGTTTTCAGGCTGCTGATCAGCAGACTGCTGAGGAAGATGTGAGTACTCTGACCAACACGATCCAACACTGGCTCTGACCAACACTATATTACACCTCACACACACACACACACACACACACACACACACACACGCACACATGCACATCAGGACTTATGTGATCTGAGGATCTGAACTATATTGTGCATAATTCTGTGTGTGTGTGTGTGTGTGTGTGTCAGGACTTTGCCCAAGATCGTTACGGTGTGTGTGTGATGATGCAGTCGCAGGAGAAACTGGGTGAGTGTCTCTCAGACCACCTACAGAGCTGATCACTCACAATGTGTGTGTAGTGTAGTCACTTGACTGTAAATAGACCCAATAACAAGGCAATAAAAGTTAAAGACCATTCTGATAATAAACCCCTCCCCTCCACACACACACACACACACACACACACACACACTACTAGGGCTGTATACCTTGGAGAACCTGGCGATACGATACGTACCTCGATACAGAGCTGTCTCGATATGATTTGATACAATGTGACATGATTCGATACGATTCCATAAAAATACACGGGCCAGAGCCAATTAGTTAATGCTGAACACATTTACTCAACAAACAGAACTCTGCATTTTTCTTCAATGTATTGAAGACAAAGGTGCATTATAACAAAGTGCATTTTGTTTAAACATTTGCAACTTTAAGTGCTCTGATTAATTATACACAAATTGTAATCTGGAAATGACCAAGTAATTTAACTTTCCAAGGGTACAGTCTGAGCTCACACAAGCACAAAATCTTCTACTTCTTATTCTTAACTTCTTATTAAATCTTCTTATATATATATATATATATATATATATATATATATATATATATATATTTTTTTTTTTTTTTTTTTTGTGACACCATGTACTGCCGTAACATATTTCATCGATAGTATCGATACTGTATCTTTTTTTTATTATATCAGTATGTATCTAAGAATCGATATTTTGAGCACACGCCTACACACTACACTGTAGAGTCCAG
The DNA here is from genome assembly GCA_013621035.1 of Clarias magur. Lineage (NCBI taxonomy): Eukaryota > Metazoa > Chordata > Actinopteri > Siluriformes > Clariidae > Clarias > Clarias magur. Next base: position 561,855 of record QNUK01000379.1, read on the forward strand.
TTACAGATGACCTCAGTGTGAGTGCGAGTGTTTGTGCACACAAGTGTGTGTGTGTTCAATTCAGTTTTATTTATCATCGTCGCAAAGCAGCTTCACACAATCAGAAGAATTATTTAAGTTCAAGTCGACTCAAGTGTGTATGAGATGTGAGTGTGTATGAAAGTCTTTGATGTGACACTTCACACTCATCTCCCCCTCCCCCCCTCTGTGTGAGACAGACAGGTCCCTGGTGCGGGTGTGTGAGCTGACTCCTGAAAGAGCCGGTCAGACGGTGTGGGTGCGAGCCAGGATACACACCAGCAGAGCTAAAGGTAGACCTGTGTGTGCGAGTGTGATTGTGTGTGCGCGAGTGTGATTGTGTGTGCGCGCGCGAGTGTGATTGTGTGTGCGCGCGCGAGTGTGATTGTGTGTGCGCGCGCGAGTGTGATTGTGTGTGCGCGCGCGAGTGTGATTGTGTGTGCGCGCGCGAGTGTGATTGTGTGTGCGCGCGCGAGTGTGATTACACAGACTGACAGATGAAATGGAGTTGTATTAAATGAACTCGGATGTAGACGGGCGCGCAGGTAGAGAAGGGGGAAGTGACAGACAGGTGAACATGTACACACACAGACAGGTAGAGGAACTGACAGACAGGTTAACAGACGAACAGGTGTCCTGAGAGATGGACAGGTGCACAGACAGACAGGCCTTCAGAGAGACGTAGAGATAAACAGGATGTAGAGAATAATGACTCTAATGGGTTATAATGGTGTGTAGTTGTGTGTAAATGGAGAGCTGAGTGCTTTTGGACTCGGGCTGGCTCGGATCCTCGTCTGTGTTTGCGTTTCCTTCCTGCTCCGCCTCCTCGTCGTGTCCCAGCTGACCTTGTTTTTAATTTGCTGGGCTGGAGGACGACCTTGAGGACAGAACGGTGAGAATAAACGAGCAGAACAACGTCCTGATTGGGTTCTTCATCACAGACGCATCAAAGAGTCCGAGCGCTGTCTGATCCTCCACTCGTTATAAAACACACACTCCTGATGTGTTATCAGCATCCAGTCTGAGTGTGTGTGTGTGTGTGTGAGATTGTGTAACTTACCTAAAGTTATAAAGTTTATATCTCATAAGTCATACTATAAACTAGAAGTTTCTCGTACTGTGACTCCAGCACCTCGTCAGCTTTAATTAAAGCAGCTCAGGTTTAAATGTTTAAATACCTGTTAATATTGTAGTAAGACATTAGCTCACAAATGCAGCTATTCAGGTTTATTTATGTAAAAAGTTACTTAGTGTAAGTGATATCGGACAGGAATCACCACGGATCACCTGACCTGATGTCATCACCACACTCAGATTCACAGGGATGTGAACACACGAGTGCTGCTGCGCCACGTCACCTGTAAATGGAGTCCAATCACACGAGCTGATGGTGTGTCGCTTAGTTGACTTTGGCTCAGGTGTAATGTTAAGTTGACTAGACAAGCTTTTGAAGTTTGTCAGCTCACTGTGCGCGCGTGTGTGTGTGTGTGTGTGTGTGTGTGTGTGTCTGTCTCTCTCTGTCTCCGTCTCCCAGGGAAGCAGTGTTTCTTGGTCCTGCGTCAGCAGCAGTTTAATGTCCAGGCTCTGGTGGCCGTGGGAGAGCGAGCCAGCAAGCAGATGGTGAAATTTGCCGCTAAGTGAGTACCGAAAGCCACTTCCTGTTCTGATGAACAATGGTGGGAAAAAAAAAGAATCGCTCTGAAGTCCTTTTCTATTTTCACCTGAATTTCTCTCTGAATCGATAACGTTCCAGTTCGGGACAAAAGACTCGTATCGCTTTAAAGGAAAACAAACAGCGAAGCGATCAGAGCGACGGAAGGGCTTTAAAAGCCTCGGGGGAACAAAATGGTGTGTGTTTGGGGTCAGAGCAGGGACACACACATTATTAGCAGATTAATATCACAATATCAACACATTTGTAACCCGAAGACGTTTTCTCATCTTACAAAAATGTCAAATTTGCTGCCAGGTCACTTTGATCCAAGATTAATTTTATAAGTGTGTTCTCCATCGCTTTTATTTAGATTTAGAAATGATGAAGTAACACATTTAACTACATTCTCAACAAATACGACCCTTCCCCCCCCCCCCCCCCCCCCCCTGAAAATATTGTTATAATTATAATATTTTCACAGAACGTTAAACGTGATGATTGTGTTTAGTCACTTCACAGCCTCTCTAACAGCAGCAAAGGTCAACGACATCTCGTCATGTCTTTTACATTGCGTGCGTGTGTGTGTGTGCGCGCGCGTGTGTGTGATTACACTAGCGCTGATACTCAGAAACACAGGGCGTGTACAGAGTGTTGTCATGAACAGTAGACTACAGAAGGTTCTGCAGTTATGACTTGTCTTCATAAACGCATCATAAGTCCAAAAATATGTTGCAAGTTGAGATATATACATAGATCGATCCATACACTGTAGGTCATGTGACTCCAGCTCATAACAGGGATCGTTATAACACATTAATATTGTAATGTCGAGCCCTAGACGCATGACGAGTGCCTGTAGATTATAACGAGTTCTAGTCACCTGGGGAGGGGGGGGGGGTTGTGGTTTGCCAGTTAGACGTGACTTGCAGTGATAATTAACTGATGAATTTGATGAATTTATTTGTATTATAGATTCTTGTGATTAAATGTTTATGCTGAATGTTGGTGTTGTACAGACGCACCCAGGTGTTAAACACAGAACAGTGACGACGTGTGTAACCTGTGACCCAGGGCCACGTGGACTGTGTACAGTCTGTGAGGTTACTCTCGGCTCCTGCTCCAGCGAAACACTCGGTGTGTGTGTGTGTGTGGTATTTCTCGGAGAATTCATGTGATTTACACCGTGAGCGTCCCATGCTCCAGTGATTTTTCCCTTTCTCTTCATTTCTCCTCTGTTCCACTTCCTCCCGTCTGACCTCTGCCCTCCGTCTGTGTGACACGGCCACTTTAAATGCACCGGCGGTTTACTAGAGCAAACTGAAAAGAGAACCGTGTCGGGTGAGAAGAAAAGAGGAACGCTGAGGGGAATTCTGCCTCTAGGTGAAACATTTACACTCGCAGGCAAATGAAACTGTGTGTGATGAATAAACCTGTGTTTGCTGTTCTAGAGAACTGATGAGTGACTGTTTTTAGTTGTTTAAGTGTTTCCCCCTTTATACCAACTTGATATACGTCTTTATAATAAAAAACACGTCGTGGTGTTTATGCATCTGTACTTACGGTCCTCACGCGCATAAAAAGGAAGTCTTCTAACGTGGGACTGTTGTCCAGTGCGAACGAGGTGTTGCTATGGAGACGATAACGCATTATAACGAGCGCATTTCTGACTGGCACTGCTGTTCTAGAGAACGAATCGACGCCTTCGGACCAATCAGAGTGCAGATCTAGTGTGAATCAGAGTCTAGATTAGATTAGGTTGGTATACTTGGTTAGCATAGTCCCGTGATTTGGGTGAAGTGACTCTCTGAGAATGTCGAGTGGTCCGTTGTGGTGCAGTTGGATACCGCACTAGGATGCAGTGAGTCAGGACGCTCTCACTGGTACAGCAGGAAAAGTTCACAAGTATCCCAATCGGACAGAAAATAGAACCGCTGTATGTCTTTCTAACCACAACAGTGAAGTTCAGGGACGATCGGAGGTCCACATCTCCTGAGGTACACGAGTGAGTCAGAATGTCCAGAATGATTCACAAAATCCGTTGCTGGTACAGTGGAACCTCGGCGTACGAATTCCCTCCCTTTGTAACGACTCTTCCTCGGCATACGAGCGACCGAGTCGAACCTAACGGCGGCTGTTGTGCCGCGCACGTCTGGGAGCCGTTCAAAACTTGCTCACGTCATTGGAAAGCCAATTGAAGCAAGTTTACATATTTTTGTGGGATTTTTGCATTTTGTGCAAGATTTAGTGAAGACAGCACCAGGAGTCCCAAGAATGTTAGCAAGGACGGTAGCAAGAAAATGGAGTCACTTTCAGTCCGTTTTTTTAAAGCAGCTGGTGCCGAGAGGAATCATAAATTTCGGATGAGGTTAACTTTTACCCCGGTGTGTCAGAAGTGCGGAATGATTCCTGAAGTCCTTTGTCGTCGTCCTGACACCACACGACCAGGTGCCGAATCTCGTCCCTGTGGGCCGTCTTATCGTTGCCTCTGATCGGGTCCGTCGCTGTGGCCTCATCACACAGGAGGGGGAATAAGAGAGGGGTGAGTACACATCCCTGAGGAACTCCAGTTGAACAGACCGAGTGGAACGGAGTGGTGTGCTGAGGCCAAGATGTTTCAGCTCGTTTCAGAGCTTGGCACGCTGTTAAAAGCTGAGCGGAAATCGCTGAACATCGCCCTGGAGTGAGGGTCAGGGCAGAATGGAGTGACATCATCTATTTGATGGCTCTGATTTACTGGGGTGGGTCCAGACAGGCTTCATAATCTTGAGACCTGAATGGACATTTTCTCCCAACTTCATTGTCCATATGTATCCTTGTACCATCATCATATTGAGACTTCCGGAGGTTAAGGGTAGGTAAGGTGTACCCCTGAGTGCTCTGGCACTGGCACAACGGTAGCAGACATAAAACCGTTACAGGAGCTTCCTGAGCCAAGGACAGGGTGAAGAAGTCAGTGGAGACCTCCTCACAGGCTCCAGACCACCAGGTGCTTCCTGCATATTTACCCTGCTCATGGTAGCGCACAAACACTTCACAGGTGGAGAGCGACAGTGGGCATATGTTCCCTGTTCCCCTTTTTTAAATGAATGTAGAAGAGGTTGAGCTCCTGGGGGAGCGGGGCGGAGCCGGTCAAGTGGGGTCATGATGTCATGGCAGGTCATGATGTCATGGTTGGTCATGACAACCCGAATGCCCTGCCACATGCGCCGGGATCAGCGGAGTTCCAGCGCTCCTCGGCCTGCAGCGTGTGTTCGTGTTTATCTTCGCAGATTTCTCTCCTGAGGTTCGCCCTGGCACTCGAGGGGTGTGTGTGTGGGTGGGTGTGTTGCGCAGTGTTTCTGATTTGAGTAAGGTTTTGCGGTTATCGTGGCCGTTGAAGCTTACTGCATCTCCTCTTTGAAAGTGTGAAATCAAGAGTGACGCAACACACACTCAACTAAGTTCTCAGAAAATCTTTTGATCTTGTTCATATGTGAAGTGTGACTGAAGTTTTCAAAAACACCGCGAGTGTTTGATTGATTGGGTTTCTGTTTCCTTACGCACAGATAAATGAAGGAATGCAAACGAAAACTAAGATGTTGGTTTCGACATCTGTCGTTCTGTCATCTGATGTTTAAGACAGCATTTGGGTTTTATTATTTTATGCATAAAAGAAAAATTCAAATAGCTTCCTGGCCAATCGGAGCACAGTGGGGCGGAGCTTTCTCTGGGACTGATGGACCAAAAACTACTCACAATAAGATGCTGGGTATGAGTTCGTTATTAGCGGGTTAGTTTAACCTGGTTGAGTTATCAAAGACCACTGTGAGCTCCTGCTGTGAGGGCCAAAAGTTTTTAGAATGAGACATATATTAATTTTCACAAGGTCTGCTGCTTCAGTGTTTAGATCTTTGTGTCAGATGTTACTCAAGCGTTTCATAAGAGCCAAAGGCTTTAATTGATGATTGGTGTTGATATCTGCAGTGTTGATCTTCTTCTGAAGGACCTCTCAAGGTCACCCAGGTCACATGCTGTCAATCAACGTCTGACTGACGGCGCGGCCCATTCTCACTAAATCCATGCTTGGAGTTTGTCAGAGTTTGTTTGTCCTCCCTCCCACAAGTTCTCCATGGGATGAAGGTCTGAGAAGTTCCCTCAACATGGACCCAGAATCTCCATGTTTTGTTCCTGAGACACTTGGTTATGATTTCTGCCTCATGGCGAGGAGCTCCATCATGCTGGAACAGGCACTGCCCAATACCAGACTGTTCTTGGGTGGTTGGGAGACGGTGCTCTTGGAGGATGTTTTTGTACCGTTCTTTATTCACGTCCATGTTCTTAGTCAAGATTGTGAGTGAACTTGAGAAGAAACCCAACATGAAAGGTCTGGATGTGCAGGACTGTTGGCGAGACGCAGGACTTCCACTTCTCTCCAAAGACAAGAACCTTCGGAGACAGACTGTTATTCTGCACCAGGTCACAGGGATTGGACGGCTGAGGACGGGCGCGAAGTCTTCGTCTCTGCTCAGTCTCACTTTCCCAGCGTTCTGGGTATCTGGAAGAAAGCTTGTCCGGAGGAGGAAAGATGAGCGCTCCCATCAGGAGACAATTAACATCTGTGTCGTTCTCAAAACCTTCTGATGACCGCCGGATATTAAAGGAATTCATCTGTGACGAGTGGTCGTTGTCATGGCAACAGGGTTGAAGAACGCACGTGTGAAAACTTGTGGCCTTGGTCCAATGTTAGTTCAGCAGTGATGATTGAACATTAGGCGATCAGGGATCAGGTGACGGCTGGTTGCCATGGATACCGTGGGATAGTCTGGCTAGTCAACCAGAGTCGTGTAGTGTGTTACAGAGGTACTCTCACCAGCTGTGTACGGACAGGTCTCTCCGAAAACGCCGCTGTCGCACCACGAGGGCCGATGCAGCTCTTCAACAAGGATTGAGACACCTTCTGTTTGTGTGTTTCAATGATTTAAACAAAAAAAAAAAAAGGGAAGCTTGACTTTAACTGCCGTTTATTACTTCATACTGTAGGTATTAAACAACAAGACGCTGGAACGTGTGTGTGTGTGTTTCTTTTTAGCGGGTTGTGCGGTGAAGAAAGCGTAGCTGATGTTATTTTTGGTCCGGAGGTCTTGAAATACCCGCAGTGTGTAGAAAGACACAGAGAAAGTGTGTGTGTGGTTACCAACGCAAACCACTGCAGAGGTGCAAAACAGGAATCACACAACACACACACACACACACACACACACGGGTAAATAAAACTCGAGAGCATGGTGGAGTTACACCACTGTGTGTGTGTGTGTGTGTTTAGGCTTTCCATCGAGTGTGTTTCCTCACCGCTGTGTTGTAACGTTGGTGTCACTCTGGTGAGAGTGGAGTGTGACCTTTCTGAAAACATTCACCAATAACACTAATAACTGGCTCTGTTTCCTGAGACGCACCACCACATGGCTCTTTCACTGTGTGTGTGTGTGTGTGTGTGTGTGTGTGTGTGTGTGTAAACTGTGAGTGAGTAAAATGTAGAATTCAGCCACGTATAGGAAAAAAAAACTTAAACCTGACTGTTAATGTACGTGTCTTTCCTTGTCTCTCTCTCTGTCTCTCTCCCTGTCTCTGTCTGTCTGTCTCTCTCTGTCCTTCTCCCTGTCTCTGTCTGTCTCTCTCTGTCCTTCTCCCTGTCTCTGTCTGTCTCTCTCTGTCCTTCTCCCTGTCTCTCTCTCCCTGTCTCTCTCTGTCCTTCTCTCTGTCTCTCTCTGTCTCTCTCTGTCTCTGTCTCTCTCTCTCTCCCTGTCTCTGTCTCTCTCTCTCCCTGTCTCTGTCTCTCTCTCTCCCTGTCTCTGTCTCTCTCTCTCCCTGTCCCTGTCTCTCTCTCTCCCTGTCTCTGTCTCTCTCTCTCCCTGTCTCTGTCTCTCTCTCTCTCTCTCTCTCTCTCTCTCTCTCTCTCTCTCTGTCCTTCTCCCTCTCCCTGTCTCTCTCTGTCCTTCTCCCTGTCTCTGTCTCTCTCTGTCTCTCTCTCCCTGTCTCTGTCTCTCAGTATTACTAAGGAGAGTATAGTGGACGTGGAGGCGGTGGTGCAGAAGGTGGAGCAGAAGATTGAGAGTTGTTCTCAGCAGGATGTAGAGCTGCACATTCAGAGGGTAAAACACTCAACACTACAACATTACTCAGTAGTACTGGAAGTTACAGTATTAGTAACACAAGTCCGTCTCTAATGCTATAATGCTATCGATAGTGTTATTAACATTACTGCTGCTGCTGTTTCTGCTGACTTTAATACCATCACTGTTAATTTATTATATGTCATGATCAAGACCAGTCAGACACATTGACGTTAGTTTTGCACTCGCATGCGTGCGCGCACACACACAGATACACATACAGATACACACACACACACACACACACACACACACACACCCTCCCTCTGATGAGCCTCACACTGAACCCACTCGCTCTGCCGGGGACGTGACCATGACCACACCTGGGGTTTTCCACGGGAATCAGTTTGACCTCAGGGTTCAGAGAACACACACACACACACACACACACACACACCGAACTCGACCTGAAAATCCAAAACAAATGTAACAAATACAGAAAACATAGAAAAACATTTAACTATAAAAACGTACACGTGTTTTTCACCATTTTGCCCAGGACACCCTGAGACGTCCACACGTTACTCCAGGAATTGTCTCTGGTTGTACTTGCACTACTGCCCCACCCTATTACCCCTGGGGGACCAATAATCTGTCTCTGTCTGTGTGTCCATCCATCCATTAAGAATACTACTGCGTCTACTAACGGTCTAACACTGCACACGTAAACACTACTCACACTCGTCCTCCAGATTTACTCTCGCGGATCAGTAAAGTCTCTGTCTGTCTCTTTGTCTTCTGTCTCTCTCTCTCTCTAGCTCAGTGGTTCCTAACCCTGGTCCTGAGGACCTCCTGCCCTGCACGTGTGTTCCCTGCTCTCTCTCACATGCTTTACACTCACACACGTCTGTGCGTCCGTGCGTGTGTGAGAGTTTATTGTCTGATGATTTGGATCAGGAGAGCTGAGGGAGCAGTGCAGGACCAGGCACGGGGTTACGAACCGCTGCTGTAGTCTACTCTCTGCTGCCACGCCCCGCTCACTGACACACCCACTCACTACCACACCCATGTGTTAATTAGAGGGACCGCAGAACAGGGCTCTCCCTCTCTTACTGTCTTTCTCTCTCAAACTCTTTTTTTCCAATTTTCTTTCACACTGTCTGCTTGTCTCTCTCTCTCACTCACTTTTTATGTCTCACTCTTTATCTCACCGTCTTTCTTTTTGTCTCACGGTGGGACTTGCACACTCCATCTCTTTCTCTCTCTCTCTCTCTCTCTCTCTCTCTCTCTCTCTCTCTCTAGCTGTTTGTGGTGAGTCAGGCTGAGCCTCGGTTGCCTCTGCAGTTGGACGATGCTGTAAGGCCTGAAGTTGAGGGTGAGGAGGTGAGAAAACACACACACACACACACACACACACACACAGCACTACTCCAGGCTGGAACTCGATCTCTAGTAACTGACTGATTGTGACTTTATTCTGTTTATATTTAGCAGTGGTTGATGTTATGGTGTGTGTGTGTGTGTGTCTCTGTCTCTCTCTCTTCATAAAGGAGGGCAGGGCCACAGTGAACCAGGACACTCGTCTGGATAACCGTGTGATCGACCTGCGGGTGAGTCCCCCCACCACCACACACACACACACACACACACACACACACACACACACACACACACACACACACACACACTCTAGGGGAACTCTACTGATCGGAGTGAACTCTGTGGTGATTGGGTGGGGCTCAGTGAGTCATAATGAAACCCACATTATGGTTACGTACACACACACACACACACACACACACACACACTGGTACCCTGGTCTGTTCTCTCTGACTGGTAAACAGTAAAGTAAACCTGGTGCTGCTGTACAGAACATTCAGTCCTCACATCTCAACACTCACTAGGGAAAAAAAGTCGAGTGGAGGCAGAGGTGTGTAACCATGGTGACGCACTCGTTCATGCTGCAGCGACGCAGAGTGTGTGAAGGCATCAGAGCGTGTTAACAGGAAAATACCACAGAAAGTACCGCATCGTTTGCATGACGATAGCGTCATGGCGAGGTGAGGTTACTGTCAGGGGGGACGCGAACTCAACTCCACTGTCCCGAGGGTCCGTACTGCTCTAATGCACACTCGGGTCAGTCGAATACCATCCTCAGACACATCACACCAGCATCCTGAGCAGAGACGCATTGTATTTGTACACATGGATGAAACTCACAGAACACGAGTCTCTTCAGTGTCTCTAACTTCACTCTAACCAGATTTCATCATCTGTGTTTTTATTGTTTGATGTCACGGTATTAGGGATGGGAATCACCAGTCACATGACATCACACTGAAAACCAGACCATTCTGGTCCCTGGCCGATGGACCGGGTCGACTCTGTTATAAACATGAAAATGGATCTTAAAGTCGTGATGCGTGAATCAGCTCACTGAAGACCTGTGATTCCTAACTGAACAGATATTTTTTCCACATCCGTATCCTGTGTGATGTCGTGGAGCGGTCTCACCGTGTGTGTTCCGACTCGTTAGCTTTAGGAAGCACTCTGCTTTAGGTGCATTTCAAACTTTTTTTTTTCTTTTCTTTTTTTCACAAGAGAAGTGTCGTGCCAAGAGCCGAGCAGAGCGGAGCATCGACTATAACAGGGGAAGTTCAGTCTGCACCTGAGCGCGATGTGTTTTTCACACTGCCCCGTTGATGTGCGTTGTGGGGACAGGTGTGAACACGGTACCTATACTTGGAAAATAGCGAGGTCTTGTTGAGCACAGGTTCATTTCCTATGCAAGCATGGATCATTTCAGAAAAGTAAGATGCGTGTGAAACATGTTTAAGATAAACAGGAAGACCTTTTTTCTTTTCATCTTTGAAGCTTTTTTTTTT
>QNUK01000379.1:577500-605000 GCA_013621035.1 Clarias magur
ATAATTAATAAACATCACTAACATGACATGAAGGTCGGCTGTTCTGTACAGTATTGTGTCGAGTGCGTTTGTAAACCCCATCGAGCTCCATGATGAAACTGTCTCTCATGAAGACCTTCCCAGGAAAGCGAGACCAAAACTTACTGCTGCAGAGGAGAAAAGTTCATTTAGAGTCACCAGCCTCAGAAATCACCAGTTAACCCCAAGCAGCACCTCAGATTAGAGCCGTTATGACGCTTTACAGAGCAGAAGGAGCAGATATACATCTCAATATCAGCTGTTCAGAGGAGGTTATTGTGTGTTTTATAGAAACGTCCTCAGTGTTGTGTTACAGTGTAGAGAGAAATAAACCTCGCATTAGAATAAGGGGTGTACAAACTTTTGAGCAGTAGCGTGTACACATACTTATTCACATACTGTGATTTTATCAAGTGTTTTCATAAATGTACGTTTGATTCTTCAGCACACCTAATGAGAAGCTGCTCGGCCGTCTCGTCAAAGAAAAGGTAATAATTATAATAATAATAATGAAGTCAGTCTCAGCCGATATTAAAGTTAAGAGTGTTGCTGTGTGTGTGTGTGTGTGTGTGTGTGTGTGTGTGTGTGTGTGTGGGCTGATTGTCATGGGGTTGGTGGACTGATTAGTCATATTAAAGCCTTTGATGTCTTCTTTCCGTGTCGTCCCCCCCCCCCCCCCCGTGTGTCCCGCAGTATGACACAGATTTCTACGTTTTGGATAAGTACCCTCTGGCAGTGAGGCCCTTCTACACCATGCCCGACCCCCACGACCCGGTGAGTCTCTGCCTCTGACTCTAACCTCTACACTGACCTCTACAGCACCGCTAACATCTGTGTGTGTGTGTGTGTGTGTGTGTGTCAGAAATACTCCAACTCGTACGACATGTTCATGAGGGGAGAGGAGATCCTGTCTGGAGCTCAGAGAGTCCACGATGCTCAGCTCCTCACCGAGAGAGCACTTCATCACGGCATTGGTAATCTCACACACACACACACACACACACACACTGAGTAAGACTCTATGTTGTGATTCTGAATTAGTTTTGCAGATTAAAGTGTGACACCAATACATTTACTGTGTGTGTAACTTGTACATTTGATGCCATGAGTCGACACATTGATTCAGACGATTTGATTCAGTTGTGACTAAAAGTCATAAATTACCTGGGATTTAAAAATGAATCAATTGAGTCAAATGTGATTTGTATGATTTGATTCAGTCAGGATTTAAAAGTCAAATTACTTTAAATTTGGGAATGAATCAAATGAGTCAAATGTAATGATTCGAATGATTTGATTAATTCATGAGTCAGGATCTAAAATTTGTATGAATTACAGTCGATTCAAAGTGAATCAAGTGAATCAGATGCATTGGAACAAAGTCACCAGTCATAAGTTTGGATTATAACCCATCGGTTGTGTGTGTGTTTAGACTTGGAGAAGATTAAAGCCTACATTGATTCGTTCCGTTACGGAGCCCCGCCCCACGCCGGGGGAGGAATTGGTGAGATACTGCCTCCTGTTTCTCTCACTATTCTATAGGCACTAAATATGAGCAAACAGTGCACTACTGCTGCATTACATTTTCGTGTGTGTGTGTCCACTCTATCAGGTCTGGAGAGAGTCACCATGCTGTACCTCGGCCTACACAACGTGCGTCAGACATCCATGTTCCCACGTGACCCCAAGCGCTTGACACCCTAAAGGTCAAAGGTGGCGCCCCCTGGCTGACGTTACTATAACCCCTCCCACCACCTCCAGCACCTCACACATAAATGCAATAGGGAATAGGTAAATGATTAATCAGTAACAAATAAAAAACAGCCAAATTTTTTTTTTTTTTTTTTTTTTTAACCCTTTGATACTGGGGTTACGGCGAGGTCGGTCCTGACTAGTGGAGTGAACATCAAGAGAAGTGGACTTCATTGTATAATTGAATAATGGGGGCGGGGTATTTAGGGCTGGGGGTATAAGGCCAGATCTCAAACAGCACACACACTAGTGTAATAAGCAGTGTGTGAAAGTATTCCAGTTTACTGTTTACTCCACCAGTATGTGATTTGGGACGCAGCCCAGGCGTAACTACAGTGTGTATTTAACCAACGTGCCATGATTTTATTGAATATCATGACTGTAGTGTGTGTGTGTATAATAAATTGTGTTTGGGACATGGCCCAAGTCTTCCACTGTCTGAAGGTCACTAGGATGTGGATTGAGACGTGGCCCGGGTCGTACACTGACTACAATAAACTTTCACATCTGTTCTTTCTACTGCAGTCACTTTTGAGCTGCTCACTCCGCTCTGCTGCACTATTGATAATCATGATGATATAAATGTCATTCTTACAGTGGATTAATGAATAAATTAATAAATAAAACATTAATAAAGAATTAAAGAGCACAATCTCGTTAATACTCGTGTGGGACTTTTATTCTCATTTATTTCACCTATGTAACATGTGACACTCATTATCTAAAACATAAAGATGATCTGCCAGGATCTCGGGTGTTCCTCAGTTCTCTGGGATCTCTGGTGTACTTTACTCCTCACTCTCAATGTCTGCTCTCTCTCTCACACACACGTGCGTAGGCAGGTCGAGCCAAACACCACCAGCATCTCCTGCACCGTCTCCCGAACATCTGGAAACTTGGCTTCGTTTAGTGATGCATAAAACTCGCCCACCTTCAGGAAGTTAAACTTCTCCTTTAAGACTGAGTCACACTGAAGCTCCGTCAGTTCCTCCTGCAGCTCCTGTGGCGCTGTTCCAGAGTGCAGTGAGAGTCAGGAGGACAGACAGGCCCAGAAGGAGGGTTGTTTATGGACATGCAGGGGGATGGAGTGATGAGGGCGCTTCAGAACATGGACGATGGTGTTGGAATTCATCTGATTTCAAGTCTTGGTGGACTTGGAAGGATGCTTGGGTTCATTATACTGCTGGAAAGTTTCAGCTTCCTCACAGAGGAGACGATGTTTTCTTCAAGGACACTTGACTGAATCCATCCTGCCCTCAACACGCTGCAGGTTTCCAGCCCCAGGGCGTCACGAGCCACCACCAGCATGCTTCACTGTAGGCAGGGTGCAGCTTTCTGCATATGCTTCTCTTCCAAACATACAGCTGAGTCATAGTTCCAAGTTTTGTTTCATCAGCTCATAGGACAGAAGTCCCAAACTTCTGTGTCTTTTTAGATGTATTTCAGGATACTGGAGTCGGCTTCTCTCGTCTTTTAGGGTCAGTAGTGGGGGACGTCTCGGGGTGGCCCTCAGTGTTCAGTGTCCACATTATAGTGCAGAGGGAAACATCAGTCAATCGAGGGTCTTTTAACTCTTGCCTCCTCAGGAACCGTAGCAGCACCTGAAGCCTTAGCTTCCTTAGCTTCCTTTGTTCGCCAGGTCCAGGTCGAGGATCCACTGATCCTTTAACTCTGAACTCGTGGAACAGGCTTCCTGCTGTATTTCTCTCACTTTTTCCTCTTTATTATATCCTTGTCTGTATATGAGCAAGGCAATGATCTCCTCTCTTAACTGCATGGACAACGTTCTTGACTTGCGCATGTCGGACATGCAGTCAAACATCTCCATCAACAGTTCTCTAGAAAGTCCAGGTGTGAGATGTTTATAAAGCAAGACCACCTGAGGCATCTAATCTGTGCTCGAGATAACACCTGATTGACACATTTGTGCTCCAAGGCGGGATTTTCTTCAGGGGGTTGAATCATTTCCATGCTGGAGTTTCATCGTGTGCTAAATTTGGCTCCAGTGTTTCAGCAGATCCATTATTATTATTATTATTATTATTACCTCACAGTATGACATAAAGGTGATGATGTCACTGCCTGCTGATCCACAGTGAGCGACGCCCACTACTGACCGGCTGATTAATAGAGAGAACAGTGAGACCTCAGACCAGCGGTACAGTAAGTCTACATTCTTTACACTGATTCTACTACAATCAATCACTACACACAGATATCTCTCATCTCACACTCTCTAATATAATAGCGGGATATTCTGGCCTGATATAAACCTGTCGGTGAAAACACAGTATCAGTGCTGATTTTAGTTGTTCTTCTGTTAAACACATGTTGCTTGTCGGCTGCTCCCAGCACGGGGTTTCCACACAGGACCATCCAGTCCACACACACACACACACAAGCTTGGCACAGGTTTTTACTCCGGATGCCCTTCCTGGTGAAATCCTCCCGTTTTACCCGGGCTTGGGTACAGCACTGATCCAGTGCTGGATTTAGTTTGGATTTAGTTTGGGCACTGGCTGGGAATCGAACCCGGGCTTTCCACCTGACATGCGAGAAACCTACCACTGAGCCACCACTGGCCTTTTATGTTATATATATATATATATATATATATATATATATATATATATATATATATAATGCATAAGTGTGTGTGAGCCAAGGAAGCTCCTTCTGAAGTTTATGCAACATGGATGTGACCAGTCCCACTGCCCAAAAAATTTTAAGTTGCTACCTTCAGCCATTTTGAAGGGATGATTTTATATGAGCCCCAAAAATGGCCATTTTTCAGCGTTACACTCTCTCACTTCAAACAATAATCATTTAAAATGCACATTATTTACATTTCTTTATGAGTATTGATAAAATTGGTGTTAGCTTCTAAAAGCATATGACCTGGAACAATTGTTGCTTAAATTGGTTAAAGTTTAGAAAGCAAAATATTTGTAGTGTCTGTAAGTAACAATGTCACCTTCATGTTGCAATATCTTAAAAAAATTGCATTTTATAACAATACAGTTTTCAGGTTTTCATGTGAAATTTAAATTGCCATTTCATCTGAATGTCAGTTACGATCGTTGAAAGATTTGAATTCAAAACAAAAACCTACAGACACTAAACCATCAAAGGGCAGACATTGTATTTAGCAAACATGAAAATAAAAATATATACATGTATGTGTATTTACAAAAAAATGAAGCATGGATCGGGAGATAAGAAGCGCTAAGTATTATGAACAACTGTTATATGAAGCTGTATGAAAATTCACTTTTTCACCTACAGTTATAGCCAAAAGTTTTGAGAATTACATGAATATTGGAAATTGGAAAAGTTTCTGCTTAAGTGTTTATAATAGCAATTTGCATCTACTCCAGAATGTTATGAAGATGATCAGATGAATCGCATAGTCCTTCTTTGCCGTGAAAATGAACTTAATCCCCGAAAAAAAAACTTTCCACTGCATTTCATTGCCGTCATTAAAGGAGCTGCTGAGATCATGTCAGTAATCGTCTTGTTAACTCAGGTGAGAATGTTGACGAGCACAAGGCTGGAGATCATTATGTCAGGCTGATTGGGTTAGAATGGCAGACTTGACATGTTAAAAGGAGGATGATGCTTGAAATCATTGTTCTTTCATTGTTAACCAGGTGACCTGCAAAGAAACGCGTGCAGCATCATTGCGTTGCATAAAAATGGCTTCACAGGCAAGAATATTGTGGCTACTAAGATTGCACCTAAATCAACAATTTATAGGATCATCAAGAACTTCAAGGAAAGGTTCAATTCTTGTTAAGAAGGCTTCAGGGCGTCCAAGAACGTCCAGCAAGCGCCAGGATCGTCTCCTAAATAGGATTCAGCTGCGGGATCGGAGTGTCACCAGTGCAGAGCTGCTCAGGAATGGCAGCAGGCAGGTGTGAGCGCATCTGCACGCACAGGGAGGCCAAGACTTTTGGAAGATGGCCTGGTGTCAAGAAGGGCAGCAAAGAAGCCACGTCTCTCCAAAAAAAACATCAGGGACAGATTGATCTTCTGCAAAAAGTATGGCGAATGGACTGCTGAAGACTGGGGCAAAGTCATATTCTCGGATGAAGCCTCTTTCCGATTGTTTGGGGCATCTGGAAAAAGGCTCGTCCGGAGAAGAAAAGGTGACGCTACCATCAGTCCTGTGTCATGCCAACAGTAAAGCGTCCTGAGACCATTCATGTGTGGGGTTGCTTCTCATCCAAGGGAGTGGGCTCACTCACAATTTTGCCCAAAAACACAGCCATGAATAAAGAATGGTACCAAAACACCCTCCAACTGCAACTTCTTCCAACAATCCAACAACAGTTTGGTGAAGAACAATGCATTTTCCAGCACGATGGAGCACCGAGCCATAAGACAAAAGTGAGGACTAAGTGGCTCGGGGACCAAAACGTTGAAATTTTGGGTCCGTGGCCTGGAAACTCCCCAGATCTTAATCCCGTTGAGAACTTGTGGTCAATCCTCAAGAGGCGGGTGGACAAACAAAAACCCACTAATTCTGACAATCTTCAAGAAGTGATTATGAAAGAATGGGTTGCTATCAGTCAGGATTTGGCCCAGAAGTTGATTAAGCGCAGCCCAGTCAAATCGCAGAGGTCCTGAAAAAGAAGCGCCAACACTGCAAATACTGACTCTTTACATAAATGTCATGTGATTGTCGATAAATGTCTTTGAAACGTATGAAGTGCTTGTAATTATATTTCAGTACGTCACAGAAACAACTGAAACAAAGATCTAAAAGCGGTTTAGCAGCAAACTTCGTGAAAACTAATATTTGTGTCATTCTCAAAACTTTTGGCCACGACTGTACAGGTGAGACACTTTTTTTTTATACCAATACCATGTTTCAGCCGCGTAAGTAAGTGTTACGTCATCACCATCACCCCTCACTATAAGAAATCTTTTTTTCTAAAATACGTTTCACAGTATACTCCAAACTCAGATGTTGTTACCTGATATTGTATAGTATAATGATACTTGTTACCTCTCTCCTCCATAACTGGACATTCTAACGATTGCTAGCGGTGATGTAGAAAGGCGCCTGGCTATACAGTACATTTTTTAAAATGTTTTTAACAAGGGAAAGCAGCGGATCCTCTCAGTATGTCTGAGGCAGAGGAGAGTTCTGAAGAGCATCAGCATCCTCATCATCAGGAGACGCTCCAACCAGGAACACCAGCCGTTATCTCTTTCGACAGATCATCAGGAACACTTTCCTCCAACATGGGTATAGACGCTCGTTCTCGTTCTCAATTACTCAGACTTAAAATGAGATAAAATAATAATAATAATAATTTGACAATGTTATGAAGATCACTTTATCTGATTTGATCTTTTTATTTCTTTAGTAAGAGAAGCCAGCTCGGCTTGATTCACTCACCATGTCTCATCCAGAGGAGCGTTCTGAGAAGCCATATCCTCAGCAGCAGCAGGAGCAGCAGCAGCAGGAGCTCCAACCAGGAACTCCAGCCATTATACCCAGTGTTACGTCCTCAGGAACACCTTCCTTCAGTCCAGGTACAGGGACATATCCCAGCGTAACTGGGGCCAGAGCACAGGGGTCAGCCATGATACAGAGAGGAGCAGAGAGGGTTAAGGGCCTCGCTTAAGGGTACCAACAGTGGCAACCAAGTGGAGCTGGGGCTCGAACCGCAGCACTTAGTGCGTTAGCCCTCTGAGCCACCACTGCCCATTACTAGGTTACTAACTATAAGGATCATCAGTCACACACTGTTGGAAAGTTTTTTTCTTTTGAGGAATTAACCCAAATATCTAAGAAACAGATACGTGTTTAGTCATGGCTTAAAGATTGCCAGAGACTCAGCTGTACAGACATCTAGAGGACGTTCATTCGACCACCTAGGTAGCAGATCAGGGAAGAGTCTAGATGCATGTCTTCCTCGAGCAGGGGTGGAGGATCAGAGGGAACGTGGCGCGGTGCGGGATGTGATAAGAACTGAGAGGTAAGTGGGTGCTGGGCCGTTTTTATCAGGGTCAGCGGAGGAGTGGGGTGCAGAGGACGAATGGTGGACAGTGACAGACCTGCCTGGAGACAGTTGCAGTAGTCTACTCTTAAAATAACAAGGGACTGAACGAGCACCGTGTGGCTTGGTGGTTAGAACTTAGTGGTTAGTTGCTTTGCACCTCCAGGCTCTGGTGTCGATTCCTGGCCAGGTTCGATTCCCATCCCATAGTTTGCATGGTCTCCTCCTGTTTGGTGGGTTTACTCCGCTTTTCTCCCTCGGTCCAAAGGCATAATGAGATACCTGGCAGTTCCCAAATTGCCAGTAGTGTCTGAATGAGCATGTCTCGGCCCTGCAATGGATCGGCACCTCCGAATGAGTTGATAAACAAATAATTAAAAGTAACGCCTACGCTGTTTGTTTTTGTTTCAGGTGAACTTTTGGAAAATCAAAGTATCCGACACGCGTTCATCAGAAAGGTGAGACGTTTCAGAAGCGAGGTTTGGACTAAAAGTACTGAAGAGTGTTAAACACTGAGTGCAGCTGAAGCGGTGTGTGAGTTCAAGCAGGAGGAAACACAGTGTGTGTGTCATTGTCGTTGCAGGTTTATCTCATTTTGGCGGCCCAGCTGTTATTCACAACCTCCATCGTAGCCGTGTTCACGTTTGTGTGAGTATCGTTAATTAACATGCTGAACACACAACACGCCATCACACACTCGACACGTGTGTTTATTTCCTGCAGCGATCCAGTGCGTCTTTTCATCATGCAGTATCCTGTGGTTTTTCGGCTGTCCTTGTGAGTGCTGGTTATTTATCTGTTCTGATCACATGCACAAAGTGAAAGCACGTCCTGATGATGGTGAATTTTCTGATGCTTCCTCAAAAGCGCGGTTTTTATCGCCGTATACTTCGGGTTGGTGTGCTGTGAAACAGTAAGGTGAGTTCATATGTTTCTCCCCAAACCAAACATCAGTAACTTCCCTACGGTTCTGAACGTCCCTCACACACACTGTACAGATATACACACAAACATCTTTCTGCTTCTGTCTTACAAACGTTCAGATATCCTGACTCTCTCTCATTAAACTGGAGGTTTGTAAGCCACAGAAAGACGTCTTGAGTCAAGTGTGCGTATTTAGTCTCATGCTGAAATTTTCCTTTCTGTCACAGGAGACAGTTTCCTGCAAATTTGGTCCTCCTGTTCATATTTGTAAGTGTTAAAGCTATACTAAAGTTCAGCCTGTAGGACAGCAGAATGTCTGAATGTTTTAGCCAGAATACTTTTGTTTTCCAGGGATGACTGCATTGTTCTTCTCTTCTCTGGTAAAGGAGTGTAGAAATGTTCCAGTCTAAATCTGTTTGTCTCTCCCACAGACTCTCGCATTGTCCTATATGACAGGAGCAATATCAAGGTTCGACACACACATAATGGCATTTCATCTCACCTAAATGAAACTGAGTTGTGGGCATGTGCTTGGCCGAGCGGAGTCTAGATGGGGGGGATAAAGTGGGCAGCTTTGGCAAAGCCATCAATCAGCATGTTGAAGATGCATGTGTTGTCTGAGTCTGAGAGTCCAGTAACATAATTTAGTGCAATGTGAGACCATGGTCTGTGGGGACATAAGTCTATGACATAAGAGTGCAAGAAGCATGAGTGTGGGTGTGTAAAGTGGGTCAGTACTATGTGGTGTGCTGGTTGAGAGGCCGTATTGCCTGCGGGAAGAAGCTCCTCCTTAGTCTCGCTGTGTTGGTCTTCAGGGAGCGGAATCGCTTTCCTGACCTCAACAGAGAGAACAGTCCATTGCTGGGGTGGCTGAGGTCCTTCATGATCTTCCTGGCCTTGGTCCAGCACCGCTTGCTGTAGACAGAGTGCAGGTCAGGGAGCTCAGTGTGGATGATGCGCTCAGCTGATCGCACAACCCTCTGTAGAGCTCGCCTGTCCTGCATGGTGCTGTTCCCGAACCAGGTAGTGATGTTTCCCGTCAGGATGCTCTCTATGGTGCAGGAGTAGAAGTTCCTGAGCACCTTGGAGGGCAGTCTAAAGTCTCTCAGGCGCCTGAGGTGGTAGAGACGCTGTCGGGCCTTCTTCACCATGGTGTTGATGTGACAGGACCATGACAGGTCCTGCGTGATGTGAACACCGAGGTATCGGAAGCTGTCCACTCTCTCCACTGGGCTCTTGTTGATGACGGGGGTGTGATAGTTCCTCTCCTGCTTTGTTCTAAAGTTCACTACCAACTCCTTCGTCTTGCTGATGTTTAGAAGGAGATTGTTCCTCTGGCACCAGTGCTCCAGATTACCAATCTCCTTCAGGTAGGCCGTCTCATCGTTGTCAGTGATCAGGCCCACCACGGCGGTGTCATCAGCAAACTTGATGATGGTGGTGGAGTTGGTAGAGGCTACGCAGTCGTGTGTGTGTACAGAGAGTACTGTAGAGGGCTCAGAACACAACCCTGTGGGGCTCCAGTGCTGAGAGTGATGGAGGCTGAGACATGTCCGCCCATCCTTACCGTCTGTGGTCTGCCAGTTAGGAAATTAGAGATCCACTGACACAGAGATGAGCTGAGTCCCAGGTGCTCCAGCTTGGTGGTGAGTGTGGAGGGAATTATGGTGTCAAATGCTGAGCTGTAGTCGATAAAAACCATTTTAACATAATTCCCCACTCTATTGTCCAGGTGTGTGAGAGATGTATGAAGAAGATGAGCGATAGCGTCATCTGTAGAGCGGTTTGAACGGTAAGCGAACTGAAGTGGATCCAGTGTGTCAGGTAGTGAAGAGATGATGAAGTCTCTGACCAGCCGTTCAAAGCACTTCATCACCACTGATGTGAGGGCGACAGGTCGATAGTCATTGAGCGAAGCAGGATGGGGTTCCTTCGGAACAGGAACAATGATGGACTCTTTGAAGCATGTAGGGATCACCGACTGAGATAAGGAGACTTTCCATAGGGACTGTACATGCATTGTGTCGTTACTCTTTAATGTGTCTAGATCCTGTGCTCAGTCACCTGACTCGACTCTCAGGTCTGTTAGTAAAACTGAAATGGATGAGAGTGTTGATGAACGTGTTTAAATCTTCCCCGTCCTTTGTGGTTCTAGTTATTACGAGACGAAGGCCGTGTTCTTAGCTATGGGAATAACGGCGGTGGTGTGTGTCTCCGTCACAGTCTTCAGTTTACAGACCAAGGTAAAGATCGGACACACACTCTGACAGCACGTCCTTGTTCAGCCTTATCGAATGGAGCTGTTGTCTCGCCTTACAATGGCCTTCTGTCCCTCTTAAAACATTGATTTCCTTCTGGTTAAACCGACCCGGAGCGTCTCCCCGACGCAGAACCCCTGTGTCACGCTGCCTCTATATTGTGTGTGTGTTCAGGTGGACTTCACCTCCTGTACCGGTTTGTTCTGTGTTCTGGTCATTGTGCTTATTATCACAGGCATCATCGCAACCATCGTTCTCTCCTTTCAGTATGTAAGTGTTCCTGCTCACTGCAATTCACACACGCACACACGCACACATGCACACATGCACACCTTTGTGCATACACACATTTTTGAAAGTAGCAGTATGCAGTGTGTTTCCGACACGTCACACCAGACGTCAGCGCTGTTGTGTTAAAGCCACGCCTCCTCTGATTGCTAAGGCGCACACACACTGAGGTGGCTTAATGCTGGACTGCTGACGTCAGCGTGTCAGTGTGAGTTATCAAATGACGGGCAACGTGCCACGCTGAGGGTCTTCCTATCAGCTGTGTAGTGCGTACTATAACTAACACACACACACACACACACACACAAGCAACACATTCTGTAACATTCAGTACACTCATGATCACTAACTGTGTGTGTGTGTGTGTTCAGTGCTTAATGACACACTCCTAAATCCTGCAGTAATAACTGAAACTGAGGAGTGTTTTCCTCTTTCCTGTGTTTAGATTCCATGGCTGCACATGCTGTACGCTGCTCTCGGAGCCATCATCTACACTCTAGTGAGTACCTCTGCCATCACTCTCACTGTCTGTGTGTGTGTGGGTGAGAGAGAGAGTGTGTGTGGGTGAGAGAGTGTTTTAAAAGTCAAACAATATTAACAGTAAAAGGTAAAAAAATTATACATGTGAATGTTGAGCTGGTGTAATCTGTGTGTGTGTGTGTGTGTGTGTGTGTGTGTGTGTGTGTGTGTGTGTGTGTGTGTGTGTGTGTGTGTGTGTGTGTGTGTGTGTGTGTGAAGCTCCTGGCGTTCAACACTCAACTGCTGTTGGGGAACCGAGCTCTCAGCCTCAGCCCAGAGGAGAATGTGTTCGGAGCTCTGATCCTCTACACTGACATCATCATGATCTTCCACTTCCTGCTGCAGATCGCTGGCATCAGAAATAAACGACAACACGGACACACTGACACGCACACACACGTTCCTGTATGACTAGCAGAGTGAGGACCAGGTAAATGTACTATGGAAGGGAGGACCAACCTTTCTGCTATACTTTGAGACAAATGCATTCTACTTTTCAACACCAGGTGGTGCTCTGATCACAGTGTCCACTCTGGAAACATCAAAGGTGAAATAAATGGACATTTTACCATTGACGTGAGGACCTTTTATGGGCGCGGTATTGAGTTAATTCCTGTTAAAATGAATTTAAGTGACCCTTTTTTCCCCCATTTAATATTTTATGCATAAAGTTTTAAATTGAGGCAATTTTGTAACATCTAAAAAGTTGGATCGTCTTTGGAGAGAGACTCGCTGTTTGGGGATCACAGATGAACACAATGCCTACACATAAATGTTATGACTGTTGATCAAACTACTGCACAAACGTGTAGATGTACACTAACTAAAATTTATCAACACATTATGAGAAAGAAAAAGCTGCAGTGGAGGCCAAGTACTGTACAGCAGATATACACATTAATTTAAGTTTGCCAAACATTTTAAACTTCACCACATCCACCATGCATTACCCTGTAGAGCAGGTGTGTTCCCGTCCCGTCCTACAGGGCCGGTGTCCAGCACAGGTTGGGGATTTTTCTCAAATACACAGGAAGTAATCTGTTTCCTCCAGGTTTAGCGCGTCTGTGTGTGTGTCAACAAGCCTTTTTAATTCATAAGTCTTCAGCTTTAAGCGACAAGCGTTCATAAGGCTTTAAAAGTTGTTGTAATTCTCTGTTAAAATTTTCATAAGCCCTGTTGAATGAACACACGGAGACCTAAAAAGACCTTCGTAGACAAAGCGAAGATTTGATGATTGCTCTGTGTGATCTCGTTTCTCTAATGCAAGGATGATTTGTTCTTAAACATGGTCTTGTTCTGTAAAGTATTTTGTTTTCTGAACTGGAAATTCTCACGACCGCCCAGGGGAACAACTCTGGCCCAGGGGAACACTGTTTGCCCAGAGGACCGGCGTTTGCTTAGCAGGTGTTTGTTGGGGTTTGGAGTTTAGAGATCTCTGTTAATGTGTAGTTGTTTCTTCTCTCCTGTATTCATTCTCCTGAAGGTGTTGGCTTATGTACTGTAGGTCACAATGTGGTGGCTTTTGCTGCCACATAGGGGTCAAACGAAGTAAATAACAGATACACCTCTCTCTCTTCGCTCCCCCCTTTGTCGATCTCTGTCTCTCTGTGTGTGTGTCATTATTACAGTGGTTTAACAAATAAATAAATAATTAAAGAGCACAATCTTGTTAGTTATACATGCGTGGGATTTTTATTGTTATTTATGCTACAACAAAAAATAAAAGTGGAAGAGGGGGAAAATATATCAAAATATTAAGAGAGAGTGAAAGAAAAAGCAACTGAAAAGGAATCACACCACCGCTCATGTGCAGCAGGAAGAAAAAGAGTATTGAATGGATGGATACAGTCATGTGTAAAAGTTAGTGCTCCCTCTTTCAGTACTATGTATTTTTGTGCAAAAACATAATAATGATCATCCGATCCTAGCAGGTTCGGTATTAATAAAAATGCAATAATAAAGTTTTTCGTGTATTTTAAAGTAGCAGTTGTCAAATAGTAAATGTTTTAAAGTACACTGTAAAAACTAGATAAAAGTTGAATGAATTAATACTGTATTGTCGACTCAACTTCTTACAGTGGGATTTGTTGAGACAACAGGTAACACTGTGTTCTTCAAAACTTTGGAGACACAGACTGAATAAACTAAAGAACTCAAGTTGAGCCAGTAATTTACCTTCACTCAGATGATTTTATAAGACCCGCCCCTCTAGCCCCGCCCCTCTCCCCCAGCCGAAACGCGAGGCCTCGGAAGCCTGAGAAACAAACTCTTGTTGCCATAGAGACTCTTTTTTTTTTTTTTGTGTCTGATACAAAAACTGTTTATCTTTGCTAGTTTTTAAAAATGGTTATGATATTGTAATATAAAACAATCAGTGAGCGACTGAACAACATCTCATGTTCTCCAGGTCTTTTATTGACCTTTAAGCAACATAGAACTTGTATTTTCTGGTTTTATGCAGATCAGATGTTTTAACTCTGACCAGTTTTGGAAGAATAAAAAGTTTTTTTCTGAAGTAATGTTTGTGTGTTTTAATTGTTGGGGTGTTGTTAGGCTAATTCGTTTTTCTATGAAAACAATCACTTGAACCAGTGGGCTAGAACGAGAGAGAGCTTACCTTATTGAGTTTAGAATTACTTGAACCCACAACCAGTTCTACATGAGCTGACTTAAATATTTGAATTACAAGTTGAGTCAATTTAAGATTTTGAACCGTGTACATATTATGTAATCTAGACAGATTTAATAATTTAAAATCATATTTCTAGAAATTAGGTTTGAAAGATGTGTGTGTGTGTTAAAAAAAAAAATATATATATATATATATGTAACATAAGGCAGTTATTGTTACCACCGGGTATTTTTAATGGAAAGAATAAAAGTGTAAATAGAGTCTCCTACAGAATGTTTATTTATGGTCGCATTAATATCGGTAGGTCAATGTGTCACCAGATACAGATGCGTTTAAATTGAATTTTTTTTTTTGCATAGTACATCAAAGAAGCTAACGACTCAGTCCAGCTCCCATGCAGGTGAGTATTGTGTAGAGAAACTCTGAGATGTGGTCCGACAGTCTGAAATGTGGCTAAAGAACAGCCTTGTAGGAGTCTCTCATATCGCTGTCTACTTGGTCTAGAATGTTGGTGACATGAGGGCAGCTCATTCCTGAGATCACAGAGATCACCATGCCACGCCGTCTCACGCCTGCTGATGGCTCCATACAGAGTTCTCAGTGGCGTCACGTAATCGGCCTCCGGTGGGATGTGAACATCCAGCTAAACCAACGTATCAACTTCACTTGGAATATAGAAGCGTTTACACTGTGTGCTTTTCTACAACCTGCACATCCATCCGTATACCGTCTGTTGTTCATGTACTGCGGCACTTACGCCGCCTCCTCTTGTCTTACCCAAGGCTGATGTACTGTACCGTCTCTACACTGGTATCTGGGAGCCTGACGAGCTGACTGGATGCCAGCTGCTGTTAAACAACAAAAAGCCTGCTTTTCTTACTGGACCTCGTCAGATCAGGCGTCCTTTACTCTTACGTTCATGTGATATTCTAATACTTGTTCCTCCCGCTGCTTGAGTACAGTGTGAGCACGTTTTAAATGAGTAAACCACCACAGTATCTAAAGTCTTGTGTTTTGAGTGACCGTTACATTAGTGTCTCATGGTGACACCGACATCGCTGACACACTGCTGCGTTAATTTAGCATCTAAAATGTACAAACTAATGTTTATCTGTTACTGTTGTAAATCAGAGCTCAGGAACATGATGTACATCTGCTCAAAGTAAAGCTGAGAGTTTATACTTTTGCCCGTAGGTTCACTGGATGCTACAAGACCCAATTTAACACAGTTGTCTGATTTCCGCTCTGATTTGATGATTTTTCATGATTCCTTTTGTTTCTTCTTGTTTATCGAGTGTCATAGCAGCTGTTTATGTTGCTAGCGGTTAGCACCGTCTGGTATTTCACCTGCATATACACACACACACACACACACACACACACTAAACCTGGCAGGAAACAAATGACTCCTGTTCCTGTGTGTTTTAGCAGAAAAATCCCCAAACTGTGCTGGACACCGGCCCTGTAGGACGTTAACACACCTGCTCTACAGGATAATGCATGGTGGATTTAGTGAAGAACTTAAATAAATGCGAATATATGCAGTATTTGGTCTCTCTTGTAGATTTATTGTTTTTTTAAAAATTTTTTTTACATAATGTGTTGATAAATTTTAGTTAGTGTACATCTACACATTTGTGCAGTAGTTTGATCAACAGTCATAACATTTATGTGTAGGCATTGTGTTCATCTGTGATTCCCAAACAGCGAGCCTCTCTCTTTTCTAACTTTTTAACTTTTAATAAATTACAAAATTTAATACTTTATGCTTAAAAAAGAAAGTTTAAATTCAGCTACACAGAAATGTACTCATTGAGCCCCATAAAAGGTAATTGCGTCCTCACTTCAATGGTAAAATGTCCATTTATTTCACCTTTGATGTTTCCAGAGTGGGCAGTGTGATCAGAGCGCCACCTGCTGTTGAAAAGTAGAATGCATTCATCTCAAAGTATATCAGAAAGGTTGGTCCTCACTTCCATAGTACATTTACCCGGTCCTCACTCTGCTAGTCATACAGGAATGTGTGTGTGTGTGTGTGTGTGTGTGTGTGTGTGTTGGTGTTGGTGTTCATTCATTTCTGGCACCGACGAGCTGCAGCATGAAGAGGAACAACTGGATGATGTCAGTGTAGAGGGTCAGAGCTCCAAATACGTACTCCTCGGGGCTCAGGCTGAGAGTTCGGTTCCCCAACAGCAGCTGAGTGTCATACGCCAAGAACTACACACACACACACACACACACACACACACACACACACAGTGATTTCAGCAGCTCAACATTCACATGTACAGTTTGGTTTAACTTCTGTTGTTAATTTTGTATGAGTACAGTATTAAAACTCACTCGCACTCTGAAAGTGCAGTAATAACGGTATAACACACACACACACACACACACACACACACACACAGTGAGAGTGATGGAGGATGTACTCACCAGAGTGTAGACGATGGCCCCAAAAGCAGCGTACAGCATGTGTAGCCATGGAATCTAAACACAGGAAAGAGGAAAACACTGAATACACACACACACACACACACACACAGTAAGTGTTAGTGAATATGTACGGTATGTTACAGCATGTGTTACTAGTGTGTATGTTTGTTATAGTAGGACTATCACACAGCCATGTCACTATAAAACCCATAAGAAGTCCCTCTAGATGTCCGCACAGCCGAGTCTCTGGCAATTTTCAAACGACGCCTTGAGACCTATTTGCCATCAAATCAACCTGAAGCACTTCTTGGCTGGGAGGAACTTCACCCTGGTGATGACTATGCTCCTCTACAGTGGATGGTAAGGGCTAAGGACATCAACCCTCGCATCACCCGCTGGTTACTCTCACTGCACCTCTCACTTCTTCTCAATCCTGAACCATTCAAACTGACAAAAATAATCAGAAGTAGCAGGCAGAAGGAGCGGATAGCGCCGTCCTCCGAGTGTGTGACTCCGCCCCCAACGGTGCGCGAGCGAGCAGTTCGAAAAGATGCGGTCGACTGGCGTCACGTGGTTCGGAGGAAACACGTGATAGTCTTTAGCCCTCCCGGCTGAGTGGTAGTAGTAGCCTTAATGTGGAGCCCCCTAGTGACGGGGAGGAATTGGACACGACTAAATTGGGGAGGAAAATCGGGGAAAAATCAACCCAAAAATAAAATAAATAAATTATTAGGAGGCGGGTAGGGGAAATAAAATATATGAGAGTGTTAGAAGATGGAAACCTGCTAATAGGATGTGATACAGAGGGGCAGGTGGAAAGGCCAGAAAATGACGTTAAATTGGTCAGAGTTATAAGAGTGGGGGAGAAAGACCTAGAGAGCACCTGATTAAAAAAAAAAAAAAAAGTCATTAAGGAAGGTGGAGATAGTGACAAAAGAACAACAAGATGAGGAGGAGGAGTGTAGAGAGAGGAGAGGACAACGGTGACCTTCACAGCAGGAGTGATAAACACACAGTGTGAACGCAAGCCTGAAAGATCCAGATTATTCATCATCAGCTGCGTTGCACCTAAAGAGTGAGAAGAACTGAATGAAGGGCTCGAGATACAGAGTAGACGAGAGAGACGTCATGCCTGGAGCATCGAATGCAAGTGTGTGTGTGTGTGTGTGTGTGTGTGTGTGTGTGTTGCAGTGAGCAGTAACACTTACATACTGAAAGGAGAGAACGATGGTTGCGATGATGCCTGTGATAATAAGCACAATGGCCAGAACAGAGAACAAACCGGTACAGGAGGTGAAGTCCACCTGAACACACACACACACACACACACACACACACACACACACGGTCCTTCAGTCAGAAATCAGTTCCCCACATCGTGTCTCCTGAACAAAGACAGCACTGAGCTCATGCTGGGAGAAAGTGTTGATCAGGATTATACACACTGAGGTCTCACACACACACACACACACACACACACACACAATGTGTTAGAGTGTATTAGAGAATAAAGTTTAGATTTGTCCAGTATTCGGGTAAAATCTAGAGGCAGGGTGACTCAGGGTTCTGCGTCGGGGAGACGCTCCGGGTCGGTTTAACCGGCAGGACATCAATGTTTTAAGAGGGACAGAAGGCCATTGTAAGACGAGACAACGGGTTCATTCGATAAGGCTGAACAAAGACGTGCTGTCAGAGTGTGTGTCCGATCTTTACCTTGGTCTGTAAACTGAAGACTGTGACGGAGACACACACCACCGCCGTTATTCCCATAGCTAAGAACACGGCCTTCGTCTCGTAATAACTAGAACCACAAAGGACGGGGAAGATTTAAACACGTTCATCAACACTCTCATCCATTTCAGTTTTACTAACAGACCTGAGAGTCGAGTCAGGTGACTGAGCACAGGATCTAGACACATTAAAGAGTAACGACACAATGCATGTAACGGGATTATTAAACGCATAAAACCTTCATCTACAAGAGGAAGTGTCACATAAATCACAGTTCAGTTATTACAAATAAATAAATGTCCAATTTTACTATCCATTAGTGTTCAGGCCCATAACTTGGTGCTTGGTTAAGCTCCTTAGAGATGCTCCACCACCGGACTGCGCCGGACCTGCGCCCCGCTGACTTCACTGGGCATCACTAGGACAGTGACGCACCCGTCTCTATGTAAGGTCTCACAGTAGACTGTGTATGAATGAAATATGAAATATAATCGAAACAAAGCCATGAGGTCGAGAGAATTATCTGCAGACCAGCGGAGACGGGATTATTGGGTTCAGGTTCGGACTTGGACGCTTGCTCTTAATCCACTCCTGTGTTTTCTTGTTGAACCGTGAACCATCATCACAGCCTGAGATCCTGAGAGGTTTTCACTCAGGATAGCTCTGTATTTGATCTGCATCCATTGTTCCCTCTACACCGACTAATGATGATTAGTCATGTAGATGATTCTCGACCTCAACCATAATCTAGTGTGAGACATGGACAGGTGCGTGTCTGTCCCAATGATGTCCAATGAAGTCAGTTAGGCACAGGTGGACTCCAGTCAAGGTGTAGAAGCATCTCAAGGTGCACCGATCGGAGGAGGATGTGGAATATTTTCATCTTTATTTTTTATTAAATTAACAAATAACTATAAACATCTGTTTGTGTGTGTGTGTGTGTGTAAGAGTGTGTGTGTGTGTGTGTGTGTGTGTGTGTGTCTAACCTTGCTAATGCTCCTGCCATGTAGGACATGGCAAGTGTCTGTGGGAGAGACAAACAGATTTAGCCTGGCACATTTCTACACCTACACTCGATTACCAGAGAACAGAAGAACAACACAGTCACCGGCAGGAAAACAAAAATATTCTGGCTAAAACATTCAGACATTCTGTCGTCCTACAGCCTGACCTTCAGTATCGCTTACACACTTACAAATATGAACAGGAGGACCAAATTCACAGGAAACCGTCTCCTGTGACAGAAAGAGAACGTTCAGTATACGAATAAACACACAACAATAAATCAATCTTAACTCCAGGAGAGGTGCAGGAAAGTTTTGACACCCCGTCAGCTGAGACATCATGGCTGAAACCGTCGTCTCGGTCATTAACCTGCAGGTTTTTAAGCCACAGAGAGGCATGCTACTATAGAGTGCCAAAACTTTTGCACCTGCTTTTCAGAACCTGATCCAGAGAAATATAAACTAACCTCGCGTTTTCACTGCACACCAACACGAGGTATATGGGGAAGAACACACCGCTGTGGAGGAAAAACACACCGTCACATAGTACATCATCATCATCATCATCATCATCATCAGGACGTGCTTTCACTTTGTGTGTGTAGATAAATAATCTGCACTCACAAGGACAGCCAAAGAATCACAGGATACTCGATGACGAAAACACGCACAGGATCACTGTAGGACATAAACACACGTGTGTCATGTGTGTGTGTGTGTGTGTGTGTGTGTGTGTGTGTGTGTGTGTGTGTGTGAGACGGCGATGATGTGTTGTGTTCTCAGTCTGTTAATTAACGATACTCACACAAACGTGAACACGGCTATGATGGAGGTTGTGAATAACAGCTGGGCCGCCAAAATAAGATAAACCTGCAACGACAATGACGACACACACACACACACACACACTGTGTTTCCTCCTGCTTGAACTCACAACCCGCTTCAGCTGCACTCAGTGTTTAACACTCTTCAGTACTTTTAGTCCAAACCTCGCTTCTGAAACGTCTCACCTTTCTGATGAACGCGTGTCGGATACTTTGATTTTCCAAAAGTTCACCTGAAACAAAAACAAACAGCGTAGGCGTTACTGTTTTTTGTGCGTTTCATTTCTAAAATGATTATCATGGGGATGCGTTCAGTTTTATAATGAACTGACTCATTTCCTAAAGACTTGATTCGTAGTGACATAAAGAGCCGGTGCTGTAAAGCGGCAGGTAAAAAGAACCACAGAATGACGGGGCCCTTAAAAATGATACGGGCCTCCGAGTGGCGCAGTGGTTAAAGCGCTCGCCCTATCATCCGGAGATCGCTAGTTCGAATCCCGGGTGGTGCTGTAACCTCTCGCAGCCGAAGGTCTAGAGAGAGCTGATTGGCCGAGCTCTCTCAGAGGGGAGGGATGAGAGGTACATTGTGCTCCCACATTAATCACGGCTCTACAGCCAGTCAGGGGCGTCTGTGAGCTCGCGCAGCGGAGGGAGCGGATAGCGCTGTCCTCCGAGTGTGTTACGCCGCCCCCAACGGTGCGCGAGCGAGCAGTTCGAAAAGATGCGGTCGGCTGGCGTCACGTGGTTCGGAGGAAACACGTGATAGTCTTCGGCCCTCCCGGCTGAGTGGTAGTAGTAGCCTTAATGTGGAGCCCCCTAGTGACGGGGAGGAATTGGACACGACTAAATTAGGGAGAAAATCGGGGAAAAATCCAAAAAAATAAATAAATAAAATAAAATGATACGGCAAGTAATCAGAATATTACATTTCCAAGGGACTCGGAATCTCTAGCGCCACCCCTGGTGATAAATAAAACTACAGCAGTACCTCGGGATACGAACTTCCTCACAAATGTTCTTTTTGCAAGAAATGCGCCTCGGCATACGAAGCATTTCTTGGCATACGAGCAGCCGAGCCGATCCAAACCGAACACCGGCTAAGTCACGCGTACGTCTGGGAGCCGATCGGAACGTCTTTGCGTCAGTAGGAAGCCAAGTGAAGTGAGTTTATGGTTTTTTTTTCTTTTTCAGTTTGTGTTAGATTTAGTGAAAACGTAGCACCATGGATCACAAGAATGTCAGCAAGAAGAAAAGGGAGCCGCTTTCAGTTTGGGTTTTAAAGCAGCCGGTGCCGAGAGGAATCATGAATTAAGGTTAAGTGAGGTGGAAAGGTAGTAGAAAATCTAGAAGCTTAGGAGCAGGGTTCAAGTTGTTTTACCATGGTGTGGATGGGAATGGAAATGGAGTAGGAGTTATCCTGAATGGAATGTTCCGGAGGTGAAAAGGGAAACAGGAGTTGGAGAGAAGGTTGGAGGAGAAATTGGAAATTGATGGTGTGATGTGCAATATTGTTAGTGGTTAAGAGAAGAAGAAATTCTGGAGTGAGTTAGATGAAGTGATGCAGAGCATCCCCAGAGGTGAGAAAGTGGTGACTGGGGCAGGTTTTAATGGACATGTTGGGGAAGGGAACTGAGGTGATGAGACTGTGATGGGCAGGTTTGGTCTTCAGGACAGGAATGTAGAAGGACAGATGGTGGTGGACTTTGCAAAGAGGATGGAAATGGCAGTAGTGAATACTTTCTTCCAGAAGAAGCAGGAACACAGGGTGACATATCAAGTCAAGTCACATATAAGAGCGGAGGCAGAAGCGCTCAGGTGGACTACATCTTGTGTTGATGTTGTGATCTGGAAGAGATCAGTGACTGCAAAGTATTGGTAGGGGAGAGTGTAGCCAGAAAACACAGGATGGTGGTGTGTAAAATAACCCTGGTGGTGAGGAAGGGTAAGAGGACAAAGGCAGAGAGGGGGACAAAGTGGTGGAAGTTGAAAAAAGGAAGAACGTTGTGTAGTCTTCAGGGAGGAGTTGAGACTATGGGTGGTCAGGAGATGCTTTCAGTTGACTGGACAACTACAGCTAAGGTGATCAGGGAGACAGCTAGGACGGGAAAAGTGGACATGGAGACTTGGTGGTGGAACAAGGAAGTACAGGAGTGTATACAGAGGAAGAGGTTAGCTAAGAAGAAGTGGGACACTGAGAAGACTGAAGGTTGTAGACAGGAGTACAGGGAGAGGCAGCGTAAGGTGAAGGTAGAGGTGGCAAAGGCCAAACAAAGAGCATATGAGGACTTGTATGCTGGATTGGACAGTAAGGAGGGAGAGGTGGATCTGTACAGGTTGGTGAGGCAAAGAGATAGAGATGGGAAGGATGTGCAGAGCAGGTTAGAGTGATTAAACATAGGGATGGAAATGTACTGACAGATGCCAGGAGGGTGATGGGAAGATGGAAGGAGTACTTTGAAGAGTTGATGAATGAGGAAAATGAAAGAGAACAAAGAGTAGAAGAGGTGAGTGTTGTGGAGCAGGAAGTAGCAAAAATCAGTAAGAGTGAGGTGAGGAGAGCATTACAGAGCATGAAGAGTGGAAAGGCTGTTGGTCCTCATGACATACATGTGGAGGTGTGGAAGTGCTGAGGAGAGGTTGCAGTAGAGATTCTGACTAGTTTGTTTAACAAGATCTTGGTGAGTGAGAGGATTCCAGAGGAATGGAGGAGAAGTGTATTGGTGCCGATGTTTAAGAACAAGGGAAATGTGCAGAGCTGTGGCAACTACAGAGGAATAAAGCTGATGAGCCTTACAATGAAGCTTTGGGAAAGAGTAGTGGAAGCTAGGTTAAGGGCAGAGGTGAGCATTTGTGAGCGGCAACATGGTTTCATACCTAGAAAGAGTACAACAGATGCAGTATTTGCTTTGAGGATGCTGATGGAGAAGTACAGAGAAGGTAATAGGGAGTTTCATTGTATCTTTGTGGATTTAGAGAAAGCATACGACAGGGTGCCGAGAGAGGAGCTGTGGTGTTGTATGAGGAAGTCTGGAGTGGCAGAGAAGTATGTTAGTGTGGTGCAGGACATGTATGAGAGCTGTAAGACAGTGGCGAGATGTGCTGTAGGTGTGACGGATCAAGGTGGAGGTGGGTCTGCATCAGGGATCGGCTCTGAGCCCCTTCTTGTTTGCTCTGGTGATGGACAGGAGGAAAGATGAGGTTAGACAGGAGTCTCCATGGACGATGATGTTTGCAGATGACATTGTGCTTTGTAGCGAGAGCAGGGAACAGGTGGAGGAAAATGTTAGGGTTAGGGTTAGGGTTAGGCTAACCCTAACCCTAACCCTAACCCTAGGTGCAGGTTTGTACTGGAAAGCAGAGGAATGAAGGTTAGCTGTAGCACGACGGAATACATGTGTGTGTGAATGAGAGAGACACAGGTGGAACGGTGAGGCTACAGGGAGCAGAGGTAAAGAAGGTGCAGGACTTTAAGTACTTAGGGTCAATGGTCCAGAGTAATGGTGAGTGTGGAAAGGAGGTGAAGAGGCGGATACAGGCAGGTTGGAACGGGTGGAGAAAAGTGTCAGGTGTGCCTTGCGATAAAAGAGTATCAGCGAGAATAAAAGAAAAGGTGTACAGGACAGTGGTGAGACCAGCGATGCTCTACGGCTTAGAGACAGCGGCACCGAAGAAAAGACAGGAGGCAGAGCTGGAGGTAGCGGAGATGAAGATGTTGAGGTTCTCTCTGGGTGTGACAAGGATTGAGAATAAGTTCATCAGAGGGACGACACATGTTAGATGTTTTGGAGATAAAGTCAGAGAGGCCAGATTGAGATGGTCTGGACATGTTCAGAGGAGAGATTGTGAGTGTATCAGGAGAAGGATGCTGAGGTTGGAACTGCCAGGCAGGAGGTCTAGAGGAGATGAAAGAGGAGATTTATGGATGCAGTGAGAGAGGACATGAGGTTAGTTGTGGTGAGAGAAGATGCAGAGGAGAGGGTTAGATGGAGGCAGATGATTCGCTGTTGAAACCCCTGAAAGGGAACAGCCGAAAGACAAAGAAGAAGATATTATTTCCTACGGGAAAATGCGTTTCACAATACAAAATTTAGAACCTTAAGAACTCGCTCTGGAGCGGATTAAATTCTTATGCCGAGGTATTCAATTCAATTCAATTCAGTTTTACTTGTGTAGCGTTTTAACTATTGTTATTGTCGCAAAGCAGCTTTACACAATCAAAAAAATGATGGACGTTTGTATGAAATGTGAATGTGAATGAATCAGAAGGTTCAGATCGTCCCTGATGAATGAGCTCAGGAAGAAACCTTGAGCGGAACCGGACTCAACAGGGAACTCATCCTCATCTGGCTGAAAACGGTTCTGCTGTGTATGAAATGCAGAATAATTTGCGTAACACCTCATCATATACGTATATAAGTACAATTAAGGAGTTCCTGATGTTTTGAATCCTGAGATAAATCCTCATGATTGTGTTTTTATTGTACGTCTGTGTGTGTGTGTGTGTGTGTGTGTGTGTGTGTGTGTGTGAGAGAGAGAGAGAGAGAGAGAGAGATGTCCCTGTACCCAGGTTGGAGGGAGGCGGTGATGCTGAGGACGTGTAGGTGGGAATAACGGACAGCATCCCCGGTGCTGGTTCTCCTGGTCCATGCTGTACTGTAGTGGGGAAGGTGTAAGGGGCAAAACCATAACCGCCCCCATGTGGCGGAACAGCGTATTGCCCCTCTTGCCGAGGATAAGGATAACTCTGGGACTCTTCATAACTCGGGGGATCAGACTTACGCATGATGGTGAGGATGATGATTCTGTGAAAGTCAAACGTTGTGATGAGAAGTAGATTAAGTGTTGAGTATAAATACCAGACAACACCACGGTGGACTAACAGAGTCATTCTACAGAAAAGGTGGAATTTGGGTCATAAAAATCTCCTGAAATCTTTGTCTTTACCAGCAGTAAATTATTTTAAAATAACATTTTTTTTTTATTTATTCTATTGTTCCAAATTATTGTTGCATAATTGCAGCATATTATGTTATATTAATTACATGATATTATATTATTGTGACTTAATTCATGAAAAAAATATCTTTAGATGAAAAGTAAACACTCCCACTTCCATCGTAGTGACAAGACATTTCCTTCCGTCCTAAAAAAGCACGGGGATAACACACACACACACACACACACACACACACACACACACACACACACAGAGGTGGGAATCGAACGGAGGTGCGAGGTGACAGTGCTAACCCCTACACCACCGTGCTGCCCTGGAGTACCTATTTATTTTTAATTAGCTGCTGCTGGTAATTAATTAAAAATGGTTGCCATGGATACTGTAACGGTTTTAAAGGGTTAGTGTGTTATGGTGTGTATCTGTGTGTAGAAAGGCGGCTTCTGTCTTACACCTGTACACTACTGAGGCGTGTGTGTGTGTGTGTGTGTGTGTATGTGTCATTACTGCTTACACACTTACACACAGATACACACACACATTATATATACATATATATATACAGTATGTACAGTAAACACAGCACACACACAGTCTAACAATTATATACAGAATATCTGTGTGTGTGTGTGTATAAATATATATATAAATATGTTAGAGTATATATACACTGAAGATACAGAAAGTCACTTCAAACAGTTTTCTCTCTTTTCATTAAAAAAAAAGTTACATTTGTATATGTAGTTATAAAAGTATAAAAGTTTAGGACTAAGTTACACTGTATCATTCTATTGATCAGCAGGTAATGTCAGTGTGTGTGTGTGTGTGTGTGTGTGTGTGTGTGTGTGTGCACTTACCGCAGGAGGACAGCTCACTGCTGTTCTACACGCGAGTCCAGTGACGTCTGTATCTGAAGCTCCGGTCCAGGGCGGGGAGCGACATGTGATGTGACCCGTATGACGTCACAAACGACGCGACCAATCAGCGCGGGTAAAGCGCTGCTTTATATTGGACACGTTCTACACACGTTCCTCTGTTCATCAAGAAACAATGTTTACTCTGGAGCGGACTGAGACCCGAGTGTGTGTGTGTGTGTTAAACCCTGACTCAGTGTCCGCCCCGTGGGGACTCCGTGTGGGACCGCGTGCATGTGCAGGGGTGTGTTCCAGAAAGCTGGGTTAACTTACCATCTGGTAAAACTTAACCTCAGGGTTGATTTACTCCAAACCCGCATACCATGAGTACGTCGGTTCCAAAACCCCTGAGTAAGTTTAATGAACCTCCTACTGGTTACCCAGAGTTACTGCGCGCGCGCGGTGCTACGTAAAGACATTTTCAATGGATCGCCGATTTCACGAGTCAAAATGGAAAATCAAGGTGAAAAAGCGAGCGGCAAACTTCGCAGAGGCGGAGCTGGAGGTTTTAATGCAGCTTATGAAGAATTGAAGCCAATAATAATGAAAAAAGCAACACGGCTGCATCGGCTAAAGAAAGAGAGTTGGCTTGGCAAAAAATAACAGACAGAGTAAATGTGTGAGAATTAAACAGCACATTTAACATCGGCTTCCCTTTTATTATACACTGTAAACCCTAATGATCAAAGTAATTAAACACACTGAGTGCCGTTAACGTAAATAATTGCAATTAGGTCAAATTAATAGACCTTTTTGAGTATTCAGAACCTTCTGAAACTGTAACCGTCACCTTCAAATCCCACCTTCTTAAACTCTACAGCGCTCTGGCGGCTCAGTGGTGAGTGAGGGTACTGCCTGCCGTGTGAAAGACCCGGGTTCGATTCCCAACAACTGCCACAATCATCTATTTAAATATATATATAGTTTACTTAAAATTGGGAACATCATTACTTGAAAAATTGATGTAACTGATTACCTCGAGTTTTGACACCTTAATCTGGTTTACGGTGTGTAAAAAGTGCTGAAGTGCCAGACATACTGTGTGACCGGCTCTACACACACTTGCCTTTCCCACATGCTCTGCGTCACACACACGGTATAAAAAATGCCATGACGCAAAAAAAAAAAACCCCGAAGTGCCACGTACACTGTAATGAGTTACATCATTTTTTTAAGTGATGATGTTTCCAATTTTAAGTAAACAGAATTATACATTTTTGAGTTTGTTGAACTTG
>QNUK01000379.1:610000-695938 GCA_013621035.1 Clarias magur
CGGGACACACATTTGTCTCATCAGTCCACAGAACATTTGTCCAAGGATGTTTTCCAGCGAGTGTGAGACGAGTCTTTGTGTCTTTTTGGACAGCGGTGTCTTTCACCTCTGAACGCTCACATGGACGCAGTTTTTGCCCCCAGTCTCTTTCTTATTGTTGAATCCTGAACACCGACCCTAACAGAGGAGAGTGAGACCTGCAGGTCTTTAGATCAGCTGGTTCATCAGTCTTCTCTCAGCGTGGTCCCCTGGAGTCCCAAAGCCTTTACACACTGATACGTGTCAATCACTCTGTTTCTCATCCGATCGTTCAGTATACTTCACTTTGTCAGACAGTTTCTATTTAAGTGATTTCGTGATTCAACAAGTCTGGCAGTAATCAGACTGTGGGTGTGGCCAGTGTAATTTAACAAAGAATAATAAAAAAAAAAATCACAGTTTATTCATGATTTAGCAAGGGGGCAATTATTTTTTCACAAAGGGCCAGGCAGGTTTGGACAGCAATTTTTTTCCCCTTAATAAATAAAGTCATTATTTAATAATCTTCTAATTGATCTGCGTGTGTGTGAGACAGGGACGCGGTTCCGCCCGCTCTCCTTCGAGGTTCCCAAACCGCTGTTCCCTGTGGCAGGAGTTCCCATGCTGCAGCACCACATCGAGGCCTGCGCTAAGGTCTTCTTCTCCTTCATAATGAACAGACATACAGACAGACATACAGACAGACATACAGACAGACATACAGACAGACAGACAGACAGACAGACAGACAGACAGACAGACAGATAGAGACACACACAGACAGATAGAGACACACACAGACAGATAGAGACACACACAGACAGATAGAGACACACACAGACAGATAGACACACAGACAGACAGAACACAGACAGAACACAGACAGACAGACAGATCGTCTCCTTGCTGAGAGTCTTTTATTTCCTGAATAAGTGTGTGTATGTGTACAGGGTCTGTAGTGATGTCTGTGGAGGTTAAACTCTGTGTGTGTGTGTGTGTGTGTGTGTGTGTGTGTGTGTGTGTGTGTGTGTGTGGAGGTTAAACTCTGAGTGTGTGTGTGTGGAGGATTAAGAGTTTATTTCTGGTTTCTGGATCAGGTGCCGAACATGAAGGAGATCTTACTGATCGGGTTTTATCAGCCGAACGAGGAGCTGAACCGCTTCTTATCCTCAGCACAGCAGGAGTTTAAAATCCCTGTGAGGTCAGTACACACACACACACACACACACACACACACACACACACACACACACACACACACAGGATCTGTGGAATATACGTGTATCTGCTCATACTTGATTGATATAATCACATGTTTTAAGTGAATGTGGGCATGGCTTATTTTGCCCTTTTAGAAATAGAATCGAGAATGTTCGATGTAAAAGAAGTCGAGAGGGAGATAAAAGAGGGAGATGAAGGATGGGTGGACGGTGTGTGTAGTGAGATGCCCTGGCGCTGTGTGTGACGCTGTGTGTTTCCCCATGTCGTGTCGAGGTACCTGCAGGAGTACGCCGCCCTGGGGACCGGAGGAGGGATCTACCACTTCCGAGATCAGATCCTGTCCGGGTCTCCACAGGAGTTCTTCGTCCTGAACGCGGACGTCTGCTCGGAATTCCCTCTGGAGGACATGCTGCGCTTCCAGAAGGAGCACGGGGACGCACGCAGCTTCATCATCCTCGCCACCACGGTCATTATACACACACACACACACACACACACACACACACACACACACTGAGACAGTCCAGGCATTTTCACAGGCTCAAAAGTAACTGGACACCTGAATCTCTCACACACACACACACACACACACACACACACAATATAGGCTGAATTTAACTTGCATAGGTGTGTGTGTGTGTGCGCGTGTGTGTTTCTGCCCACAGGCTAACAGGAAACAGTCACTGAACTACGGCTGCATTGTGGAGAACGAACACACCAATGAGGTAATGTTCAGTGTAATGTACACAGTGTAATGATGTGAAGTTGTAAGCTTGTTGATGTGTGTGTGTGTGTGTGTGTGTGTGTGTTCCTCTGCCTACAGGTGCTGCACTACGTGGAGAAGCCGAGCACGTTCGTCAGTGATGTCATCAACTGTGGGATTTACCTCTTCACCCCGGAGATCTTCCAGCACATCGGAGCCGTGTTTCACAAAAACCAGCAGGACATAATGCTGTGAGCCAGACTCTGCCCCCTCTCTCTTGATCTCTCTCTCTCACACACACACACACACACACACACACACACACACACACACACTCTGTAATCCTCATGCCTCCATCATTTCATTCCTTCGACTGTTCATTTATCCCGTCTGTATATTTTCTTTTCGTCCTTTTGTCTCATGTTTTCCACCGTCAGGTGTCCCTATGAGGGGTGAGTCATGCTCCTGTGTGTGAGTGTGAGTGTGTGTGTGTGTGTGTGTGTAGTGCCTGACAGTATTGCAGAAATATACAAATAATTAGTGTTTCGTAATTATTGGCTTTGATAGTGTGTGTCTGTGTGTGCACGCTCAGAACGCTTTGATGCTCAAAATCAAAAGATGATGAATATGAGACGATATTTCAGCGTTCATTTCCTGATCGTTATCTAGACGAGTTGAGCGTCTGACAGCATGGCAGTGAATATTGAATGAGCAGAAGTATTGGAACGGGTCAGAAGTTGATTTTCTTTTGATTTCCTTGAACTGATGTTTTACAGAAGAACAACCTCAAGAGTTTGGAGCACAAGTTTTCCTTTATTTTGGGCTCTGAGCCCGTATTTCCTACGCGTCTCAGAATAGGACATTGACGCACTTTTGGTCTTACTTTTAGGACTAGGAGTAAGGGCTATTTATCAAGATTCTTAAAATAGGAACCAAAATGTGTCCTAACTGGTTAGGAGTAGAGAGCAAATGGCTTTCAGGCAGAGACACGAGCTGATGAGACGTTTTATTAACAATGAGTCTATTCCGGTCCTCTAACGGACACCTGTCTCTGCAGGATGTTTTTTTTTTTTAGTAACACTGAAGATGCAGCTTTGAAAGAGAGACACAGTCGAAAGGGTTGGAAATAATACATTAAACTTCGCTTTTCCACAGATCATACACAGATTCATGTGTGTGTTCCAGAGTGTGATGCTACCAACACCATGCTGAACACCTGCTCCAGTCTTCTTGGTCATCAGCACCTCGTC
Organism: Clarias magur; assembly: GCA_013621035.1. NCBI lineage: Eukaryota > Metazoa > Chordata > Actinopteri > Siluriformes > Clariidae > Clarias > Clarias magur. The sequence continues at coordinate 613,193 of QNUK01000379.1, forward strand.
TGTACTCCTCCAAACACACATCCGGTCTGAACTTTCCTTCAGCAGCCTTTTTATTTGTCCACGTGGGCCGCTGTGAACTCTAGCTGAACTTGAACGTTCTGGACTTTTGGAGCAGGAGCTTCTTTCTTTCTTTCTTTCTTTCTTTCTTTCAGTTCATGGTGATGTCAAACTGGTTTAACTGGAGGCAGTGACACTGGTGTTCCAATCCATGTCAGCACTGTGCCTCGATGGTTCCTGACCATCAGAACCAGTTTCAGTTTAAGTGTGTGTTGATTTCAGGAGACGTTTAATAAATGAATCCCAGTGCTTGTGTGGTTTTCTTCTGTTAAAGCTCCAAACTGTTCACCATGAGTGAAGTTCAACTTCTGATCTCGGACGTCAAATTAACGTCAAAGTAAATTAACGTCTCATTTAGTATTTGTTTGCATAACTCGCTTGCAATAACTGCATCAAACTGTTAAACCCCTCCCTCTTCCAAAACACTTCCATATATTAGACTAGATGGCCAATAAGGTCAAAAGTAATGGCATCCTATAAACAGTGTAGTGGTTGATGATGCGCCGCCATGGCTGAGCTCCATTAGCGCAGGATTTACAGCACGCTTCATTATGAACACCTTTTGTTTGTGTAAACGTTTGTTGCAGAGATGAGCAGTGTAACGGCTGGCAGAGAGCCGAGGTGATCCGTCTGGAGCAGGACATTTTCACGGCTCTGGCGGCTCAGGAGAAACTCTACGTGTACAAAACCGACCGATTCTGGAGTCAGATTAAATCTGCAGGGTGAGACCATCATCATCATCATCTGCTGTTCTGGCCTTGATTTAGTATCTTTTTGTTTCCCTGTAAATTTTTGTGTGTGCGCGCGTGTGTGTGTCAGAGTATTATCTAGTACTAGAGATTCAACAAGGTCTTATTTCTCAGCAGTAGCTGTCAAAAGTGCTACTAGCAAAAACAGGGGAAGAAAAAAAATGCTAAAAATAAATATCATTTCAAAGCAACGATTATCGGGTCCAAGCACCTGTGCAATCGAGGCTCTGGCGTGCCAGAAAGACACGGGCACAGTGGGCACATGCCTATAAAGGGGAATTGCCAATACCTTTATGACATAACATATATTACATTCATAACTATATAATTATATATAACTAAGTACTAAGTACTAGTATTATAAATATTTGTCACTTTTCACCATAAGTTTAAGGCCTTGTCACGGCTGAACCGTTTGAGGAATCAAAAACCCCTTCGCAATTTTGCATCCTCAATGTCTCGAAATAATATCGACCTGGTATGGTGGTGATGGTATAAATCCCCTAGGAGGAGTATATCAAATTCCATTGGGTGCGTTTTGCGAACAACCCAAAATAACTGACTTCCTGTTGAGTCATGACACCCATAGAGAAAGTTGTTCAGCTCGATGAGATCTAAAGGGGTTTTACATGCAAGTGTGAATGAACTATGCAGCAAAATCTCACGTGAATGCCCTGAGCCACGCCCAGCCGCTCAGGCGTTCTAATGGCAGCAGATTCCAGCCTGTGTGCTGATTGTCATGACTTTTGAGCATGTTAAGACGTCTCTCCTCTGAGATAGTACTCTGATATCAGCACTATCAGAGCTATGATGTCATTGTGCTGATTGTTTGGGCTGTAATTAAAGACAAGAAAATGCAAAGTGAATCCTCTAATCCATCAGAGGGCGCTGTAAGTGCTCCTTGTTTCTCTTTGACTTTCTGTCCAAATTTGTTGTAAATTAGACTCGAATCAGCAATACAGAAGTCCTGAGAAGGACTAATTGGTTCAGGGGGAAAATAATCTGTAGGACAGAATAAACGACTGTAGAGCTTTACACCGTGGCCTGCTACCATCAGCTGTTAACGCACCCACCATTAGGGGGCAACATAACACAAGCGCTATCCACTCAGTTCTGCTTGTGTGAGCTCACAGACGCCTATGAAGCCTAGTGTCACCACCCCTCCCCCGAGAGCATGTCCGATCTGCACCCTAAACAGGATTTAATACAGGATTTAAAAAAACAAAACAAAAAAAATCATATTCAAACTGTTTCAAGATCTTAAACTCATCATTTTGTGTCTCTGTTTTTTCAGATCAGCGATCTATGCCAGTCGTCTGTATCTAAACCAGTACCATAAGACCCATCCTGAGAGACTGGCCACCAGTAAGGACGGGGGGCCCAAAATAATCGGTAAGAGTTTTTACTGCTGGAGCACACACACACACACACACACTGTATATTATATAATGCAGGTTGAAACACCAGCGCCAGAATATTTATTAATGCAGATATGTCTGGTTTTTAGGAAATGTTTACGTCCACCCGACAGCTAACATCGACCCCACGGCTGTGGTGAGTCCCCAGTGTAAACACACTCATCTATACGAGTGTAAATAGTGTTACCGTCATGGGGAAAAGAAAGTACACCCTCCTGTGAGCTCTGGACACATGACTGAGGGCTTAAATATTATAATGTATGAGCCATGGTCACATGACCAAATACTTTAATATTAAAAATGCCATGGTCACCTGAGTGCGCACTTAAATATTATAATGAGCTCTAGTCATGTGACTGCAAAAGTGCGAAGGCACTGATAAATGAAAAATACAGTGACTGGCCTCATGAATAAATATTTAATTATTATGATAAGCCCTGAGTCATGTGACTGAGTACTTAAATATTACAATGATCCCTGGTCACTGTCTTTGCACCTTTTCTGTCAACAACTAATAAAAAGAATTGTATAAATGAAAAAAATAAGTGAATTTGTGAACCCAGGTGTTTTCGTAATAAGTACACTATACTAACAGTGAGTAGGAGAGTCATCAGTAAAGAAGTGCACGATGGTTCTTTCCCCCTGACTGTACACTGTACACGCTTTGCTCAGTAACATCACGTTGAGCTGCTCTGTTGAGAATTATGGTTTGTTCCCACAGTTGGGTCCGAACGTATCCATAGGGACCGGAGTGACGATCGGGGCCGGGGTTCGAGTCAGAGAGTCCATCATCCTCCATGGAGCCACCTTACAGGCATCTCACTGGTTTTCTTGCTCTCCATGTTCCTAAGTGCTGCCTGTTATGAGTGCAGTATGGGCACGTGTGCATTAGGGCTGGGAGACACATACCTTAACATATAGCATAACATAGCATAACATAACGTAACATAATAAGATGTAGTATAACATATAACATGTAACATAACAGGATAATAACACGTAACATAGCATATAACATAACATGTAACTTAGAACATTTAGCATATAACAACCTATAGCATGTAACATAAAATGTAACATAACATGTAACATAATTTATAACAAATTAATATAACAGCATAACATAACATGTAACATAACATATAACAGCATAACATGTAACATAAGATAATATAACATATAGCATAACATAACATGTAACATAACACATAACAGAACATGACATGTAACACAACATGTAACACATAACATGTAACGTAACATAACGTAGCATAGAACATGTAGCATATAGCATAACATATAGCATAACATGTAACAATATAATGATAACATGTAACATGACATAACGTAACATAACATGTAGCATAACATAACATGTAGCATATAACATTACATATACATTACATATAACATGTAACATATAAAATAACAACATGTAGCATATAACATGTAACATATAACATAACCTATATGTTATATGTTGTTATATGTTATGTTATAACATTATATGATATGTTGCATATAACATGTAACATATCATATAACATAATATAATATGACAACATAACATGTAACATATAGCATGTATCATATAACATACAGCATGTAACATATACCATGTATCATGTAACATATAGCATGTATCATATAACACATGCTATGTTATATGATACATGCTATGTTACATGCTGTATGTTACATGTTACGTTATGTCATGTTACATATCATTATATTGTTACATGTTATGTTACATGTTATGCTATATGTTATGCTATATGCTACATGTTCTATGCTACATGTTATGTTATGTTACATTACATGTTGTGTTACATGCTATATGTTATGTTACATGCTATATGTTACATGCTATATGTTGCATGTATCATAAGCATAGCATGTAACATATAGCATGTATCATATAACATATCGCATGTAACATAGCATGTAACAAAACACATAACAGAACATAACATGTAGCAGGGAACATGTAGCATATAGCATAACGTATAGCATAACATGTAACATAACATATAACAATATAATGATATAACATGTAACATGATATAACATGTAACATGACATAACGTTACATAACATGCAGCATATAACATTACATATAAGTTACATATAACATGTAACATATGAAATAACATAACATGTAGCATATAACATAACCTATATGTTGTTATAACATTACATATATGTTGCATATAACATGTAACATATCATATAACATAATATAATATGACAACATAACATGTAACATATAGCATGTAGCATAACATATAGCATAACATAAAACATAACATAATTAAATATAACATAACATGTAACATAACATAATTTAATGATAAAGAATTTCACAATACACTGTTCTGTCATAGAAATAATGATAGTGTTTTCACTTTTTAAATTTTTTTTGTTAGCAAGCGGACTTTGTTAGTGAACCTGTATATTGTGTGTCATTATATAGAAATGTTATTAAGAACTGTTAAATAATATTTTAGTTGTTTTTCCACCTTTAAGGTTGATGCTTTTTTTTTTTTTTTTAAATATATTTGTCCTTTCTCTGAAGTGGCACAAGTTCAGCGCTCACATTTTACTACAGAACACAGTGTGTGTAACAACAAAACCTCACTAACTGTGTGTGTGTGTGTGCCTGCAGGACCACAGCTGTGTGTTAAACAGTATAATCGGGTGGGACAGCACCATTGGGAAGTGGGCGAGAGTGGAGGGAACCCCGAGTGACCCGAACCCTAACGACCCGTACGCCAAAATCGACAGCGAGACTCTGTTCAGAGATGGAAAACTGACCCCGTCCATCACCATCCTGGGTACAACTTGACACACACACACACACACACACCCACACACCCTTCATCGTCATCATCACCACCTCCTGCATTTATGTAACACCATTAGATAGAAGCGTTCTTGAGGCCGTTCTTGTCTCTCCTCCTGAAGGTGATCAGTGATGCAGTGGGTGATGCTGAGCTCTTGTGTAGTTTATTGGGGGAAAAGAAATGACAATTCTGGGACTTTTTATGAAGGGTGCCAATAGTTTTGGACAGCACTGTATAGTACAGCTTAACAGGACATTTAAGACCAGAGTCTGTAGTTTGTGGTTTTGTCTGTAGACTTGTTTGATTTGTAGATCTGTAGTTTGTCTTTGTGTGTAGTTACTGGTTTATTTTTATATGTAATTCTTCCCTGTAGTTTTAGCTTTACTTTGTTTTATTCTTTAGTTTAGTTTAAGCTTTACTTTAGTTTTATTCTTTAGTTTAGTTTAAGCTTTACTTTAGTTTTAATAGTTTGGATTTGTATCAATAGTTTGCGTTTTTATCTGTAATTTTATCTGTAGTTTGTGGCTTGTTTTGCACTTTTGTCTCGTTTTATCTGTAGTTTATTTTATCTGTAGATTCATCAATGGAGCTGTAGTTTGTCTGTAGTTTTATCTCTATTTAGTCTTTTGTAGTTTTCAGCAGTTTTATCTGTGGTTTGTTTTTATCTGTAGTCTTACCTGCATGCTTGTCTGTAATTCTTATTGTCCATATTTATCCTTTACCTGTAGTCTGTGGTTATATTTGTAGTCTTGTCTGTGATTAGGGTTTTTATCTTTTATCTGTAGTTTATCATTTTGTCTGTAGTTTTGTCTTATCTGTAGTTGTCGTGCGTGTGCGCACGTGTGTGTACTCGTAGTTTAACGCGTTTCCCGCGTGCTGTGTGTTTGCAGGCTGTAACGTGACGATCCCGTCTGAAGTGATCATCCTCAACTCCATCGTCCTGCCGCACAAAGACCTCAACCGCAGTTTCAAAAACCAGATCATCCTGTGACAGCAGAGCGACGATTATCATCACGCGATGTATCGCAATGTGTGCTAAAAATATTGGCACCCCTGCTGTGTCATGGTCATTTAAATATATTTCTGTACAGTAACGCCAACTTATTTGATACTTTATTTTGCATGTAATGAGCAAACTAACGAGTTAATTATTTGTCCATCAGTTGACAAATTTCAGCTAGCTTCTTTAATGCCTTATATTAGCTAGTGATTATCCAGTTAGCCTCTTGTTGTTTTGCTAACTAGTTTATTTAATTAAAGTAAAACTTAAAATTTTTAACTATTAACTAAAATAAAGTATTAAATGAAACGGAGTATTTTGACTGCAGGACCCAAATGTTGCCTGAATTCGCTAGTTTGGGTGTGAAGATGATGAACTCAGCCCGAGGTTTATATTAAAGTCCTGAAACACGAGGCACACAGTCACATGACATGACTGAGTTTCTGTAATATAACGGGTCATTATGGTAAGAGTACAGAGAGTACAGTCTCACTGAAAAGGTTTGTATTTAAATTAAGAATAAATTTGTTTCCCAAAACTCACAGTTTCTAAAACAATTTGAGAGAGACGTGATGATCACTGCCTGTTCTGAAACCTTAACAATCAGGTCATGATGTAAATGGTGTGTGTGTGTGTGTGTGTGTTTGGTAAAGAAATATAAAACGTGCCAAATGGAACTGCGTGTACTTATTGAATGAAATAAGTTTCAGATTAATGAACACCAGATCATTGCTTCAATCATTGTTGCTGAATTCTGCATTCTGATTGGTCAGAAGGTGTTGCGTAATTTAACGATACGTCAAATCTGATCTGTCGTCATTTACATCTTATTTTTGCAGTTAGACAGTTTTTAAAAAAATTTTTTCCCGCCCGTTCCGGACTTTATCAGCGGAGGGTGAATTCACTTACTACATATTGTATGAAAAGGTGATTGCGCCCTCTGCTGATGAATAGCAGTATTTTTGCCTTTTCTGTAACATTTAAGTTTTAATTACGGATAAAACATTCTTTAATGTCCTAATTCGTTCTGAGAACTTATTTTATCCGTACCTTTTTAAATTCTTCTTATTAAAATCAGTCATGGTTTTCAGGAATATCATTTGCACTTTATTCCCTTTTTCCCTTTTGTTGGAACGAACATTAAACTGAATTGTGAGCACCGTGAGCCCCACATCGTCCCATCACTCGTGTTAATTCATTTCCACAAAATGAATAACAATTCCTGTTTACTAATTTACTATAAACAACAACTTCACAGAAACAGACTACGAATAAAGACCATCTGTGTGAGTCACAGACGAGGCTCAAGTGTCAGCGCTGAACTGTAAAGGCTCTTCAGGAGGTTACAGGAAGTGAACGTGTGGTCATTCATCATCCGCTGTGTGTTCAGGGTTAATGCTGATGACGTGGGTCAGATTACACACACACCTGGATGCATGAGGTTTATTTACATGTTGTATAGTGCTCACCCTGATGAACAGTGCCAATACATTCTCACTGTAATCAGATAAACTTCCACCATGTACAGTTCCCCTCACACACACACACACACAGTCCTGGTTCTCTCACTTTGGAGATGTAAAGAACTTCTTTTTGGCCGGCTCAGGTTTCGGTTTGGTTCTGGAACACAGTGGGATTCTACATTTAATTTTGCAATTCAATTCAATTCAGTTTTATTTCTTTAGTGCTTTTAACAAAAAAAGGGTCCAAAAATGCTAAATCATAATCATAATAATCATATTATCAGATTAAATGTGTCTGCATGTTTGTGTACGTGCGTGCTTCGGTCTGTGTCTTGGTTTGTGCGCGTGCGTTTGTCTGTAGCTCCGCGCACATGTATGCGTCTGTCTGACTGACTGTCTGTCTGACTCACGTGTTGTTGAAAGCACTGCCCAGGGTCTTGATCCTGCCCTTGAATGAGGAGCCGCCTGGAGTCCTGCTGTATTTACTCAGCTCAGGAGAGGTGATGGGTTTAAACATGCGATCTGTAACACACACACACACACACACACACACACACACACACTTGTTGTATATACTTTGATGCACAAAAAGATGTTTTAAGATACAACATGTGACCAGAGTAATGCTAAAGTGTAATAGGTATTTAAATTAGACAAAGCCTAATTTACATAAATGTATCTTTTCTTCTTCACCTACTGTATAAATCCATATTATGCAAGAAACACTCAGTTAAGATAAAGAGAAAAAAGTCGGTCCATCATTACATTAAGGCAAGAAACACTCGGTCAATCAGAAAAATCTCAAGAGCTTTGATTGTACACGTGTGTAAAGTTTGTGATCACTTAGAAATGTTCTTGTTTTCCAAGAAACACACGAAATTAATCTGAATAGAAAATATAACCAAAGCACAAGACATGCTGATGTCGTCAGAGTTAGAAATGAAGATGTTCTTCAATAAAAAGACAAAACAAAAACACACACACTTTGTGCAGCTGGGCAGACCCGGGCAGAAGTTCCAGCTGTTAGTTTTTCTGATGAGATCTCACTCTGTGCTTCTCACACATGATGGATTGGCCTGATGGAACATACGCTCAAGCTCCTCCCACAACGGCAGCTCGATAGGGTTCAGATCCCGAGACGGCGCAGGGCCGCTCCATCACACTCAGAACTTTAGGTGTTTGTGAAATGCATGAAAATGTGTTTTTATTTGGAAAACAAAGAAATTTTCAAGTGATTCCAAACTTTTGAACGTTAGTGTACAGGTTCTCCAAGTGCAGTCGCCAAAACCATCAAACGTCATGAAGAAACTGACTCAGGAACGGAAGGATCAGAGCTGCCTCTGCTGCAGAGGATGAGGTTATTAGCATGAGCTCAGAAACCTCAGATTTACAGACGCTCAGATTAAACGTGTGTGTCAGACCTTCAAGGTCGAACCTTTACTTCAGAAGAACATCAAGCAGAAGAAACTTCAATGCAGTGTGTAATAACGCAGAGTGTACCTCGGTCCGCGGATGGAGTGGAGTTGCTGATGTTTGAACGTACGACTGAAGAGATGAGCTGATCTCTCTCCGGGTGTGTGTGAGCTCCAGACTGAACCCTCTCAGAAGGTGTGCGAGATCCGAGCTGATCCCCCGCTGCAGTAAGGAGACTGTTCCAGTAATCAGCGGGAAAAGAGAGCAGCCGCAACACTACCTGAAGCACAGAGGTCAGCAGTGAGGTCACACACACACACACACACACACACACAGCATGTCACTCGCCTTGGGCTGCGTGTTGGTGTCTCTCATGATGGTGAGCGGAGACGGCTCGGCCATGCCGTGCCCGATGATGGTGGGTCCGAACACACGAGCCAGATTATTCTGATCCATCTGACACTGAGGACTCCGAGTCACCCTGAGACCCCGAACCAAACACAGCGTCACTCAGTCACACCCACAGTCAAACTGCATTTACACAACATGCACATATGGGGGCAGTAACCCGGGGCAAGTGCAGGAAAAACAGACAGGTAGATTCAAATCCACAGATATGTTAGATGTGTTTGTGTGTGTGTGTGTGTGTGTGTGCGTGCGTGCTCTCTACCTCTGTAGGTGTAGTATCAGGAAGGCCAAAGTCTCCCTGTTGGGTTGTGGGAGTTCTCCAATGGCCTGGATCATCATTGCCGAGCTGTTATCATCATCCGCTAGTTCTGTCAGGATGAACACGTGGGAAAGGAAGATCAGAGGAACATTGGCCACGCCCCCTCCACTCAGATACAGGGGCCACGCCCCCTCCACTCAGATACAGAGGCCACGCCTCCTCCACTCAGGCACAGATACAGAGGTCACGCCTCCTCCACTCAGATACAGGGGCCACGCCCCCTCCACTCAGATACAGAGGCCACGCCTCCTCCACTCAGGCACAGATACAGAGGTCACGCCTCCTCCACTCAGATACAGGGGCCACGCCCCCTCCACTCAGATACAGAGGCCACGCCTCCTCCACTCAGGCACAGATACAGAGGTCACGCCTCCTCCACTCAGATACAGGGGCCACGCCTCCTTCACTCAGGCACAGATACAGAGGCCACTCCTCCTCCATGTATATACAGAGGCCACGCCTCCTCCACTCAGGCACAGATACAGAGGCCACGCCTGACTCGTGTCGCTCCTCTTTCACACATTTTCCTCATCAGAGCAGAAGCTCAGAAGTCGAGTCTAACTGGTGATTCATGACGGAGGGACTGCAGACTCGACACGGTCTTAAATCTCAACACTAAATAAAAGTTTATGACATGACTCTAGGAATTACAGTCAGGCAGAAAAAGCTAACATATTTCTTCAGTGTTACAATAAAGATGAACAATTTGGCTGAAATTTTGTAAAGACACAGTATACACAAATATCTAAAAATATAACAGTGTGTATCTGCAGGACTTCAGAGAGAACTCATCCAGCAGTGCACGGTGATAACTGTATTAATGAGGATCTCACCCCCGGAGGAGGATAGTGTACGTCATGATGCATGTAAACCTCACTTCTAATTAAAGCTGAAGTTCTGAATTAGAAGGTGTGTGATGGAACGTCACCTGCTGCCTCCATGAAGGTTTTGTGGAGTGCGAAGGTGACGAGCGGCTCTTGGAGTTTCCTCAGGAAGTCCTTCAGGAGTCCACACACCACGTGAACCTCGTCCACCCGCTGCAGCAGCAGAGGACCTTTAGCACAGAGGTAGCGCTCGCGTAACTCCTTCACCGCCCGCTCGCCTCCTGGCACACGGTACAGACCCCTCTATACATACAGACAGACAGACATACAGACATACAGACATACAGCTCACTACTGGAAAGAAAGAAGGAAGAATAGAGTCAAAAGATGAAAAGAAAGATAATGGCACAGCAAGAAAAGTGGAGTACAGCAAGGAAAGAAGAAAAAAATGAAAAGGATATAAAGAGTTGAAAAGAAGCATGATGAGGATATAAAACAAAAAGAAAAGAAAGAAAGAAATTCTAGGAAGGAATTAAATGAAAAAAGGAAGAAACAACTGGATGGAAAGGGAAGAAAATTAAATAATACCAAGAGAGAACACAGGAAGACGGATCTGTGATGGATAAGGTGTGTGTGATGGATAAGGTGTGTGTTCACCTCCTCAAGGCCGCGTCGCTCGATTTCCTTAACGCACTGGATGATCAGTGCTGGGATCCGGGGAGGAGAGGAGGGACAAAAACTCTCCAACGTCTCCTACAGAGGAGGAAAACACATCTGTGAGGAACCTTGGAGAACATACTGTATGAACATCATCCAGAGAGAGAGGGGGGGGGGGGGGGCGTGGAGGGAACGGAGAGACTGTAAAAGTAGAGATTCTCCAGGGCAAATATTACTCAAGTAGAAGTGGATGTCCTCCATTTACACGTGTGCTTGAGTAAACATACAGAAGTACTCATCTGCAAGTATCAAAGTACAGGGCTTATATTAGCTCACAGTAGATTTTTTCATAGTAAAAATCTCTCTCTCTCTCAACAAGTATGAATGTGCTGTTTTGTGTCGCTTTCTGTACCCAGCTTTGCTCTGATTTCAAAAAGTCGTTACTGTATTAGGCGTGTTGTGAAGGAAAAGCATGTCACACAATTACACACAACAGTCAGCAGGTGGCGACTTTCCCACTTCCAATATTACACACCCCTGTGGTTATGTAGGTAACACCATGCAGAAATGTAGTAAAATAAAGGTATCATTTAATGAAACTACTCGAGTAAAGTATGTGAAATATGTGCTTCAATAAGTACAGTAATGAAGTACATGTACTCAGTAAACTCCCACCATGTATCAGTATGGGATATGTAACAAACTGAATGGGACCCCGCACTAAGCCTTGTGGGACACCAGTGTATAAAGGGGATGTGGATCATGTCATCTGATATGACCTCCTTCAATAGCAAGGACACCACACTGTGTGTGTGTGTGTGTGTGTGTGTGTGTTTTACCTTACTAGGCTGGACAGCTCCTTGTGTGTTAGGAAAACATTTTTCCACACACAGGTGTTTACACTCAGGATGAGCGATCACACGACAGTCCCTGCACTTCACCGCCACTTTCCCAAAGCGGATCCTTTTCCTACAGGGACTGCAGGTCTCCGGACGGATCACCTGTACAGAGGAAAGAGACGAGACAGGAAGGGGACAGAGAAGGGACAGACATGGAACAGGCAGAACGGTACACTCATGATCCAAAAGTGTCATAAATACTAGTGAGGTAGAAACCCATACAGTTTTGGGCAGGAAGACGTGCTGGATAATATTGTGCTGGACGTTAGCATTCTGGACGTTAGCATTCTGGACGTTAGCATGCTGCTGGACGTTAGCATGCTGCTGGACGTTAGCATGCTGCTGGACGTTAGCATTCTGGACGTTAGCATGCTGCTGGATGTTAGCGTTCTGGATGCTAGCATTCACTAATGGTTGCACAGACAGAGGAACTTTGGGTTCAGCACACGTCTCATCCATTGGTATCGCCACATCAACCTCAGTCATTTCAGAGTGAGCCCACACTGATGTCTGGTCTGTAACAAAACACACACACACACACACACACACACACACACACACACACACACACACACACACACATATATATACAGCGGTACCTCTGCGTAAAAATTTAATCCGTTCCGTAGGGGAGTTCTTAAGGTGAAATTTCGTATTGGGAAACACATTTCCCATAGGACTGGCGAAGAGACGATTTAGATACGATATGAGACTTTATAAACGAGGCCCAGAGTCGATGATGTAATCATTCCTCACCGCTCACAGGAGGGAGGAGATCAGCTCGGGTTCGGGGCGGCTCTGCTGTTTCCTGAGTGATATCGATCACCATGTGGATCTGACCACCGTTATCAGGGGTAGTGACTGATGCTGTAACCACTGTCGCTTCCACTTCCTAATCACACACACACACACACACACACACAGGAAATTAAATTCATATTAGTGCCCAATGCACGTATCTTCAGATCAAGTATTAGAATATGGAGAAAGTAAACCATGTGGACTGGAAAATTAAAGATTCAGATTATCCATAAAACATGTTACATTAGCACAGTTACATATAGGTGTTCGAGTCAAACTGGGACTTTTGGTTGTACAGAATAACAGAACACAGTGCTGAGAGTAAACACTCCCTTTATTTCTCTGTATAATCCCCTGGTACACTAATGCACTTATCACAGTGTTTCACTAGAGCTCGGACACCATCAAGGGAGAAAGTTTTTGAAGTACGAAGGCAGAAAAACTCCTCTGTAAATGTCCATCACTTTTACGCCTTCATTCACTAGAAATTTCATCATAAGTCCCGGTTTGGCTCGAATGCACCTTGTGTAAAAGAAAAGTAATAGAAAGATTATTTTTGCTTAGTGAGAGCTGTTGGACATAAAATAACTTCTGCTATAAAAAATAACCAACATTTTTATAACTCCTTGTGTGTGTGTGTGTGTGTGTGTGTGTGTGTGTGTGTGTTTTCCATTTTATAAATGAAACATTCTTTATATATGTTGATAACGTAGATTATATTACCAGGATAAAAATATTGTCACTAAATGATGCAGAAAAACTAGTTGATGCTTTTATCACCTCTAGGTTGGACTATTGTAACGCCTTACTGTCTGCTTGTTCAACTAGGTGTATAACGATCAACGTTCAACGTTCAACGTTCAACGGACGATGCCATCTCCACCACACTCCACCTGGCACTGTCACATCTTGAAAAGAAAGACACTTACGCCAGAATGCTGTACATAGACTTCAGTTCAGCATTCAATACAATCATCCCCCAACACCTGATCGGGAAGCTGAGCTTGTTGGGCCTGAACACCTCCCTCTGCAACTGGATTCTGGACTTTCTGACCGAAAGACCTCAAGCAGTGCGGATCGGGAGCTACACCTCCAGCACCACCACACTGAGTACTGGGGCCCCCCAGGGCTGCGTGCTCAGCCCCCTGCTGTTCACACTGCTGACTCATGATTGTGTAGCGACACACAGCTCCAATCATATCATCAAGTTCGCTGATGACACGACCGTGGTGGGTCTCATCAGCAAGAACGACGAGTCGGCGTACAGAGAGGAAGTGCAGAGGCTAACGGACTGGTGTAAAGACAACAACCTGGCTCTGAACGTCGAAAAGACAAAAGAGATGGTTGTTGACTTTAGGAGGACTCGGAGCGAACACTCTCCGCTCAGCATCGACGGCTCTTCTGTGGAGATCGTCAAGAGCACAAAATTCCTGGGCGTCCACCTGGAGGAGAACCTCTCCTGGTCCCTCAACACCAGCTCTCTGCATAAGAAAGCCCAACAACGCCTTTTCTTCCTGAGAAGGCTGAGAAAGGTCCAGCTTCCATCACCGATCCTCACCACCTTCTATAGAGGAACCATCGAGAGCATCCTGAGCAGCTGCATCACTGTCTGGTTTGGGAATTGTACTGTGTCAGACCGCAAGACCCTACAGCGGATAGTGAGGACAGCTGAGAAGATCATTGGGGTCTCTCTCCCTTCTATCGAAGACCTTTACACCACACGCTGCATCCGCAAAGCCACCAGCATTGTGGCTGACCGGACACACCCCTCACACACACTCTTCACCCTCCTGCCATCTGGAAAAAGGTACCAAAGCATTCGGGCACTCACATCCAGACTGAGAAACAGTTTTTATCCGCAAGCCATCCGTCTCCTAAACACAAAAGGACTGGACTGATACCTGACACACACACACACACACACACACACACATACACACACATACACACACACAAATCACTCAGACGAACTAAATAACATCTGGACTGAACTGATAAACACACATGCACAATCACACTGATGCACACCCATCCCAATCTGCTCATACCTACATACCTGTGCTGCTCCTTGCAATTTTTTGCACAATATTTAATTGCTATTTATTGCTATTTGCACACAATACTTCTGTCAAAATTGTAAACTGTTTACTGCTGCTCTTCCCACTACCTCAATTCATCCTTCATCAAAAAAGTACTGTTATGTCTTACATTGTTGTGTCTGTCATGTACCACTTTGTTTGCACATTTGCACGTGCACTTTGTCTATTTTTGTATTTTTGTATAGATATTGATAGTTCTTGTTTTAGAGTAACTTAAAAATGTAAAAATTTATGTTGTACATTTATGTTGTTACATGTATGTAGCACCCTGGTCCTGGGGGAACGTTGTTTCGTTTCACTGTGTACTAACTGTATATGGTTGGAATGACAATAAAAGCCTACTTGACTTGACTACTTGACTAAACAAGCTTCAGTTAGTCCAGAATGCAGCAGCGAGAGTCCTCACTAGAACCAGAAGATACGAGCACATCACCCCTATCTTATCTACACTGCATTGGCTCCCTGTCAAATTTCGCATCGATTTCAAGATACTACTTTTGACATTTAAAGCACTAAATGGTCTCGCGCCACAGTATCTGAGTGAACTGCTAGTGTCTTACGATCCGCCACGCCTACTTCCATCAAAGGATCCAGGCTGCCTGTCAGTACCACGTATTATTAAAACTACAGCAGGGGGCGGAGCTTTTTCTTACAAAGCCCCAAAGTTATGGAATCGTCTTCCTGTTAATGTTCGGGACTCAGACACAGTGTCAGTGTTTAAGTCTAGGCTAAAAACCTGTTTATTTAGCGCAGCATGTTTGTAAATAGATGAGCCTTACGTAAAGGAGCAGATCTGGGGGACTCATGGACGTAGAGTATTCTGGTGAACTGCTATGTTTAGATGCTGTCCTCCCCACTCTCATTGTTCACTCAGGTTTGTTGACGGTGAGGTGATTGGTTGCTTTACATCTCAGTTCCCCCTCATGTCTGTGTTTCCTTCTGGCTCCTCCCTTTTAGTGATGATGTCATAGTTAGTCCTGCCGGAGTCCCTGCTTGCACTCTGCACTAAATATACATTCACCTTATACATTATGTGACTGTGACCAGACTTGACTATTATCTCTCCTTCTCTTCTCTCCACACAGGTCTCTCTCTCTGCCAGTGATCCAGACCCCTTCTGTCCTCTGGACCTGTCTGACTCGTCCTGGTGTCTCTCTTCTGGTTGGAGATCTGGTCACATGGAGTCCCGTGTGGTCTGTCTGGGACGCGTGTGGAGACTGGGGACGGTTCCACGTCACCATGAAGACGCTCCTGTCCTCGGCTGATACAGACAGCTGTTTCTCTGAGGACTCGTGACTGCAGTCTCTCGATAGTTCAGGACTGGAGTTTCCTACAGTCCACCCAAGTCTCCTATAACCAACTGGACTCCATATGAACTTAAACACGTCTCCTGTTCTACTGAACTTCCAGCCTCCTGACACACAGTATGAGTGCAGATCAAATCCCTGCTCTCCGTTATCACCCAGATGAGGATGGGCTCCCTGTTGAGTCTGGTTCCTCTCAAGGTTTCTTCCTGTCACCATCTCAGGGAGTTTTTCCCTCAGCACCGTCGCCCTCGGCTTGTTTATCTGATCATTCTGATTCGTACACATTTTATACAAATTTCCATAATTTTCTTTTGAATCTGTAAAGCTGCCTTGCGACAATGACCATTGTTAATAAAAGCACTTTACAAAGACCTTTATTTAATTGAATTAAAATCTTTTAAAACTCATGAACCTTCTCAGACGGTCTCACACTGAGCAGGTCTCCAGAACGTCCACCGAGTCGCCCGCGTTTCTGTACTGGAAGCGCGCTGATTGGCCCCATCGATGAGCGCTGAAAGCAAGCAGAAAGAAAGCAGAAAGATTTTAGCAAAAGAATTCCCTCCAAATGACCAACCAAATAAAGACATTACATTTTATATATGAGCAAATCCAAAGTCGATGTTCAGGAAAGGAAGTAAGAGAATAAGAGTGAAAACTCTTATAAGAACTTAAAAGAACGAACAGCGCTCACTCTTTTCTCGCGAGGTCTCGACTTCAGAGGCTTCACAGCAGCTGGACTGTCCAAATCCTACGAACACAAACCACCATGCTGTCCACTGGCATGACACCTGTAATGTGGTATGTCTAATAATATTCACCTGAACCTACCACATCATCATCCGTCCTGTCGTAGCTGATGTCTGAATGAGACAGGAAAGACGACTCGTCGATCACTGACAATCTGTTGATCATAAACCGAAAAAAATTGCATTAAATGTCTCACCTTTATGAGGTATTAAAACAGCTATTAATTATTAAACCTATTGAACTGTACTCAGGTTTACCCACACTGGGAAAACTCTTAAACGAAGTATGTCGTTATACCCTGTATAAACACTAGGGGGCAGTGTAGAACATCATAACACATAAAAATGGTCTTAAGGTTACCGAATTCCTAAAAGCGGAGACCTGGCCTGAGGAAAGAATGGACCACATAACACCGTAAGGCTCAGGAAGAAACGGTCTCCAGCAGGGGGCGCTCAGACTTATCTTAAAGGTGCCTTTTCATTCCAGGCAAGCAGGAGCCACACCTGATACACAGGTGATCCTCGTCTTCACCTGAATTGATGAAATGCTGAATGAGTTATGCGTCCCCTGACTAAGTCGTTAAGAGACTTGAACACTAGACTGAGGACCTACATGGGGCTTGTTAGAGATTTGTGGTGCATGCACATGCCTTGGTGTCTTTACAGAGGGAGGTTCCTCAGATCTTTGCACTGTAACCTGAGAAACCCTGTGGGGTGATGTACACCTGCTGCTCATCTGCTGCCATGTTTCCTGGTTCTTCTGAGAATCAGCTTTGCTTTCATTTTCGCTTGCACTTGACTTGGACTTGAAGGTGACCAGAGTATGTTAGCAGTTCATCACCAGGACTGAGAAACGCAGCACTAGAGAGCAATTAGGTCCTTGTTCGTGCCAAGTGTGAGGTCTAGACAGAGACAGATTCTGGTCTAACTTTACTGAGGAAATGAAAAGGTTCCTGAAGTAGGAAAAAAAGTTTCAAGTTCCCAACTCTTGAAGACCTGACTGAATTTCCAGAGGTCTAAATATATATCTATTTCAATACTAAATAAGAATCATCAAGATCAAAAGATTATTTGGTTGGTGCGCATGCATGCATGAGAGAGTGTGTGTGTGTGTGTGTGTGTGTGTGTGTGTGTGTGTCTACCGTTTGGCTCTGTGCTGTGTGATGTTCGCTCCTCGGTGATGGAGGTTGGCCAGCATGCTCCTCTGTTCCTCATTCAGACAGGTGTTTGATTTGCTGTCCTGAGCCAGAATTTCAGTCATCAGCAGCATCTGACGCTCCTGTCAGGGAAACACACACACACACACACACACACAGTCTACACCAGGAAAGACCTGGTGTAGACACCAGGGCCAGGGGTAGCTCAGTGGTTAAGGCATTGGACTACGGTTCAGAAGATCCCAGGTCGAAACCGCACAACCACCAAGTTGCCACTGTTGGGCCCTTGAGCGAGGCCCTTAACCCCTCAATTGCTCAGATGTAATGAGATAAATATCTAAGTCGCTCTGGATAAGGGCGTCTGCCAAATGCCTAGATGTAGAAAGGTTTAGAAATAATACCATTAAACATAACCGCTAAACACTGTCTCTCCCCAGGCTCCCACAAACATCATGGTTTAAACACAGACACAGCGGAGGTCATGTGACGGGGTGATGGGGTGATGCGGTGACGGGGTGACGTACCAGGTACTGATAGTCAGCCTCGACTTTATAACGTTTCTTGATCTCCACGTCCACCTGATTGCGGGCGTGTTTGAGTTTGACCTCCAGGGCGGCTCGAGCCACGTCCGACTTCATCAGCAGCTCTTTGTATTTCTTCAGCTCGAGCTCGGCGTGGAGCCATTTCTTCCTGACCGCCTCGAAGTTCCTCACCACCTCAATAAACTCTGCAGGAGAGCGCGGAGAAAACTCAAACACAAACACATGAAATAAAACACTAAGTTACACAAAAACCCGCAAGTCAACAAAAAGATTTAAAAATAAAAAACATGAAATAAAAATCAACACAAGAAAAAAAAAAATACAACAAATATCAGAAAATAAAGTCAACAATAAAATAAAAACAGTGAATTAACTGAAACAAATTAAATAAACAAAAGATACAAAATAAAGTAAAGAAAAAGTTTCGAAAAATATGTAACAAAGACTGGGAACTACAAGAAATAAAATGCAATAAAAAGCTGCAATAAAAATTATAAAATACAAATTTAAAAAGAAAACAAAAAAATAATTTAATTGATATAAACAAACAAGCAAACAAAAAACAACAAACAAAGTCAAAAGTTAACAAAAAAGAAAATCCTGCAAAGTAATGCATAATAGTATAGTAATGTTTATAGATAATGAATAGGAAACAAGAATTAAAATCAGGTTCTGAAAAAAAAAATTACTGGAGGGGAGTGTGCGTGTGTGTGTGTGTGTGTGTGTGTGTGTCAGTTTGTAGAGGTGAAGTTTTAGAATTTTGAGACATTCTCATTTACTACAACTTGCTAAGTTTTCGGGTAGAACTGTGGAGGAAAACACTGAAACACACACGCGCACACACACACACACACACACACACACACACACACACACACACACACACACACACACACACACACGCACGCGCACACTGTACATCTGAAGCTAAGAGACAGTAAGAGACATTAATACACAGAGAAGTAGAAATACATGTAGAAAGTTAATAATGAAGTCACATGACCTCCTGTAACTGGTTTTATCTGGTTCCTGTCGGGCGTCTACAGCGTGCATCAGGTCACTCAACACTTCTCACATTCGTTAATCCGGCTGTGTCGGCCTCCGCTCGCTTATCCAGCTCATTTTTTTACTCTTTTATTGATGTTTTAAGGCTTTACATGCCGTCGCTCCCGTGTAGCCGACTGAACTGATCCCACCGTACACTCCTGCTCGATCGCTGCGCTCTGCCTCGCCCGGCCTTTAACTGTAACACAAGTGTGGAGAGTGTCCTCTAGAGCGGCGCCAAAGCTCTGGGATAAACTCCACCTTAACACTCGACACTGTAACTCCATCTCTGAGCTGCTTTAGAAATGTAAACTTCATGAACTTAATGTTTTATGTCTAAAGTTTGACTTTTTATTAATTTACTTCATTACTCAGCGATTTGACCTCTACATACTGATCGCTGATTGCCTCCGCCCTGATTGATTTCATTTGATTTAGTTTCAGTTCGTTTTATACTATATTTAAGCTTGCGGGTCCTAATTGACTGCCATTGACCATTTTTAATTCTTTACTAAATGCTGTTTTTAGTTTCTTACCTTTTATGTTGAATGTAAAGTGTCCTTGGGTTTTTGAAAGGCACGTATTCGAGGTGGTATCAGGAAGTTTGGAGGATATTTTTGTAACACGCCAACAGATGGCAGCACTAGGCTGCAGGGAGCACCGTCATTCATACAGGGGAAACTCGAAAAAATTAGAATATCGTGCAAAAGTTCATTTTATTTCAGTAATGCAACTTGAAAGGTGAAACTAATATATGAGAGACTCATTACATGCAAAGCAAGATAGTTCAAGCCAAGATTTGTCATAATTGAGATGATTATGGTTTACAGCTCATGAAAACCCACAATCTCAGAAAATTAGAATATTATATGTAATCAATAAAACAAGGATTGTACATAGAACAATATCGGACCTCTGAAAAATATAAGTATGCAAATGTACCCAGTACTTGGTTTGCGCCCCTTTTGCAACAATTACTGCCTCAATGTGGCGCGGCATGGAAGCTCTTAGACTGTGGCACTGCTGAGGTGTTATGGAAGATCAGGATGCTTCAATAGCGGCCTTCAGCTCTTCTGCATTGTTTGGTCTCATGTCTCTCATCTTTCTCTTGGCAATGTTCCACAGATTCTCTATGGGGTTCAGGTCAGGAGAGTTTGCTGGCCAATGAAGCACAGTAATCCCACGGTCACTGAACCAGGTTTTGTGCTTTTGGCAGTGTGGGCAGGTGCCAAGTCCTGCTGGAAAATGAAGTCAGCATCCCCATAAAGCTCGTCTGAGGAAGGAAGCATGAAGTGCTCCAGAATCCCCTGGTAGACGCTGCGTTGACCCTGGACTTAATGAAGCACAGTGGACCAACACCAGCAGATGACATGGCTCCCCAAATCAACACAGACTGTGGAAACTTCACACTGGACCTCAGTGACATTTGAAGCCCATGTCCAGGATCTGTCTGTGTGTGGTGGCTCTTGATGCACTGACTCCAGCTTCAGTCCACTCCTTGTGAAAGTCCCCAACACTTTTGAATGGCCTTTTCCTGACAATCCTCTCCAGGCTGCTCGTCCCTGCTGCTTCTGCACCTTTTTCTTCCACACATTTCACTTCCACATAACTTTCTATTAATGTGCTTTGATGCAGCACTTTGGGAACATCCAGCTTCTTTTGCTATTACCTTTTGAGGCTTTTCCTCTTTACGGAGGATGTCAATGATGGTTTTCTGCACGACTGTCAGGTCAGATGTTGCCCATGATTGTGCTTCCTACTGCATCAGACTGAGAGACCATTAAAAAACCCTTTGCAGGTGTTATGGCTTAATTAGCTGATTAGACTGGGACACTTTGAGCCTAGAATATTGAACCTTTTCACAATATTCTAATTTTCTGAGATTGTGGATTTGGGGTTTTCATGAGCTGTAAGCCATAATCATCTCAATTATGACAAATCCCGGCTTGAACTATCTTGCTTTGCATGTAATGAGTCTATCTTATATATTAGTTTCACCTTTTAAGTTGCATTACTGAAAGAAATGAACTTTTGCCTGATATTCTAATTTTTTGAGTTTCACCTGTAAGTCAGTGTGCCAAAAGACAGATCAGGAGCT
The DNA here is from genome assembly GCA_013621035.1 of Clarias magur. Classification (NCBI taxonomy): domain Eukaryota; kingdom Metazoa; phylum Chordata; class Actinopteri; order Siluriformes; family Clariidae; genus Clarias; species Clarias magur. The sequence goes on from QNUK01000379.1 coordinate 635,037, forward strand.
GTGCAACTAGTGCTATCCTGACCACGTGTGTTACCACGTCTGCTATTTCATCATGGACATGGACAAATTAGAAGAAAGAGCGAATGTGAAATTCTGTGTGAAAGTGGGAAAATCTGCCACATAGACGTTTGACATGATTCAGCAAGTTCACGGCGATGCTGCAACGAGTCGTTCAAGGTGTTTAAGGTTCACGTGCACTTCAAGAGCGGAAGAACATCACTGGAGGACGGAGAGATCAGGAAGACCTTCAACAAGCTTCAACAAGCTTCAACAAGCTCAACTCCCGAAACATGTCAAAACCATTTGGTAACTTATGTGTGATGATCGTCAGAGAACAATCCAGAACATCGCTGCGGTTCTCTGTGTGTCGTACAGAAGAGTCCGTCCCCAGGCTGCCGTCCCAGGTCTGCCAAGAATCAGTCAGCGTGCTGTGGATGACCCGCCCTTCATCGTTACTGGAAGCTGATGTACGTGTACGAGCCTGAGACGAAGCGACAGTGAAAGAGCCTCATCATCTCCACGAGAGGAAACGGTCAGGCATGTGCACTGCTCGACCCAGTGCACGCTCATCATCTGCTCAACGCCTGTGGCATTGTGCGTCGAAAATCCGTCCCCAAGGGAGATCTTGATAAGTTTTTGATACAACTTTGTATAAAAATAAATAAAATAAATAATAATAATAATTATTATTATTATTAATTAATTATAATAATATTATTAATAATATAGGAATTAATAAAATCAATTATAGATGTATATTTGCTCAGACCCTAAAAACAGTGAGAAGAGCATGACGTCACTCAATCACGTGCTCTCTCTCTCTCTCTCTCTCTCTCTCCAGGCTGCTGTGTGACATCTCTCACACACACACACACACACCAGAGAGAGAGAGAGAGAGAGAGAGAGAGGTGAAGCAGTGCAGTGAGCGACAGACAGACAGACAGACAGACTGACACTCAGCGCTCTTCATTATTAATTCAGTGCTGTTGAGAAAGCGCGCATGCGCAGCCCAGCGCAGCCCGCGCGCTCCACTCCCTCAGAGCCCGCGCGCTGTAGTGTGGTCCCGGGTCAGTCTGTGTGAGAGGAGGAGGAGGAGGAGGAGGATGATGATGATGAAGACCTTACCGAGCTCAAAGCTGGTGTTCTGCTCTAAAGCGAGCCGGTGTAAACACAGACTCAGCAGCTCCCTGATGAACTCCTCTCCCATCATGCACCGCGGCGCAGCGCTGCTGAAACACCTGCTCCACCCACTCACCCTCAGGCATTTATTTACTTGTTTGTTTGTTTGTTTGTTTGTTTGTTTGTTTGTTTCCTTTTCTCACAGTTACACCGGCTGCAAACAATTACTTCCTCACTGAGCGTCAAGAGCCGCCTGTGTTTTAATTCCTAAAATGACCACTAGAGGGCGGAGTGAGAGATAAACGAATTTAATATAATAATAATAATAATAATAATAAAAAACAACCGTACAACTACGATTAATAATAATAATAATAATAATAATAATAATAATAATACCACTAATACTACTATTAATAAACATTTATTTATTTAGTATTTTCACATTTTTGTCCTTATATCCTAAAAAAAAAAAAAAACGCTGTTTCTGCTGTGGCCACTAGAGGGCAGTCAAAGAATTTGCAAGAGACTATTCTCTCTCTCTCTCTCTCTCTCTCTCTCTCTCTCTGTGTGTGTGTGTGTGTGTGTGTGTGTGTGTGTGTGTGTGTGTGAGAGAGAGAACTCCTCTGTGGTTTCTGGGTTTGATTCACTTCATCTCACAAACACACTCAGAAATAAATCTTCCTCTGGACTCGACAAAACTCCATTCTAGTCCAGCTCTAGTCCCTGTATAATCAGTCTAAACTAGCACACCGTCACTTCCCCCATCCACTCTACAATCAGTGTTTATAGATGATCTGTATAAATCATAGAGTGGATAAGGGACGGCTCTATAATCATTACACACTACCAGACTGTCATGTGTCCTTGTCTGTCTGTCTCTCTGTCTGTATCTCTGTCTGTCTGTCTGTATATCTGTCTGTCTGTCTGTCTCTCTGACTGTCTGTCTGTCTGTCTGTCTGTCTCTCTGACTGTCTGTCTCCGTCTGTCTATCTGTCTGTCTGTCTGTCTCTCTGACTGTCTGTCTCTCTGTCTGCCTGTCTCTCTGTCTGTCTGTCTCTTTGTCTGTCTCTGTCACTGTCTGTCTGTCTGTGTGAAGTTTGTGCTCCTGAGTCTCACACTAATTTACCCTGTTTCCTTTATCACATTTTTGCTCCACACTTTAATATTTCTCACAGCTACACACACTCGTCCCCTCACCAGCATCATCTTACTCTCTCTCTCTCTCTCTCTCTGTCTCTTTAGAAGTTAATAAAATAAAAATCTTCAGTTTGTCACATGACTGAGTGACCACAAAGATGTGTAAACTCCTCTGTCCTGAACATTTCTCAAAACCTATAGTTTCATGTTTCACCTCCAACTGTTACAGAGAACTGACACCGGAGACTCCTTCCACTAATGTTACAGAAACACATTTGTCCTTACAGAAATCATGGTCGTACTAATAATTGAAAGGGTGAAAGTCTTGGTTCAAGTGACATCCGCCCCCCCCGCCCACCTCAACCCCTCAAATTTTTTTTTTACACATATTCGTATACATGGAGAGTGCGCTGTGCATGTCACTGTGAATGACAGTTACCGTGGAAACGATAATGTGTTAGCAGGAGCGCATCAGAATAAACCTGCACTACTGTCAGAGCTGCTGGCGTAGGGAATTAATCAACACCTTCTGATCGAGAATGTAGAGGTGCTGTGGTGTATAAAGCTCCTGCAGTCTGGAGAGTCTCACTATAGTAACTTGTTTTCATACAAACCTGCAGTTTGAATATTAGATCTAATCTAGTAAACTAACAGAGCTAGAAGAGGATTAATGGGGGAAATTAGCCAGCGTATTTAATAGCTTCGCTAAAACGATTCTGAAGGCCTCATCATGATAAGCATTTCTCCCGGATAGTTTTTCTCTGCTCTCACTCCAGTGTTCTGTTTGTGTTCTTGTCCTTCTAGGGCCCTTAGCTTTAAATATTATTTAAGTGAGTGCTCTGGATTTTATCCATTTTGCTTTTATAAAAGGTGGCAGAATTCCAAAGTGGCGCTCTCTGCTCTCTATACACCGGCCATTAGTGCACAAACACAATGCGGAAAAAAACTGCAACTGAAATACGTGCATAAAATATAGAGCTGGATTTGATTTGGGGAAAATACCTGACAGGTAAGATTGATGACTTTTATTTTTTAATACATAAATAAAAGAAATCAAATAAAAATGAGTTGAAGATGGCTTACAGTTATAGATGGCCAAATGAAAGTAGCGATGTTATTGTCTGCAATTTGAAAGACAGCAAAGAGAAATTGTCTGTATTTTCAGACGGTATGTGAGAGTGAGAGCCGGACACGCCCCACCTGTCCACAGACTAAATACACCATACAGTTTTTAGTGAGTCAGTACCCAAGACTGGGACATGTCTGAGTCAATACAGGAAACATCTTGAGATCTGACTTTGCATTTTTCACAACTAACAGAACACACAGCTTCCAGAGATTATTAGTTGATCCGAGTGCAGATTTAATGATTCTAGTTCACCCGACTCTAGTGCCACTCTGACTCTAATGACCAAACTCTGTCTTCCCTGATTCTGTCTCCCCTGACTCTGTCTCCTCTGACTCTGTCTCCTCTGACTCTGTCTCCTCTGACTCTGTCTCCCCTGACTCTGTCTTCTCTGATTCTGTTTCCTCTGACTCTGTCTCCTCTGACTCTATCTCCCCTTACTCTGTGTCCTCTGACTTTTTCTCCTCTGACTCTGTCTCCCCTTACTCTGTGTCCTCTGACTCTTTCTCCTCTGACTCTGTCTCCTCTGACTCTGTCTCCCCTTACTCTGTGTCCTCTGACTCTGTCTCCTCTGACTGTGTCTCCCCTGACTCTGTCTCCTCTGACTCTGTCTCCTCTGAATCTGTCTCCCCTGACTCTGTGTCCTCTGACTCTCTCTCCCCTTACTCTGTGTCCTCTGACTCTTTCTCCTCTGACTCTGTCTCCTCTGACTCTGTCTCCCCTTACTCTGTGTTCTCTGACTCTTTCTCCTCTGACTCTGTGTCCACTGACTCTGTCTCCTCTGAATCTGTCTCCCCTGACTCTGTGTCCTCTGACTCTATCTCTTACTCTGTCTCCTCTGACTCTGTCTCTATCTCCCCTGACTCTGTGTCCTCGGACTCTATCTCCCCTTACTCTGTGTCCTCTGACTCTGTCTCCTCTGACTCTATCTCCTCTGACTTTATCTCCCCTTACTCTGTGTCCCCTGATTCTGTCTCCTCTGACTCTATCTCCCCTTACTCTGTCTCCTCTGACTCTGTGTCCCCTGACTCTGTCTCCCCTGACTCTGTGTCTTCTGACTCTGTCTCCTCTGACTCTATCTCCCCTGACTCTGTCTCCTCTGACTCTATCTCCCCTTACTCTGTCTCCTCTGACTCTGTGTCCTCTGACTCTAACTCTCCTTACTCTTTGTCCCCTGACTCTGTCTCCCCTTACTCTGTGTCCTCTGACTCTTTCTCCTCTGACTCTGTGTCCTCTGACTGTGTCTCCTCTGAATCTGTCTCCCCTGACTCTGTGTCCTCTGACTCTCTCTCCCCTTACTCTGTGTCCTCTGACTCTCTCTCCCCTTACTCTGTCACCTCTGACTCTATCTCTTACTCTGTCTCCTCTGACTCTGTCTCTATCTCCCCTTACTCTGTCTCCTCTGACTCTGTCTCCCCTGTCTCTGTGTCCTCGGACCCTATCTCCCCTTACTCTGTGTCCTCTGACTCTGTCTCCTTTGACTCTATCTCCTCTTACTCTGTGTCCTCTGACTCTGTTTCCTCTGACTCTGTCTCCCCTGACTCTATCTCCTCTTACTCTGTCTCCTCTGACTCTGTGTCCCCTGACTCTGTCTTCCTTGACTCTGTGTCTTCTGACTCTGTCTCCTCTGACTCTATCTCCCCTTACTCTGTGTCCTCTGACTCTGTCTCCTCTGACTCTATCTCCCCTTACTCTGTCTCCTCTGACTCTGTGTCCTCTGACTCTAACTCCCCTTACTCTTTGTCCCCTGACTCTGTCTCCCCTGACTCTGTGTCTTCTGACTCTGTCTCCTCTGACTCTATCTCCCCTTACTCTATGTCCTCTGACTCTGTCTCCTCTGACTCTATCTCCCCTTACTCTGTCTCCTCTGACTCTGTGTCCTCTGACGCTATCTCCCCTTACTCTTTGTCCCCTGACTCTGTGTTTTCTGACTCTGTCTCCTCTGACTCTATCTCCCCTTACTCTGTCTCCTCTGACTCTGTCTCCTCTGACTCTAGCTCCCCTTACGCTGTCTTCTCTGACTCTGTCTTCTCTGACTCTATCTCCCCTTACTCTGTCTCCTCTGACTCTGTCTCCTCTGACTTTAGCTCCCCTTACGCTGTCTTCTCTGACTCTATCTTCTCTGACGCTAACACATGACTCTAATGCTCTTGACACTATGGTTATGTTTTAGTTCTGTTTTAAGATACAATAGTACAGACAAGCTTTAAAACAAAACAAACAACGGATTTTTAACATACAAATAAAAAAACAATAAAAGCAAATAAATGTTCAATAAACCTGATATTTATAAATTCACTCTGTATACAAAATTATGTTTCAGTCTGATGTGTTTATTTCACTCGGGTTGCAGTAGAGACAAAGAGAGAGAGAGAGACAAAGAGACAGAGAGAAACAGAGCGAGAGTGAGAGAGGCAGAGAGAGAGAGACAGAGAGAGAGAGAGAGACAGAGAGAGAGACAGAGAGAGAGAGAGACAGGTGGAGAGACAGATTCTTCCTCCATATGTTGGTCTGAGTTTTGCTGATTTATTGTTTAAAATGATGTTAATGTCTGAACAACTGTTGTTAATACTGAGATACTGAGGTTTTTACTGTGTGTGTGTGTGTGTGTGTGTGTGTGTGTGTGTGTGTGTAAACTTGAAGCTCTGTCCATTAACAAACCCTTTTATGTTTATTGCAATGTAATTTATCTCTCTTTTGTACTCAGTTATCGTTTCTCCTCCACAGTCGTCTGGTTTATTTGCCTTCTCTCTCTCACACACACGCACACACACACACACACACACACACACACACACACACACACACACACACACCAGGATTTGTGTTAGTATTTAAAAACGCCTCCCCAGAGCCATGCTGATAAAAATGTAATTCTGATAGCGAGAGTCGAGAGGAAGAGAAAATAAATATCTGCTCTTCTCCGAAGTAAATTTGTTTAGAAAACCCTGTGGATGATAATAACAGCGACATATCTGATTTAATATCCAACATGTTTATGTTTAATTTCCATTTAAAAAGGATGTTATGTATTTTGAGAAGTGGGTGTGGCTATTAACCACTCTGATCTTATTTACTACAGCATAAAGTCCACATAAACACTCCTCATTGCGCTGTGGGCGTGTCCCAATCCCCAAACACCCCCCCCACACACACACACCAGGCCATGAGCTGTACATTTCTAACATTTCCTCTCAGTCCAGTTTAAATTCTCAGATCATGTGACATTGTTACCATGGTTACAAAAAAATTTGCTAAAAATGTAGCACAACCACACACACTAGTTACTGGACCAATCCAGCGTGCTCTGTTGACTTCACTTGAGAAATGAGAGCTAGCGTGAGATGAGGTCCAAATGGCCATGAAGCGGTAGGCTAGCATGTCTGCATCATTAGCAGGTTAGCGCTGCTCGCTGTGGATTCTGTCGAGCTGTTTGTCCCTGAGTCTCTGATCCCTCTGAGTCCCGGCGCCGGGTAGATCATGCTGCTGTGATTTATTAAACACCTGACACACTTACATCAGCAGAATTAAAAGAAATCACAAACACATCCAGTAATATGGGATTTTCTGCTGATCAGACCTGAGATTCCCCAGAAACAATGTGTTAATGCGTGTAATTCAAAGTCTCTGGTTCGACCCGATGAGGCTCCGTGTGTGTAAAAACCTCTGGAGGAACTGAAATGCCGTGTGTACTGGATGGAGAAGAAGAAAAAGGAAGGATTTTAACCAGAGATTTGAAAGATTTGACTGTTGTGGGAGGTCGTGCACTCACACTGACTGCGCAGACAAGTATCATACAAAACACCAACACACACAACAATACACAACAATATACACACATACACAGGGTGGGCCATTTCTATGGATACACCTTAATAAAATGGGAATGGTTGGTGATATTAACGTCGTGTTTGTGGCACATTAGTATATGTGAGGGTATACCAACTTTTCAAGATGGGTGGTGACCATGGTGGCCATTTGAAAGTCGGCCATCTTGGATCCAACTTTTGTTTTTTCAATAGGCAGAGGGTCATGTGACACATCAAACTTATTGGGAATTTCACAAGAAAAACAATGGTGTGCTTGGTTTTAACGTAACTTTAATCGTTCATGAGTTATTTACAAGTTTCTGACCACTTATAAAATGTGTTCAATGTGCTGCTCATTGTGATGGATTGTCCATGCAACCCTCTTCTCTCACTCTTCACACACTGATAGCAACACCGCAGGAGAAATGCCAGCACAGGCTTCCAGTATCCGTAGTTTCAGGTGCTGCACATCTCGTATCTTCACACCATAGACAATTGCCTTCAGATGACCCCAAAGATAAAAGTCTAAGGGGGTCCGATCGGGAGACCTTGGGGGCCATTCAAGTGGCCCACGATGACCAATCCACTTTTCAGGAAACTGTTCATCTAGGAATGCTCGGACCTTATTACAACTGTGATAAAGAGAAGTTAATTATTTAGGCATGTGCTGTTCTGTGAACGTTATCAGTGAAACATTTGGTGTCTCACAGTCTGAGGGTTTGGACGTCACTCACCAGCTCCCGTGAGTGTGAGTGTGAAAACTGATTAGCTTAGATGAGACTGGATTAGACTCTCTGTTTGTAGTCAGGAGCTTTGAGTGTGTGTGTGTGTGTGTGTGTGTGTGTGTGTGAACAACAGTTAGCCTATAACTTCAGGTTCAGTGATAATAAGTTAACCCTGTCACTCCATTAAACAATAAAAAACTTGGAGCTCGAGGTGTGTGTGCGTGTGTGTGTTTGTGTGTGTGAGATGCTGATAAAGGAAACTGCATCCAGACACACGTCTCCACTCGGTCTGGTGTTGAGTCTGAGTCTGAGTGTGTGTTGATGCGTTTGAGGAGTGAGTAATTTGCTTTTCGATTTGGAATGACATGAAAAACCACACGCAATTTTCAGTGACATTTCTAAAAGATAATTAGACAGAAATGTCACATGCTCTGTCTAACCCAAACTCAGACCGCATCTTAAAGAGCCAGAGCCATTTTGTTTCATTTATTCTTGTGTCTTCTAAAATGAATTGCAAATGTCCCCGAGTGACCTTTCAGGTGGCATTCTAGGTTCAGATCGTACCAAAGTTCTGGAGGTCAAACGAGAACTTTGAAAAATCCTTTGTATGTCTTGGACAATTCTGAAATTTTCATTGACTCTAAAGATTGAAATTCCCGGTGTTATAGACCACGAGTGAATAATGATCAGTGAGACGATCGGCGAGTCACAGAGTTACTGATGCCATCCTCTGTCCCTACAGCAGCAGCAGCAGCAGCTTCTGACACTGGAGACTCCTAAACATCCCCTTACAGAAAACTTCACCACATCAGTGATTACATAGATTTTTAAACATAGTGTGTGCTGTACACGTTCCTGTGAGAGAGCTGTTACTATAGAAACCATTAATATAAACCTGCACAGCGGTCAGAGCTGCTGCTATAGAGGAATAATCAATACCTCCTGGACGCTGGGTTCAACAGCACCAGGCCACTTTGTGTCATACGTTTCACCTTAAGCTTGAAATATTTAGATTTCTGTAGACTTTCTGACTTCTTGTACTCAGAGATGAAGAGAAGGAATTTTAGATGGAAGAATGGTTGGAAGCAAGGAAGGGAGAGGGGATGGATAATAAGGAAGGAACGATGGATTTTTGTAGGCAAGTAATAAAGAGATCGATGGACAGAAGGTTAGAAGGAAAGGTGATCGGACGCGTGTATGGCTGTAATGGATGACTGTAAGCAAGAAAGTGATAATGGATGGACAGTTGAAAGGATGGAATAATGACTATGGTTGGAAAGAGGGAGGGATGGGCGGATGTATGGTTGAATGGAAGGGTAGTTGGAAGGATGAACGGTTAGAATTGAGGAATGAAGGACGGCTGGATGAATGGCTGGATTATGGATCAAATGACTGATGGTTGAAAGGATGAACGGTGAGATAGTTGGGTTGTTGGAAGGAAGGAAAGCCGGTCGGAAGGTTCTGAGAGACAGACTAAGAAAATTGGTAGGAGAAGGGTACTCTGATGGTCTGCTCAGGGAAACACGTTGTCTTCAGGTTCTGCAGCCGAATGTTCTAACCTTCTCCTCACAAATATCTTATTCTGGTTTCAAAAGTAAAAACTGAAAGTTCTGCATCAGAACCCTAACAAGAGGTATCAGAAAGTAGAAAGAAGTAAGAGTAGAATTAGACTAGATAGATAGATAGATAGATAGATAGATAGATAGATAGATAGATACTTTATTGATCCCAATCGAAATTTATACTAAACCCTTAATTCTCAAAGAACCCTTGAAGAACCTATTATTTTTTAAAAGGACAACAAGACAGAAAAAGTTCAGTTACTCCTGACAGATTATAGATATCAAACATGAGTTTGTGCTGCACGCGTAGCCAGTTTACACACACACACACACACACACACACACACACACACACACACACACACACACACACACACACACACACACTGTATAATCTGTGTGAGGAGTGTGTGAAGAAGTCTTTAAATTTCTCATTTATCCTTCCTGAGAAATAAACCCTGAAATCCACCAGACGAAACCCAAACAGTTTTCATGCTACATTATAATCTCATTATGAATCAGCACGATTTTCTCCGTTTAAGCCTCAATAACTGGAGGGGGAATTAATTAGTCTAATTGAGGAAACGATAAGGAAATGAATTATTTAGCGCACATTTCCTCGAGCGAGAGCTGCTGTGGTTCTAATTGTAGGGCTTTATTTTTCATCAGGCTCTGTGACGGCGCGCTGGATAAAGCTCAGGGTTTAGTGCAATCAGAAAATGTCAACGTTCCTCATGCTAACCAAGCTGAACATGTTCTCTCGGTGTGAATCCTCACTTAGCAAATCTGTCAAATTACTTTCGGCGTTGACGACAATCCATCATATCCCAGAGGAGATTTAGGGCAAGCAGGGTTTGTTGTTTTATTTGTTCTCTCTCTCGCTCTCTGTTTCTCTCTCTCGAGACAAAGCGTCACGCTTGATCTGAAAAACAATTAGTGAGAAAATAAAAGCTGACAGAGTATGATGTGAATATTGCAGAGATACTGAAAAAGTAAAAGAAGCAAAAGAATGAGTTTGGGGGTTAAAGGAGCAGATAAATCTATACAGTATAAAGGGCTACAGAACACGTCTCAGGGGAAGATAAATAAGTAAAAAAGGCAGAAGATACAAGCAGACCTGACAGAAGCAGCAGAAGAAGAATGATAGCAAAAGACACATAATCAGAACAAACGTATTAGGATGTGAAGGAAGAAAGCCTGGTGGAAAACCGTTTAGAAGACAAAAGAATGAGGACGAAGTAAAGAAAAACTGGTGGAAAAGACAGAAGGATGAATGGAAGAGCTAGAAGCAGAATGGAGAAACAGTGGTGGAACAATAGAACAGAATAGGCAGATGATCAGAGGAGGTAGAAGAACAAACATCTGGGATGGAAAGACAAGTTTAAGGAGCAGAATCGTTGAAAACAAACAAAATGAATAAGATCCCAGATACTAATGACTAGAAGGAGCAGAAGAATGAGTGGAGCTCATCTACCAGTGCTAGATACACTGGTGGAGTGTTCAATAGTGAAAGAGGCAAAAGAAAGCGATGGAGGGGCACACGAGCCAGTAGAAGTGCGAGAGGTATAAACAGGGTAGAATAAACTTTAAATGAGAAAGAAAGAAGAACAATCAAAAGTACAAAACCATGATTACAGGGACAGAGACATCTGTGAAAAGAGCAGATGAATGAGTGGAAGAGGTAGAAGGGAGAAGGTCAGGAGTAGAGGAGGAGTGTAGAAGAACCTAAAGAACCAGAAGAACCACACATGGAAAAGGTAGAACAAGTTAAATGTGAAAAAAAAAGAATAAGTGGAAAAAGTCAGAAGAACCACAGAGAAGCGTTAAAGAAATAGATGTAAGAGTAGAGGAACACATTTCCAGAGGCAAATACGTCTCAAAGCATCAGAAAAGCAAATACAATAGAAGAAAAGGCAGAGGAATGTAAAATGTGGCAGGAAGTATATAAGGAACAATAAAAAGCTGTGGAAGGAGCACACGAACGAGTGAAGATAGATACAGTACTGTATATACAAAAAGAGCAAAGAGATAAATGATGAGTTGAAAAGGTGGGAGATAAGTGGAAGGTGAAAAGCAGTGAATAATGAGTCAAAGGGGAAAAGAGCATCAAGAAGAGTTGAAATAGTAGCTGGCCGAGGCAGAAGAATAAGCAGAAGGGACACAAAAATGGGGAGAAAAAGCCGACGGATAATTACAAGAGCAATTTGTAAAAGTAAAAAGGGAACTATTTAATGTTCCGCTCAACCTTTCGGTAGAGCACATTTTGAGTCACTACATCGTATCCGCTTCACTCTTCAGAACAGATTGAGAATGTGCCACAATTAACCTGATTGAGCCGACTCTACCACTCGGGTGGGGAATGCTGCTTCGTCCTTAAATAGCAGGATTGTTCAATTACTTTGCACTGTAGCTTATTACAATGAGAAATAAAATGGATCTAATGGCCAAAAAACATTTGTGCACTCTGCAAAAAGTTAGCATTTTATGTGACTTCTTCTATTCTTTTGTTTTTGTTTGTCTGTTTGTTTGTTTGTTTGTTTGTTTTATTTTCATGTTTATAAAATTATTCATACTTTTACGTTGACGTGGCGTCTCAACCATTTGGAAGAGGTCTTGTACTGTGGTCTGTTAAACAAAACACACACAACAACAAAGGTTGTCGCCATTATTTCCCCAAGGGAATTCAAACTTCAAAGAAAATATAATACCATTGATTTTTACTTAGTGAGGACGACAAAGGGTTTAAGGGCCAAAGAAAAAGTCAACTGTGCAGAAGAACCAAATGAAACGAATATGGAAAGGGCAGAAAAATAAGTGTAAAGGCAAGAAGAAGTTGTTGGATTGTTTACTTGATCAGTGGTATAAAATGTATAAAGGGAGGATTGAGTCAAAAAAACAAAGATGAAGCAGAAGAAGCAAAGAACCCAGATGTAGATTGGTAAAAATAAGCCAAGGTGTAAAGGGTGAGAGTGAAGTGATGAGCGAATCAGAAGCAAAAGGGTAGAAAATGAGTAGAAGAGGAAAAATGATCTCTGGAAGCTACAGGAGCAAAAATTCAGAAGAACCAGAGGAACCGAATGTGGAAGAGGAAGAAGAATAAGTGAAAGAAAAAGACAGCTGGGTCACATCTCACCCTCGTTCTGAGTCAGAGTGTGACGTTCAAATCATAAATGGGTTTCAGATTTCCATTATGATGAGGATAAAAGCACTTTTCACTTCATTCGCACTTTTTTTTTTTAATTTAAAGCCAGAATAAAAAATGTGACTTTCCACCTCATTTAATTCCTCCCCCAGTAATGTCTCATATAAGATGATGTGTGTGTGTGTGTGTGTGTGTGTGTGTGTGTGTGTGTGTGTGTGTATAGATATATAACATTAATGTGAAAAACTCCAAATAATAAAAGGGGAGAAATTAATTACAGCCTCACAGTCCATGTTGTCCCACTTGATGAAACGAACATCTCCGTGTAGGCTACTGTGGATTTAAGAGTGTTCTTCCATCCTTAGCAACATTCACCACGTTCCACAATCCTGTATCCTGATTGGTCAGAAGGTGATTAATTCTCTATAACAGCAGCTCTGGCAGCAGCACAGGCTTATATTAATGTCCTCCTTAGTGTGATGTGTTTATCCTCTCAACAGCTGTAGGACTTTTTCACAATTCTGAAACCCTCTCCCAGTTCTCCAGCTTCAGAAACATTTCTCACAGTTCCAGCACCCTGGGTCCCAGTTTCAAAGCTGTCTCTCCTGGTTTCCAGTTTCCAGTTCCAGAACACTATCTTCTGGTTTCGGAACCCAAGTAAGAATCACAACCTTCTCTTTAGTCTTTTAGAACCAAGTTTCAGAACACTCTCTTCTTCTAGTTTCCAAAACCAGCTTCCCAGTTTCAGAACCCTTTTCTATTATTTCAGAAAACAGCTTCCCAGTTCTAGATCCATGTCTACCACAGAACCCTATTCCCTTGTTTCAGAACTTTCTCCCGAAGTTTCAGGACCCAGTTTCAGAACCATCTCCCATAGTTTTAGAACATTGTTTCTGAAAACACTCACACAATTCTATGTACAGTACAGACCAAAAGTTTGGACACCCCTTCTCATTCAGCGAGTTTTCTTTATTGTGTTCTTTATTGTGTTCTTTCGCCCAAACGCGTCTCTTTTGCTTGTTGCCTGTCCTTAGCAGTGGTTTCCTAGCAGATATTCTAGCATGAAGGCCTTTGTAAAATAATGAAAGGTCTATTTCTAAGAATAAAGAAATGTAAAAGAAAAGGGCTTCATCATCGGGGTACTAAGGTGACAACCGAACAGATGATGTCACAGATGAATCTGTTATTGCTCCATACCCAGGTGACCTACAGGACATAAAGTGAATGTAACTTTATGAAGTATTGATTAAGTTTCACAGTTTTAACCGCGCTCTCGTGTAATCCCCTGAGAACTGTGGTTTTAGGAGGCATGTAGATATTACAGGCGTATCATGACAACAGTTTAAGCGAGTGGAGCTTCATTAATACGGGGAGCTAATTATCCCAGAAACTTGACTGCGGTCCTTATCCGTAGTGATAAGAAGTGGATTATGGTGATGGTTCTGCTCAGCCTGCTGTGGATAATTACTATCACTGTAATACATTGTAAAGGAAACTCTGGGTAATTAACTCTGATTAAAAAATCATTAGTATTCCTTAATGAACATGTGGCACAGCTGCCTGTTTTATTACACAAACTGATTTCGGTTTTCGAGCGAGACAGGAGATTACTGTCAGTTATTATGATTTCTTCCTTCATGTCGTCTGAGATGACGAGTCCTGGGAATTCAGACGATTGTTATTGACAGCTCTTCAAAATCCGTACGATCACACACACTCTTTAAATTGATATTTTAGCCTAAACAGCTTCCTGCTCCTCTCAGAATGGCTCAGTTTGTACTCACTGACTTTTATTCTGGGATTTTGTTTGTACCCATTGTTTGCTTTAATTAATAATATTAATTTTGTGTTTGCTGTTTTTGTTATTGCGAGAAACAGATGATGGGAAAATGACCATGCAACATGTCCGAGGATAATCAGAAAACAAAACAAAACCCAGAAACGCTTTGGACAAATGCTAAAGGAGGTTCAAAGAACTGAATCTGTAATGAAGGGATCTCCCTGGTGGTGTTTATACCTGACAGAAGCACGTTACAATTCAGGAGACTGAGACCTCTGCTGGTGGGGTGGAGACATGTCCAGGTTTGGGTTCAAAAAGGATTCTTATTTAATTTTGACATCATGAGCGCTCCCTGGTGGCCAACATGTAGTACTCCTACCACCATGGCCCACACCCAGAGGTATTTGGCAGAGGGTCCGGTCAGGAAGCCTTAGGGGAAGTTCAAGTGTTGCATCTTTTGCACGCTCAAGTTTGTTATTTTACACAGAGCCATGTGGCAAACATGCTCACAACAGAGAGTGACGCCATCATGATGCTCACGAATTGTGACGCACTCGCGTTTCCATGAGCATCGCCATGCATGAGATGAAACGATTCCATCATTCCATCATCATGTGACAAGAACCAACCAATCAGCTTCACCCTTTACATCCTCTTGGAGCAGCTGCTCAATTTTAGCAAACTGGTTTTTCTCATCTGGTTTTGCAGAGACATATAATTGTGTGTCATCAGCATAACAATGAAAACTAATACCATGTTTACGAATTATGTTGCCCAGAGGAAGCATGTAAAGGGAAAAAAGCAGTGGGCCTAAAACTGAGCCCTGTGGAACACCAAACTCCACTTGAGAAGTCAAGTCAAGTCAAGTCAATTTTATTTATATAGCGCTTTTAACAATTGACATTGTCGCAAAGCAGCTTTACACAATAAAAAGAAGTAAGTTTGTATGCAATGTGTATGAATCAAAATGATAAGATTGTCCCTGAGAACATGAGGAATGGTCACCATCTAAATCTACAAACTGATAACGATCAGTCAAATAGGATCTGAGCCACAAGAGGGCAGTTCCCTTAATTCCTACTACCTTTTCTAATCTGTGAAGGAGAATACTATGATCAATGGTGTTCAAGTGTTGCATCTTTTGCACGCTCAAGTTTGTTATTTTACACAGAGACATGTGACAAACATGCTCACAACAGAGAGTGACGCCATCGTGATGCTCACGAATTGTGACGCACCCATGTTTCCATGAGCATCGCCGTGCATGAGATGAAACAATTCCATCATTCCATCATCATGTGACCAGAACCAACCAATCAGCTTCACGCTTTACATCCTCCTGGAGCAGCTGGTAAAAATTCTCAGTTTTTTCCTTGTGCTTGAAGGATGGGATGCACCAAAGTTTTTTCCCCTCTTGTCCACAAATAAATGGAGGGGCACAGATACTGCAGACTCCATTTATGTCCTGCAACTTCCTCATCGCCTTGCAGGGTGTCGCTCAAGTTCCTGAGTGCTTTGTAAAGAAGGAGAAAGCGGACTGGCTGGTGTTTTCCACACGTTGGATGCAGGGGCAGGGCTAGGGGTAGATCAGTGGCCAAGATGTTGGACTATTGCTCAGAAGGTCACAGGTTCAAGCCCAAGCACCAACAAGCTGCCACTGTTGGACCCTTAAGCAAGGATTAAGGGTCATCTGCTCAGATGTGTAATGAGATAAATGTAATCACTATGGATAATGGCATCTGTCAAATGCCATACAGACAAAGGTTTTGCCATGACACAGTATCGCATCTCTGACCACTCCCATAATTCCCATAATTCCACCCCATCATCCAGCTAGTTACCCACTTCATTAAAGTTCTATCTATCTATCTATCTATCTATCTATCTATCGATCAATAAAGAATTCTGGGAATTGTTTAATGAGAGCGAATAGAGATATGATACTGTACAAGGCTAATTTGACTAATAAGTACTGACTGACACTTTAGCATGATGAATTCAACCGTCCATCTTGGAACCACTGTAGAGTCCCACTAGGGAACGTGGGGGCCAATGGTGACCAATGGGGGCCAATAGTAGCATGGTGAATGTGGGAATAATATTTTAATATGGAAATATTTATAAACTAGACAATGAGCTGGTCTATAGAGCAGGGATCTTCAGCTCCAGTCCTGGAGGGCGGGTGTCCAGCACCGTCTGGTGATCCTTCAGAGTCACAACACAACTGATTCAACTAACCAGTTAATCACCAGGTTCAATTAGTGTGTTCAGATGTTGGTGAATTCCGAACTGGACTGGACATCGGCCCTCCAGGACCGAAGCTGAAGATCCCATATATAGAGGAACCGGTTAATAAACACATAAATAGCCTCAGTATCAGTAATAATCAGTGGAAAATCCTCACAAAAGGGGATTAATTTATTATTATTTTTTTCTACTCCAGTCTTCTAAAGGGATCAAATAAGCAGAACTAATTCTTTAATCTGGACTCCTGGTTTACTTCCGCGAGTTACATGCACGCTGCAATGGAGTTTTGATGAGGATGTTCACGAGACATCTTTTAATCCTTTTGAAATGTAAACGCGGTGTGAAATTAGAGTCGAGTCGTTCAGATTAAATGCCGTCCTCCTCGTTTCACCATAATGGCGGAACCAGACTTCAAAGCGAGGACCTGTTTGAAGTGCGATTTAAGAAAAGCAGCTTCTGTAAGAGAAACACGCTTCTTTCACACTTGTGATTTTTTAGGCTTTAACTCTCTTTGTTCGGCTCCGAGGTTACGTCACACCAGTGCGCGAAGGAGAATTGCTGTAGATGGGAAATTAATTAGCGACGCCGGTCTGCGCTCTCAGAGTGCTGGGATTTTTCATCCTACGGCTCGTTAAGTATGCCGCGTTTGACGTAAAGGTCAGTGTGTTTTATTCTCTAACTACAGCCATTAATAAGCTTATCACTGTAGTGAGATCAGTTCAGTAAACTCTGCTCTCCAGATAAAGCGGTGCATCATATTTCTCTAGAAGATTTAAATGCCAAGCTGGACAGATTAGACATTTATCCTCCATCTGCTCATCCGCATTATTGGAGCTCATCCTCATTATTAAAAAAATGTGTCTCCTTACACACAGGAAAATATACTGACCCTGTAATAATTAAATTATAATATATGAAGTATGTACATTACCAGTCAAAGGTTTGGACACACCTTATTTATTCAATGTTTTTTGATTAGTGACTAATTTTCCACATTGCAGAACAATACTGTCACTATGGAATAACACATAAGGCATTAAGTAATTATATAAGAACAGCATGTAGGTGTTAGTTTAAGACACGAAGGTCAGCTGCTCTGGAACGGTTCTTGCAAGAACAGCATTGTTAAGTGCATTTGCAAAACCCATCAAGACCGAAACGTAGCTCTGCTGCAGAGGAGACGTTCATTTAGAGTCACCAGCCTCAGAAATCACCAGTTAACCTCAAGCAGCACCTCAGATTAGATCCGTTATGAAGCTTTACAGAGCAGAAGGAGCAGATCTACATCTCAATATCAACTGTTCAGAGGAGATTATTGTGTGTTTTATAGAAACGCCTTCAGTGTTGTGTTACAGTGTAGAGAGAAATAAACATCAGGAACGACCGTGGAGTTAGAATAAGGGGTGTACAAACTTTTGGACTGGTAGTGTTTATATAAATATAAAATGAGGATAAGTGTTTGGATATGATGCAGTTCTAGTATATTATTAATATTCCCCCGGCTTCAGCTTCGATCCACACTCTCCGGCTCCCAGTGAAACGCGGTCTGAGCAAGTTCTGTCCTGCAAAAGCTGCAGGTCCGGACAAAATCACCCCCAGAGTCCTGAAATCCTTCGCTCCCCAACTCTGTGGTGTCCTCCAGCAAATCTTCAGTCAGAGTCCGTCTCTACAGTGGAAAACATCATGCATGGTACCGGTCCCCAAAATACCACGTCCCTGTTCCTGTGCATTACACACCATGACGGTGTTTGAGAGACTGGTCCTAGGTATGCTTTGTCCCCTGGTGAAGTCCTCTCTGGACCCTCTTCAGTTTTCCTGATCTTTTCCTGAACTCTTTCTCCAAATCTCGCCATAATACACCTGCTCCATCGAACCTACTCCCACCGCGACCTCAATGTTCTTTAACTTCTCCAGTGCCTTCAACAACATTCAATCAGCAGTACTGGGTAGAAATGAAAGAACATGTACATAGACACACCCTTAGTTTTCTGGATCATGGACAATCTGACCTTCCGTCCCCAGTATGTCTGATTACGGAACTGTGTGTCTGAGACAGTGATCTGCGGCGTCTGAACTCCTCAGGAGACTGTTCTGTCTCCATTTCTTTTCACCCTCTGTGCAACCAACTTTAGAAATAACTCAGAGTCGTGCCGTCTGCAGAGGTTCTCTGACGACCCTGTGATTTGTGGTCGTTGGATGTTTTAAAGACGGCGACATCTCTGAGTACCTGTCTGTGGTGGACGACTTTGTTTTCTTAATCATCGACAATACAACATCAGGAAAACAGAGGAGATGGTGGTCGACCACCGTGACTCCTACATCGGTTCAGGGAGAGACAGTGAGACAGAGAGACAACAAACGTGACTGGTCTCTTAACACAATGACACTCTACAAGAAGGGACAGAGCTGGTTGTATTTTCTGAGAAGGCTCTGGTCTGTTAATGATGCTTTATGAAACCGCTGTGGTCTGCTGGAGCTGTAACATGAAGGTGTCAGATAGGAACAGACTGGACAAGGCAATTAAAAAGGCTGGATCTGTCCTAGGCATGGAGCTCGACTCTGTGGGTGTAGTAGCGACGTGGAGGATCCTTCTCTCCCGCTATACAGTGATCTCTCCGACAGCTGGAGCCTGATCACCACCAAGTGCTGCGCCACAAAAGATCTTCTCTCCCAGTGGCCTTAAAATGATACAACTCATCTCTGTAACGTGAACGCTATGGGGAGATTCACATCTGTCTCTCTCTATATCTAGCTATCAGTCTTATTGTTATTACTATTGTTGCCAATAAACAATGGAGTTTATTTATATAATTCATTTACATTAAATATTTAGCTGTAAAAAAAACCTAAATATTCTTTTTCTAAAAAAAAAATATGTGCACTTTATAACATGCACTTTAGATTTAGATCTTTATTTAATTTTACATGCACTAATAAAGAAAAAGTTGATTAGGTCACTGCATGTAAACCCTTTTCACAGCTGCATAAACCTCTTCACAAACATCAGTATTTTTATATCTGTCTTACAAACTCCTTTCTCGTACTTTATCATCATCTTTTACACGGAAGTCTTCATACGCACTGAGTGTTCTCATCAGTTCTGCTCTCAGCTGATCAGAATGCAGGATTAGAGTCTGGATTAGTATTTTGGAGATAGAATTTTAATAAGTGAGGAGGTCATGAATGACGTCTAAGAATACCGCAGTGGAAGACTGTGAATGTTAGTCGAAGATTTAATTTAAATTGTTCCTGTAGTGCAGTAAACGCAGTGTGATGGATGTGTGTAAATAAATGCACCATTTAAATGTCCTTATAAAATAATAATAATAATAATAATAATAATAATAATAATAATAATAATATCATCAGGAGTTAATCATACAACAGCTTTTTGATGTTTAAAAAAAAAACTTTTAAAGTACATAAAGTGGGTTTATTGTTATGCCTGATTCCTGAATATATCTATATACAGTATTGTGAAGTGAATATCAGTACAGCGCCACCTCTCAGCAAGTGAGCTACAGTACTTTAGGCAGCCGGGGAAAATGGGCAAGTAGACAAGGACTTGAGTGACTTTGACCAGGGAAACACTGTAACGTCTAGACAGCTGGGTCAGAGCAACTCCAAAACTGCAGCACTGGGATGTGGGAGCAAAGGTGCTTCAGGGAAGGACAACCGGTGAACCGGCGACAAGGTCAGGACTCGCAGGTGCACGGGCGGGGCGCACGGCTGGCATGTGTAGTCCAATCCAATAGAACAGCTGCTGAAACTGCTGAAAAGGTAAACACTGGTTCTGACAGAAAGGAGTCAGAACACACAGCGCATGACATCATCATCAGAACTGGGAATACGGAGCAGGAAGCAGGTGGTACTTTCTCTACCTGGGGAAGAGGTGGCATCAGATGCTTTTCTGTCAGATGCAAATACTTGAGTAATGTGTGGAACACACACACACATGACATGTTCCTCAGGTTTGATTTAATTAGGGAAGTGTGTGTATGTGTGTGTTTATCCTCGACACACTAATGAATAAATCAGCAGATAATCACCTCGTCATATAATCATCATCTCTACATCATCATACAGAGGAAGAGCAATATAATCTCACAGCACTCGTGTCGAAGAGTCATTCATTAGTAATGTTTCTATTCACACACACACACACACACACACACACACACACACACACACACACACACACACACGTTTATTATAGGGAGTTCATTTAGATTAACAAAGACAACATGCATGAACATAAGAGACTTTACACACAGACAAGGAGGAATGAAGAGTGTGAACATCTCCAGGATCAGAAACCATGACGGAGACGCTGGAAAAACTGAGATAAATCTACCTTCCAGT
The DNA here is from genome assembly GCA_013621035.1 of Clarias magur. Lineage (NCBI taxonomy): Eukaryota > Metazoa > Chordata > Actinopteri > Siluriformes > Clariidae > Clarias > Clarias magur. Next base: position 656,049 of record QNUK01000379.1, read on the forward strand.
CAGGAGCTCAGAACATCAGTGTCACGGTTCTGGGTGCGAGGCATAATTGCAAGAGGCTCCAGGTGGTTCAGGGAAACGATGTTTTATTGATTAACATAAAAAACATGGAAATAAACAGAAACAGATATACTTTGAATAAAACGAAACCAAAACACGAATAACGACGAGACATACACTTTAAACTCATTGTAACAAATGCAAGACAAGAACCTAGAACTTAAACACACCTTTTATAATGAACTTAATGATCAACTCGGATCAGGTGCGCGCCCACGTGACCTGACCGAGTTGAGAACTGGGAAATGAAGTAACCAAACGAACATCAAAAGAACTACACAAACTTGTCTAGAGGGCGCTTTGGCACCCTCTAGGGGTTATCCCTGACATAACCCCCCCTCAAAGGGCGCAACTCCGGGGCGCCACAGGAGGTCCAGGGCATCCCCCCCAGGGTCCAACGTCCGCCCCTCTCACCCAGAGGCTGGCACCTATGTCCTGTGGGCCAGGTGGCTTTATGCCCCCGTTGAAGCAGGGCAGCGGAGATGGAGGAAGCTCGCCGTCCTCGTTGACGTAGGGCGGCGAAGGCAGTGGATGCTCGCCGTCCTCATTGACACAGGGCGGCGGAGGGAGAGGAAGCTCGACGTCCTCGGCGGCGCATGACGGCGGCGGCGGAGGAAGAGGAAGCTCGTTATCCTCATTGGCGTGTGACGGCGGCGGCGGAGGAAGAAGAGGCAGCTCGCTGACCTCAACGGCGTATGAAGGCGGCGGCGGAGGAAGAGGAAGCTCGCTGTCCTCGGCGGCGCATGAAGGCGGCGGCGGAGGAAGAGGAAGCTCGCTGTCCTCGGCGGCGCATGAAGGCGACGGCAGAGGAAGAGGATGGAGCTCGTGATCCTCAGCGGCGCATGACGGCGGCGGCGGAGGAAGAGGAAGCTCGCTGTCCTCGGCGGCGCATGAAGGCGGAGGAAGAGGAAGAAGATGCAGCTCGCTGACCTCAACGGCGCATGAAGTCGACTGCGGAGGAAGAGGAAGCTCGCTGTCCTCGGCGGCGCATGAAGGCGGCGGCGGAGGAAGAGGAAGCTCGCTGTCCTCGGCGCGCAAGGCGGGCGAGCGAAGAGGAAGATCCTCGGGGCGCAGCTCGCTGTCCTCGGCGGCGCCGAGCCGCAGAGACGGCAGAGAGGGAAGCTCGTGTCCTCGGCGGCGCATGACGGCGGAGGAAGAGGAAGCGCGCTGTCCTCGGCGGCGCATGAAGGCGGAGGAAGAGGATGGAGCTCGTGATCCTCAGCGGCGCATGAAGGCGGCGGCGGAGGAAGAGGATGGAGCTCGTGATCCTCAGCGGCGCATGACGGCGGCGGCGGAGGAAGAAGAAGCTCGCTGTCCTCGGCGGCGCATGAAGGCGGCGGCGGAGGAAGAGGAAGCTCGCTGTCCTCGGCGGCGCATGAAGGCGGCGGCGGAGGAAGAGGATGGAGCTCGTGATCCTCGGCGGCGCATGAAGGCGGCGGCGGAGGAAGAGGAAGCTCGCTGTCCTCGGCGGCGCATGAAGGCGGAGGAAGAGGAAGCTCGGCGCATGAAGGCGGAGGAAGAGGAAGCTCGCTGTCCTCGGCGGCGCATGAAGGCGACGGCAGAGGAAGAGGATGCTCGCTGTCCTCGGCGGCGCATGAAGGCGGCGGCGGAGGAAGAGGATGGAGCTCGCTGTCCTCGGCGGAGCATTAAGGCGGCGGAGGAAGAGGAAGCTCGCTGTCCTCGGCGGTGCATGAAGGCGGCTTCGAAGGCGCTGTGCAGCGGCGGCGGCTCGCTGTCCTCGGCGGCGCATGAAGGCGACGGCGAGGAAGAGGATGCTCGCTGTCCTCGGCGGCGCATGAAGGCGGCGGCGGAGGAAGAGGATGGAGCTCGCTGTCCTCGGCGGAGCTGGCGGCGGCGGCGGCTCGCTGTCCTCGGCGGTGCATGAAGGCGGCGGCGGAGGAAGAGGAAGCTCGCTGTCCTCGGCGGTGCATGAATGCGCGCTCGTCCTCGAAGGCGCTGTGCAGCGGCGGCGGCTCGCTGTCCTCGAAGGCGCTGTGCAGCGGCGGCGGCTCGCTGTCCTCGAAGGCGCTGTGCAGCGCGGCGGCTCGCTGTCCTCGAAGGCGCTGTGCAGCGGCGGCGGCTCGCTGTCCTCGAAGGCGCTGTGCAGCGGCGGCGGCTCGCTGTCCTCGAAGGCGCTGTGCAGCGGCGGCGGCTCGCTGTCCTCGAAGGCGCTGTGCAGCGGCGGCGGCTCGCTGTCCTCGAAGGCGCTGTGCAGCGGCAAGCTCGCTGTCCTGGGCAAAGCAACTACGTGGCAGGATAAAGAGCTCGCTAACGTCGCCGCAGTCGTGCGGTGGAAAGAGGTGCTCGTCGTCGGGCTCGCCTTCGCTGTCGCTGTCATACAGCGGGTAGCAGAGCTCGCTGTCGTCGTCGCTGCAAGGGATGTAAACCAGCTCGCTGACGTCATCGCTGGCACCGAAGAAAGGAGCTGGCAGGTCTGGACCTTCCTCGAGGCGCAGCTGCAACAGCAGTTCCTGGAGGTCAGCTACCTGCTCCTGCAGGTTACGAATGCGCCCTTTATTCCTTTCGGCGCTCCACCCGATGCTGCTCCAGTCTAGCTGGGAGGCTGCTCCTGGCTGCGCATACCGCCCACACGCCGTTCCTTGTAGCCGCATGCTGTGAGGTGTACCTCCACCCTGGTCACCGCCGAATCTGGACCTTCCGGTCTCTGCACTCCGGTCGGTGCGGGGACTCATGTCACCCCGAGCTGCTCCACCTCTGAACGGCGTGCGCCGTATCGCCAGCCGGCAGCCATCCCAGTCTCGCTGCCGTCTCAGCTCCTCTCTGTCCGGTTTCCTTCTCCGCTTTCCACTACGCCGTTTGGTTCTCCTCCTGCTCTCCGCGTCGGTTCCCCAAACTTCAAACATCGTTGCCCCCCCCAAAAGAATCTCCCGGGGGAAGGGCTCCTCTGCTATGCCTCTTGTTAGGTCTTGCATTCTGTCACGGTTCTGGGTGCGAGGCATAATTGCAAGAGGCTCCAGGTGGTTCAGGGAAACGATGTTTTATTGATTAACATAAAAAACATGGAAATAAACAGAAACAGATATACTTTGAATAAAACGAAACCAAAACACGAATAACGATGAGACATACACTTTAAACTCATTGTAACAAATGCAAGACAAGAACCTAGAACTTAAACACACCTTTTATAATGAACTTAATGATCAACTCGGATCAGGTGCGCGCCCACGTGACTTGACCGAGTTGAGAACTGGGAAATGAAGTAACCAAATGAACATCAAAAGAACTACACAAACTTGTCTAGAGGGCGCTTTGGCGCCCTCTAGGGGTCATCCCTGACAATCAGTTCTCTAACACACACACATCTGTAATGTTGAGTTCAGTACCAGGACAAGACATGAGCACTGATGACCCAGACAGTTGACCTTCCTTATACACTAATCACACAGAAATAGGCCAGGTGAGGTTATCTGGAAGCTGAGTCATGTTTCATTCATTCTGACTTCATTTGATCTCCACATGACGTTGCTGAGTCTCGACCTGAGCGACTGAAGCGACTCCAGATCATAACACCGTCTCCAGAGACTTGTCCAGTGGACACAATACATGATGGGAGCGTCGCTTCATTACAGCGCTTCCCTTCTCACCCTGACACGCCCATCACTCTGGAACAGACTCAGTCTGGACTCATCAGGTCACATGACCTTTCTCCATCGCTCCAAAGTCCAGTGTTTATGATCCCTAACAAGCTGGAGGCTTTTTTTCTGATGAGTCTCAATAACGAGTGGTTTTATTATGGACACACAGCTGTTTAGTCCCGATCCCGTGAGTTCTCATCACTAAGTGTGTGTGTGTGTGTGTGTGTGTGTGTATGGAAATGTTCTTTGAGACATCTTAAACAATACACGCACTTTCACAATTTATTTAGCCACCATTTTGAGGAATATTTCGTTATTTTACTTTTTTGTGAAAAGATTTACACACAATAATTACCAAATGATGCGAGAATTTACAAGCGGTTATATACAGTAACGCTCTTCTGTCTGTAGAAGCTTCCAGAAGCTGATGGTGTGGTGGAAACCGTCGGCCAGTTGGGCCTTTTAGTGTGTTGGTGTCTTTTTGATCTGTAATGAATGAAACAGAGATGATGTCATGCAGGGACACAACGCCGCCGTCCCGACTCCACAGGTCTCCATGGCAACGCCGGTTCTGCCAATCCGGAGATAATTGCTTTCAAACGGATGCATACTTTTACCAAATTAACCTTTATCAAGTGCTGGGGATGGATTAATCTTCCTCTGGGTGACTGTTAGTGCGACTCCGCACAGTGATTTATGGCCGAGGTGATGAAGATGCAGCGTTTTCATTCCTGTCGCAGTCGTGCAGGATGCATCGCTTTCTAAACCCGCCTCTCATCTTGTTCACTTTAAGGACATCTGCGCTGGGAACATTTCACCAAATGTTTTTGTGAGTGTTTGAAAATGAGAAAAACGATAATAAAGAGTTCTTTGATTCCTTGATTATTTCTGTTCAGTTTAAACTCAACACTGTTGCACATTATGTGGTGTTTGAAGTCAAATACAACAGAAAGCCAAAATGGTATTCATGCAAAAACATTCTAATCCTAAAAACTCTGGAGCTTCTGTTTCACCCTGGTTGCATTAACAGTAAAATGAGACATATTTCAAATAAGAATCTCAAAAAAAGCACCGATATTTGAAACATATTTAGTCACGAGCACACACAGTGTCCAGCAGGGGGAGCTGTAAGGACAGGAGCGGGGGCATGATGCAGGGAAATATCTAAAAGATGTCATAAAGGGGCCTGTTGGAGCTGTACAGTTCAAATGTTTGATGATGCAATGATGTTCCACCTATATGTCTGGTGTAAAGAAACACTGCTAAAAGTGACTTTAAACTTGAAAAGAAAACTACAGCTGGACGGCAACGTGCTGGAACTAAATGCAGACTAGTCGTCAGGTCTTTAGGAACTGTAGGAAATGAGTCGCGACGACGCTAGGTTGTTAGCATTTACAGGACTGTAATGCGTCCTGTTGAAGCTCCAGGTGATCCTCAGGTTTGAAGATGATGAGGAACACTTACTGCACGTGGAGCCTTCAGCCTGTCGTCTCTAGAGCTGGTTTTCTTTAACACATCCCTCTTGGGGAGCGTCAACATGTAAAAGCTTCCTAATTTACATTGAGAAAATGCAGGAAACAGAAATGTGGTTCATACCACAGATGAGTGTGTTAAAACAGAGGTTTGTGTTTTTTTGTACACACGATTGTTTTTGCGCTTGTGTTTGTTCAGACGGCCTTCTGACTGAGCAGTTTGATCTGATCATTAACATGCTGATGCTGACTTTTTAAACAAACAAAAAAAAGATATAGCCTTTGTTTATCTTGGAAATAAGTATGTAGACTTGTGCAATTGAGGTGCTGTTTGAAAAGAATGATTAACGTGGACCAATTCACTTGTTTACACAACCAGCCAGGTCTCCAGTGTGTGTGTGTGTGTGTGTGTGTGTGTGTGTGTGTGTTGCGTACAAACAAATGTAATAAGAAGAACCTCCCCTGTTTTTTTTTTTTGCCATTCATCCATGGATGTACACAGGTGCAATGTGACCTCATATAAGAAGAGCCCCGCCCCCAGCCTGTTGCTCGGCTCTGATGTGCTCTGGAGGGGCGTGGCTCAGAAAGTGGCTCAATTACATAGACACTGAAACAGTGAGTTCAGAAGAGGAGTGAAATAAAGGGACTTCAGCCGGAGCATGAACACACTTTAGAGGAACTCTGAGTGATAACTTGTTGTAAAATACGGGTCCTTTAAAAGTGAACACAGACCTGAGCATTGGGACAGAGTGCAGACTCGAGTGTAAGTGTGAAAACACGGCCAGCATCAGAGTCTAAATTGTCCGAAGTAAATAAAATACAAAGAATGTTGTCCGCTCACTGTTTTGTCTTGTTTGTTAAGGTAAAGACTGAGGAAGGGCTTTCTGGTGTGAAAGAAGCAGAGAACCTCTCAGTGCAGGACCATGGAGAAGGTCTGTGGAGCCTGAGGACTGCTGGAGAAGCAACACTTCAGGGCAGAGATGTACGAGCGGGCCAGGATTCTGTGTTACTGATCAGAAGGATAAGAGGTCAGATCCCAGCACGGCTGAGTTTGCCCTTTAACCCCAAAAGCTGAAATTGTGCTCTGACCTCAGAGAAGACCTGCACATCACCTCTAGCCATCTTTCTTCTGATCCTGGATCAGTAATGGATAAATCCCTCTGTGCGGACCCGAAAAAAAAAAAAGAAAAAAAAAAAAAACAGACATCAAAAACACTGGCTGCTTTGTTCTGAGCAGCCGAGACGATCTGAGCGCACACGAGGTACACGGGCGGAAAACTTCAGCTGCTAATTTTACTGCATCGGAACATCATTTATTCAGCTTCTGAGGTGAAATCACTTCCTCTCTCTGTCTCTCTCTGTCTCTCTCCGTCTCTCACAGTCATTTAAAGCTAATTTAATTTGCTGCAGCTCGTCGCACCCGGTTGCAGATGTGAACAGGAGCAACTGCGCTTTTCATTTCATCTCCACGCCACTTTGAGAATCTGAAAGCTATTAAGCGCATTAATTTGAAATCCCTTCCTGCTGTCTGCGTGAGATCTGATCTCTGAGAAACGCCGCTGTGATGAAGTGACCGGACGCCTCACCGACGTGGGGCGGGACGCAGATTTCTCCCTTTTATGGCAAAATGCAGGAGAACGTTTATACAATAAAAATCAGTGAATCTGTGTGGCTCAAACAGCGAACGCTAAAAATCTGAAATGGGAAAACATCCATCATTACAGTGAACTGAGCAGACAGAAATGACTATTCTAAAATAAGCAAGTTTATTTCATAACATTTTAATTCCTGTGCTTAAGTACGTTGGGATTTATGAGACGGTTCAATTCAATGTTATTTGCATAGCGCTTTTAATAATCGTCATTGTCACAAAGCAGCTTCACACAATCAAAAGTAAATTATTGACGTTTGTATGAGATGTGAGTGTGTGTGAGTCAGAATGATCAGATGGTCCCTGATGAGCGAGCCGAGGGCGACGGTGCTGAGGGAAAAACTCCCTGAGATGGTAATATGAAGAAACCTTGAGAGGAACCAGACTCACCAGGGAACCCATCCTCATCTGGGTGATAACGGAGAGCAGAGAATGATCTGCACTCAGACTGTGTGTTAGGAGGCTGGAAGTGTCAAATATGTCAAAGCGAATCTCATACGCCTTTGCCATGAATATACAGAGTAAATCATACCAACCCACTTCACTAAATCTGTCCCCTTTCCCCACACTGCCATCATGTGGACAAAAACTGTAACCGTGCCTAAGGAAATGAATCTCACGTATAATTATGTATCTTATGTATAATTCATAAGTATTGCTTCCAACTGCATTTCCTTCCACTTCAATCCATTTCACTAACCAATAAGATGAGTTGTGGGAGGAACGTTGCGTCGACGTCATTAATTTACTTAAAACCAATAAGAAACTATGTGGGCGGGGCGACACGTGAAGCCCCTCCCCAGATTCAGCCCCGCCTCCATCTGGAGGCTGCAGATAGCGGCTTCTCAATCTCACAGTGTTGTGTTGTCTCTGCGCCTTTACATCACAAAGGGGAATCCCAGACGCCATTTTGACTTTCCACTACAGTTTGACGAGTTTTCCACTGAAATTAGGATTATTCTCCATCAGGACATCTTCACAGGACAGACATTTTCTATCATGGTGCTCCCGGACTCATTCATTGAAGCTGGTGAGGCCGACTAATTTTTCCCGCCCTGACCCCACCAAAACTCTCTACAACCAGTAAACCAGATTTTAGACATTTTATACATTCACTTACACACTGAAAATATTGTATATAACTGAAATATTGGTATCTGGTGCACTGCAGTGTCTATGTCTCGTAGGATACACGTGAGCAACATCCGCGACTGAATCAGAAGTAGAAACGCAGTCTGTTCGTATCTGCAGAAATGCGTAACTCGAATATTCACAAGTCGGGGACTACCTGTAGAGTGAAAACAAAGGCGGAGCTTACTAAGCAAGCATGGGTTTAGGATTGGTCATGGGGACCTGACTGCTCCTCTGTCCCTCTCACTGACCTGAGGAGAAGCAGAGAACAGGCAGTTCTACTGGAGAAAGTAGCTCAATGTCATAAATGAAATGTGGTTTGTCGGAAGCTTTGGCTTCTACCACCTCTGGAATAAACTGTATGGATGTTAAGCGGTGCACGGCTGTGTTAGGGATCGAAGCCCCTTTCTTATGGGATTGCTTAAACTGACGAGGATCTCAAATGTGGCCAAAGTCAGGAGATCAGATCTTTACCTTGGGAACACTAATGCAGCCTGAACATGACCCTCGAGATAAATTCACAGCGCTGCTGTAACATCTCTGCCTGCGAGGAACGGAATATATTTGTACACTGGGTGTAATATTATCATTGTATATTAGCATGCTAATTGTGTTTCATGGTCTGAGATGTGCATCATGTTGTAACCTAACGCCAGGAAAGATTCCGGCGCAGCGTGGCTCTCCTGCTCGCTCCTCTTCATGTCTGACCCCAAAGCTGTTTAGAAGTCGAGAGGGGATTCAATTAGCTTCTGATGGCTGGCTAATAGTGTTTAATGAGCTGTGTTTTGGCGTGATATTGTCTTCCCGGGCCGGTGTGTGTGCAGCGAGGTGACGTGACATCGCCCGTCTGAGTCTGCGAGAGTGTGTGTGTGTGTGTGTGTGTGTGGGTGAGACACTGAATGTTCCTGTCATGTTTAATCGAGGCGGATTTGCTCTCGGAGCAGATCTCTGAGCCGCACGGCACACACTTTATCAGCGCCGAGGCTCCGGCAGAGAGGAAATCACTTTTAATGTGTGTGTAAGAAGCTCAAGGCACCGAGTTTCTCCTGATGTGAAGGTCAAACTTCACTGGAGCAGAAAAAAAGTACACAAACCTGACATCACAGCAACCTTTGAGGAACCTTTAGCCTGAAGCTACATGCTGTAGTTTTTAAGAGCAAAGCGTTTCTCAAAGGTTAAGGGTTCGAGATTTCTAACAAGGTTGAGAAAATATTCTGCGTGTGTGACACAGCGGAGGTCCCGGAACGACCCCGAGTGTGTTTCATTTCCCAAAACTGCACATCCCTCGGTGTCTTGTTCTTCTTCCACTGCAGCAATTTAATCATCAGAAACAACTAAAGTTTCACTTTTTATCTGTTTACCTGACCAGTTAGAAGATCAGAAGAAAATCAGGTGGAAATTTCCACTACTTTAAACTATTAGCATGTTTTCAGCACGTTTATAACGGAGCAGATTTTCTGCTGTAAGTCGGCGTGGATTTATTCTGCAGCTGGATGCATTCAGGCCTCAGAGATACGGCGCGGTGGGGATTTAATAAAGCGTCCACGCTCCTTCCTCTGCTCGGCTTTTTCCCAGCTCACTACACAGCAGCAGGAGCAGGACTCGCTCTCCCACATGGACACATTCACCTGCAGACCTGCGCCGAGAGATTAGCACTGACACAGCCGGCTCTTATCTACTCTCACCTCAGAGTCAGACCTGAGACCTGAGACTAATGTTAATGAATAAACTCTCAATAATGATGAGGGAAATGCCAACTGGTGGGGTTGATCTGTAATACACACATCAGTTAATAATGTCAGTAATAATAATAATAATAATAATAATAATAATAATAATAATAATAATATCAACCTGAAGAAAGAACAGGAATCAGGAGAGAGGATTTCTGCACTGAAACCCGTAACACAAGTGTGTGAACATGTGAGTGTGAGCTGTGTCACTGATCACCTGTCCTTGGTCCTGGAGCTTACAGCAGCGTCAGGTTGTGTCTCTGACGATGAGTCCTGATCGGATCTGCGAACTTAACACTACGATTAGACCCAATACACTCATGTTCTGAATGAGGGTGTGGAGACAGCAGTGCAACACACACGCCAGTGGGAACACTCAGCACATCTTCAGTTCTCTCTCACAAAGAGTTCAACTACAGTGTGCCAGAGAGGGCCATGCTAACTGCTCTGCTAACTGCTCACTGCTAACTGCTCTGCTAACTGCTCACTGCTCTGCTCACTGCTAACAGCTCTGCTAACTGCTAACTGCTCACTGCTCTGCTAACGGCTCGCTGCTCTGCTAACTGCTCACTGCTAACAGCTCTGCTAACTGCTCTGCTGATTGCTCACTGCTAACAGCTCTCCTAGCTGCTCTGCTAATTGCTCACTGCTAACTGCTCACTGCTCACTGTTCTGCTAACAGCTCTGCTAACTGCTCACTGCTAACTGCTCACTGCTCTGCTAACTGCTAACAGCTCTGCTAACTGCTCACTGCTCTGCTAACTGCTAACTGCTCTTCTAACTGCTCACTGCTAACTGCTCTGCTAATTGCTCACTGTTCTGCTAACAGCTCTGCTAACTGCTCACTGCTAACTGCTCTGCTAACTGCTCACTGCTCACTGCTAACAGCTCCGCTAACTGCTAACAGCTCTGCTAATTGCTCACTGTTCTGCTAACAGCTCTGCTAACTGCTCACTGCTTTGCTAACTGCTCTGCTAACTGCTCACTGCTAACTGCTCTGCTAACTGCTCTGCTAACTGCTCACTGCTCTGCTAACTGCTCACTGCTCTGCTAACTGCTCACTGCTAACATCTCTGCTAACATCTATGCTAACTGCTTTCTTGCAGAATGGTTTGTGTGTGCATGTGCATGTGTGTGTGTGAGCGCATATGTCTGTTGGTTTCTGGCTTTGTTTCAGCCATCCCACATCTCACTTTGACCTTGGTGGTAATAACACACACACACACACACACACGTACACACCTACACACACACACACACACACACACACACACACGCACACACCTACACACACAGGCTGCTGTGTATTTTTAACCCATAATACTACCTAATGGACGGTAACAGCACTGAGAGTCTCCATTACCACTTTGATGGCTGACATGATTACCGTTGCTATGGAAACATGGTCCTGTCCAAACACATCAGCTACGCCGAATTACGCCCCCTCGGCCCGAGCGGACACGCTCCGGTTCCAACATTAAGCACTGCCCGGTTTAACAGAGACACACAAGAGGAAAAAAAATGAAGAGAGAAGCTGAGTGAAGAGACGGAGCCGATGTCCTGCTCCGAGAGGGGACGTGTGAGGAACCAGGAGTACATGGAGGAGAGGAGTTTCCTGTACCAGACTGAGGTGCCAGCGTTACAGAGTGTGTGTTTCATCATATAGTATAAAACATCCTTCACACACACACACACACACACACACACACACACACACACACACACACTAACACACAAACACATTTATGTGGATCAATGTGTGTAGAGGTGACTGAGCACGACCTTGACCTTGACAGTGAGAATAAAAGCCTCAGACCCTCCACGTGAACACAATGCGACGGAGCGCTCGGTGAAATCAATGTGTGTGACGATGTGACGTGACTTTGGAGACGTAATGATGCTGAAAGCGTTTATAGAAAAGACCTCAGAGACACTTTATTTAGAATTTCCACATGAGCGCGCTCGGTTAATATTCACACTCTGACATCATCAGCCTTAAAATCAGATTAAAACCTCACGCTGCTGTGAAACAGTGTAAATGATGCTGCGCTGTAATGACGGGACCATGTGTGTGTGACGAGAGACAGGTTTATCATCTCTCAGAGATTAAATTCTGCTTTATTTTATTTCTTGGTAATGAAATACCGTGTGTGTGTGAGTGTGTGTGTGTGTGTGTGTCTCATCCAAGCTGCCTGTCGGAAAGAACAGAAATATGACTTTAGAGGAGCCGGAGTGTGACAGGACTTTAATCAGAGTAACGACAGGAGATTAATGACAGGAGATGGAGAGGCGGAGTCAGAGGCGGAGTCACAAAACACAAAGACGTCTGAAGAAATACACAACGCCAATGGAAATGTAGAAACCCCAGGCGCTGTGTATGTGTGTGTTACAGGAGTGTGTGTGTGTGTGTGTGTGTGTGTGCCTGTGTGTGTGTTACAGGCAGTGTTGGGGGACGTTACTTTTTAAAGTAACTAATTACATTACAAAATTACCATCTTTAAAAAGTAATCCGTTACATTACAGCGTGACTTTCTGATAAAGTAATTAGTTCGAGTACTTTTCTACTGCAGAAAATGAAAACTCCTTTGTGCCTCCTCATGCATGTTTTTTAGTCAAGACCTTTATAATTATTCTACCATCATCACGCAGTGAAGTTCGGCCCATAATCTGTTAACTACTACACTAATACCCCGATCTCAGCTACGCGGTGTCGCGCGGTGGCCGTAAGTACGCTTCATCATGATTCACCGCCAGTTTCGACGCTGTGATCAGGTTTCCATCTTTCCGCGTGTCGGTCCTCACATAGTCAAACCGCATAGGTGAGAGATAGGGGTATAACAGCAGGAATAACAGAGGGGGCGGGGTATCGGGGGCGGGGCTTGTAGGATGACTTCCTCTCTCTCTCTCTCTCAAACACGCACACACACACTCTTGTAACACAGCGACACACACACACACTTCTGTAACATACATACACACACACACACACACACACGTCACATGATGTGTACACACGTGGACGGTCAATGAAAGAAAAACTCACAATGGTCACAGAAATAACTTTAATCTGACAAAAGTAATAATAAATAAGAATTCTATGAATGTTAACCAGTGAAAGTCAGACGTTGCTTTTCAACCATGCTTCAACAGAATTATAATAAAAAATGAACTCCTGGAACAGGCCTGGACAAAAATGATGGCACCCCTAACTTAATAGTTTGTTGCACAACCTTTTGAGGCAATCAAACGATTCCTGTAACTGTCACTGAGACTTCTGCGCCTCTCTGCAGGTATTTTGGGCCACTCCTCATGAGCAAGCTGCTCCAGTTGTTTCCGGTTTGAAGGGTGCCTTTTCCAGACAGCATGTTTCAGCTCCTTCCAAAGATGCTCAATAGGATTGAGGTCAGGGCTCATAGAAGGCCACTTTAGAATAGTCCAATGTTTTCCTCTTAGCCATTCTTGGGTGTTTTTAGCTGTGTGTTTTGGCTCATTGTCCTGTTGCAAGACCCATGACCTGCGACTGAGACCCAGCTTTCTGACACTGGCCAGCACATTTCTCTCTAGAATCCCTTGATAGTCTTGAGATTTCATTGTACCCTGCACAGATTCAAGACACCCTGTGCCAGATGCAGCAAAGCAGCCCCAGAACATAACAGAGCCTCCTCCATGTTTCACAGTAGGGACAGTGTTCTTTTCTTCATATGCTTCATTTTTCCGTCTGTGAACATAGAGCTGATGTGCCTTGGCAAAAAGTTCCATTTTTGTCTCATCTGTCCATAGGACATTCTCCCAGAAGCTTTGTGGCTTGTCAACATGTAGTTTGGCATATTCCAGTCTGGCTTTTTTCTGATTTGTTTTCAGCAATGGTGTCCTCCTTGGTCGTCTCCCATGTAGTCCACTTTGGCTGAAACAACGACGGATGGTGCGATCTGACACTGATGTTCCTTGAGCATGAAGTTCACCTTGGATCTCTTTAGAAGTCTTTCTGGGCTCTTTTGTTACCATTGGGATTATCCGTCTCTTTGATTTGTCATGAATTTTCCTCGTGCGGCCACGTCCAGGGAGGTTGGCTACAGTCCCATGGATCTTAAATTTCTGAATAATATGTGCAACTGTAGTCACAGGAACATCTAGCTGCTTGGAAATGGTCTTCTAGCCTTTACCTTTAACATGCTTGTCTATAATTTTCTTTCGAATCTCCTGAGACAACTCTTTCCTTCGCTTCCTCTGGTCCATGTTGAGTGTGGTACATACCATGTCACCAAACAACACAGTGACGACCTGGAGCCCTATATATAGGCCCACTGACTGATTACAAGATTGTAGACACCTGTGATGCTAATTAGTGGACACACCTTGAATTAACATGTCCCTTTGGTCACATTATTTTCAGTATTTTCTAGGGGTACCATCATTTTTGTCCAGGCCTGTTCCATGAGTTTATTTTTTTTATAATTCTGTTGAAGCATGGTTGAAAAGCAATGTCTGACTTTCATTGGTTAACATTCATAGAATTCTTATTTATTATTACTTTTGTCAGATTAAAGTTATTTCTGTGACCATTGTGAGTTTTTCTTTGATTGACCGAAGGGTACCAACAATTTTGTCCACGTGTGTACCTCCGTCTCTGTAGGCGTCTGTTAGACCTCGAGCTCCAGTTATTAAACTTCTATTTATTTTTATTTGATTTAGAATGATCGTCTGCTGTAAAGAAGGTGAGGAGACTCGGGCACAGCCGGTGATTTATTAGAGCTATCAGATCCTTAATAATTACTTAACCCACACACACACACACACACACACACACCGTTACAGTAGTCCTGTCAGGTGAAATGGAAGTGATGTGTGATTGATGGTTGAGAAAATCAGCGCTGCTGCCTTGAGGAGCGAAAATGGCAAGTTTCAACAAAAACACCAATCTCTCTCTCTCTCTGTCACACACACACACACACACACACACACACACACACACACACACACACACACACACACAATATGAATTAATAACATCTTGTTCAGGCTGCAGTGTGTGAAACCTGAAGATGTCAGAAAAATTACAGTGCTGAAACTGGAGACTCCTTATCAGTCGCGTCCTGGTGTAATAAATCTCACTGCAAAAGTGTAAACCATGTTAATATAAAATGTTAACATAAAATATTAATATTTAGGTCATTTGGACATTTCTTGTGTTTAATGTAGTTCTCTTTTGCTTCATACACATACAGGATACAGATTAATGTTTGTGAGTCGCACTGATGTGTGTGTGTGTGTGTGTGTGTGTGTGTGTGTGAGGCGGGAAGAGAAATGAGAAACGCAGCGCTGTGTTTGCACAAACCTGCGTCGCTGCAGTGATTTATTGAGAAAAAGAAAAGTTGCAATAAGCAGTTTAGTGGAGAAACAGCTACGCAGACGACAACGTTTCATAAATTAATTAGCTTACCTGCTCGTCACCTTGCTGTGACCTTCAAAAGGTGATTGATGCTATTTCCTGCTTCGGAACTGATGATGCTGGAATTCACAGAAACCAGCCACTGAACTGAGACATGCTCAAAACTCTCTCTCCCCGTTTTAATTTCAGGACAGACTCCAGTGTTCTATTTAAAAGAAGAGAACATGATACGTAAACAGACGCTGGTCAACTTGTGACGGCGTAGTGTCGCAATAAAACCACTGCATGTTGCAAATACTGTAAGTTGAAAATGCATTGATTTCTGTAACCTAGCAAAGATTAGCGGTGTCGTTTTTTTTTTTTTTTTATAAGTGTGACTTTTCAAGGTGTAATTTACTAGTTGTATTTTTGTCCAGTTGTAACTTTTCCCAAGTGAACTTTTCCAACTGTAAGTTTTTCGAGATGTAACTTTTTCAAGTGTATTTTTTTCTCAGGTGAATGTTTCCATGTGTTTCTTTTCCAGGTGTATATTTTTTTTCACTCAACATATTCACAAAAAGTAGAGACGTGTTGTTGCCACGGCGCTAAAGATGACATCAGGAATGTCAGAAAACGTCAAAAGAGCTTTCAATCTTTACAAATGAAAGCAAAAGCCTAAACCTAAACGTCACAACCGAGACATGATGAGTGCAGATCTTTATTATTTATTTATTTATTTATTTATTTATTATTTTTTAAAATAATCTTAAGGAATCCTCTGATGTACACTTACATATTGTTAGTAATTAGTTCATGTTCATTTGTTAGATCTGTTTTTGTCCTTTAAAAATATTTGAAAGACAAAATCTCTGAGTGTCTGTGTGGACGTTACGGAGAAAGGATTTGGAAAATGAAGGATGGTGATTTAATTAGTCAGAGTTAAAATAGCGTGAAATTAAAAGTGATTATTGCCAAAGTACACACGCTTCATTAGGATACGAGGCGCAGCAGCTCAGCGTGTGATAACCGTTGTTTATTTGCAGGTGGGTCAGGTATGAAATGAGGATTTATTCTGATGGCGACGGGTACATGACTTTATAATGAGCTGCTACACAAACACATCCATCCACTGCTTTTGGAATATGACTTCCAGGTGTGTTCTTTCAGATGTAACTTTTTGCAGGTGTACTATTTCACTTTTTCCAGATGTAATTTCTTTCCAAGTGTAATGTTTGCAGGCGAAAGTTTCCAGATGTATGTTACCCCAGGTATAACAGTTCCAGGGGGCAGGGGTGTCTCGTGGTTAAGGAGTTGGACTGCATACCAGGAGGTCCCCAGTTTGAGTCCCGACGGATTTGCCGGGTCGCCACTGTTGGACCCTTGAGCAAGGTCCTTCACCTGAAGTGCTCAGATACAACTGGGCGTCAAGCACAAATAAGGGTGTATCCCCGAACCTGTAAATAACAGCACATAGACAGAACCATCCACCCATAAGATTTCCAAGTGTCATATTTTCCAGCTGTAGTTTTTGTTCAGGTGTAACAGGTATAATGTTTCCACATGCATTTTTTGTTCTAATTTGATCTTTTTCAGGTGTACTTTTTCCTCAGGTGTATCGTTTCCTTTCCAGGTGTAGGAACGTCCGGGGCTTTATGGGGTCTTAACACGCTCAATAAGTCATGTAAAAGGTTGGAATCTGCTGCCATTAGGAAGCCTGAGAGTCGCGTGGCCCGGGGCCCTCAGGGGCCCACATACGAGCTGCATAACTCATACACACTTGTACGTATGCACACAAAACCCAGTACACATTTAGAGATCATTAGGCTGAACAACTTTCGCACTGCATTTCATGGGCTCTACTCAACAGGAAGTCAGTTAATTTGGGTGTGTTGCAAAATGCACCAATTTTGATATACAGTGGTACCTCGGATTGTGAGTAACGCGGTTTACAAGTGTTCCGCAAGACAAGCAAAGATTTTAATAAATTTTGACTTAGAAAACGAACAAGTCTTGGTTTACGAGTACCGAGTATCATGTAGCACGCATGGGCTTCTTGAGCGTCACCTTGATCACAACTGAGCCAACGGTTTTTCTCTCTCTTGCGCTGCGGAATTGTGGGTAATGCCACTGCTCTCCCCTGCTTGGTCTTAGGGTGTGTCTCTTACTGGTATAATCAACATCCATGCACGCGTGTACTGTTTATTATAACACTGTGACCTAAGCACATTTTATTTTGTGTCTGTATGCATGTACACACACACACACACACACACACACACACACACACACACACACACACACTCTGCTCTACACAGAAACACTGTTGCGATTCTTTTCAAAGGTAAAGTGCAGGTTCATTTGTTTTATTTTTACTTTACAGTGAGTCCGTTAGTCTGAGCTCAGTCGAGTGTCATTAGAGAGATTTCTTGTTTGTTTTCCTGATAAAACAGTGTTTATGTTGTGTGTGTGTGTGTGTGTGTGTGTGAAACTCAAATAAGAGCGGAGGAGGGGTTACTGTGTAAGACAAGAAGAGGCAGAGGGGAGGGATTAATTCCTCTTCTCTTTTTACGTTAGCTTCACACACACACACACACACACACACACACACACACACACACACACACACATGCGACAACACTGTCGGGATTTATTTTTACTTTTTTTTTTTTTTAAAGGTATAGTGCAGGTTAATTTTGTTTTATTTTTACTTTATATCTTGCATTCATAATTTTTATGTATTTATTTTTTTGGGATCGCATAATTTGAGTTTCCATTATTTCTTAAGGGAAAATATGATTTGGTTTATGAGTGTTTTGAAATACAAGCCTGCTTCTGGAATGAATTATGTTCATAATCCAAGGTTCAACTCTACTAAATTTTATAATTAGATTTATTTGTTATACTAGAGAGGTATTTATACACCAATCAGCCATGAAATTACAATATGAAACATTAAGCTCGGTTTTGTGTAGGTTGCCCTTGTTCCATTGGTGCGACTCTGACCCCTCTGCGCTCTAGTTCCGCAGCACATCTGGGGGGTGATGTGGTGTCTGTCACCAGGATGTTGGCAGCGGATCCTTTGGGTCCTGTGGCTTGCAGGGTGGGGGATCCATGGATCAGACTGGGATCTGGGGAGTTTGGAGGCTGGGTCACTGTGCATTGTGCATTGTGTGTTCTGGCACCTTTCCATCATTGTCAATAATCACTAATAATTTTCTTTCTCTTAAAATAAACCCCTATCAGAATAAGATTATCTTCCTATTCTGTCCGGAGAGTCAGAATGGATGCAGTTACATAATCAGCTCCTCCTACTTGGGTGTAATCTGATGAAGCAATAGCAGAATGCTAATTGTGTAGGTCAGGTTATAAAAGTCAGCACCGAACTAGAACAGGAAGAAGATTGGAAGAAATATTCACTGAGTCATTAGGAGATGATTAGCTTGGACTCTTTCTCTTTTTAATGCTAGTTTCAGGACAGATTTGTTATTTTCCCAATTCCACACTGGTTTAACTGCTTGCTCAGCCAAGTCCCAAAGTCATCAGGGCAACGTTTAAGGACTAAAGACTTAATGTTTTCATCAATAGTGAAGATTTGGGTCAGCCTTATTTTACTCTTACTTTTTCTGTAAGTACTGCTGAAATCTGAGACAGGAGAAATTGGTATTCAGTTATTCAGCCCTAAACGTTTGTAAAATTTACGTTGTAAAATTTGTAAAGCAGGAACCTCATAAAGCAGGGACTGGAGACACCTTGATGCCTTGAGAAGCAAGCTGGATAGGTTGTGTTTTCGAAGTCTGAGGGGGGGTGAGGGGGGTGATGGCGGGGGGGGGGGGGGGTGTTGACTGTGGGACTGGACTGAGTTTGAGTTTAAGGCAGTAATAGATGTTGAACACATTCAGGAGTGAAAACGAACTCTAAAAATGTGCGCTGTAGACGGAGGATGGACTTGATTGACTAAACTGATTACCCCTGTGATTCAGTCTTAATTGTTTATTGACCAAATCCTTCACTAGAAATATAAAACTGCATTTAATAAGTCTCAGCTATGAACCTGTAGCGCTTCTCCAGTCTTTCTGTAATGTATCCACTTATCCAGCAGATAATGCATCAGTCAGCATTCGTCACAGTGACCTTCTCCGACAGAATGTGCGAGTGCACGTTCTCATGGAAACATCACAACCGTAATAACACTGCGAGTAACCAAGTGCACCGGAGCAATGTGTGTAGAGCCTGCACGAACCTGAGACACCAAATATAGGACATTAGTCCCGCATTTTTGTTTATTGGCCCTTGCAACTCACTGTGTGTGGATTGGGACACATTTTAAAAATATCACCCTATTCACTATAAAGGCCACATAAACATCATCACTTCCCTCTGGGCGTGTCTCGATCCACTCACCCTATTCACTATATAGTCTACGTACAGTACACACCACCATCAGTTCATTTTGGGCATGTCCCAAACCACTCATCTTATTCACTATATAGTGCACATAAAAACCATCCTCAGTGCACTGTGGGCGTGTCCCAAACCATTCATCTTGTTGACTTAATAGTGTCGTCATCCGTCCTCAGCACTGAGGGCTCGGCTCTAAGCAAATGTTCTGCATTCACTTTCTAAACCGCGTAAACACCACCATCACATACATAGTGATGATTAGTTGAGCCGATGCCGAGCTGCGCCTCCATCCCGTCTGAGGCGAGGACAAAAATCGATGATTGTTTAAGACGTCCGTCCCGATGTCCAGCGATCGATACAGAGACCGACTACAGAGCAGACGCTATTAACTGTACAGAACAACACATCTGTTTTTCCATTAAAGAACGAAAGAAAAAGAGCGACGCTGCTGAGGGCCGTGACTGATGCAGCACCCGAGGCCGCGTCCCAAACCACCACAATCAGTCTGGACACAAAAATACAATTTTGTACTCCTCATTTTTCATTTTGTTCCTTCCTGGACAAAGAATGTTGGCTAATGATGATCTTTCAGCAGCAGAGGTGAACTCTGATTGGTCACAATGTTCACATTTTTATTAATACTGTGTAATCATTATCATGGTGATATTTATGTGACATTAGTTGAAGGAGTTTCAGTGCTTTGTAACAGTAAGAGGTAAAGCTGTAACTTATTTCAGTAACATGACAGAAGAATAAAGAGACAAGTGCTAACAGCTGCTACAAGTATGAGGTAAGCCACAACAGGAGGTAACTTGACTGAGGAATATTAAAAGTAATTGTAACCGGATAACTAAATGTACGCATATTATTTATTTATTTATAAAAGCAGCACAACGGCTAAAGCTACAAATTGACTCCCAAAGTAGTAAATAATAAATAAAAGGTTAATAGTATAACTGGACACATGGCTGCTTTGATGACATCTTTGATGTTTTGAATATCATCTGTGTGATGTCGAGGCTTTAATATGCCTTTGATAATCGACCCCATACAACCCAAGCACCCACCCAACCCATCCCCTTCCATCTCCCCCCAAACACCCCCCCCCCTCCCCGAGCACGCGAGCCTCAGCCCCATGGCCGCGCCCGCAGCAGCAGCAGGTGCAGGAACGCGCAGGACGCTGGCAGGAGGCTCGTAATCCGCTCACACGCTGGCGGTGCTTCAGAGTGGCAATAAATCGCCCTCTCGCCAAACCTGAGTGTGAGACGATGAACACAGACTAGACAGCCGAGCGCAAATCTCTAATCTCTCTCTCTCTCCGTCTCTCAGAACCCCACAGGTTCTCCTGATGAGAAACAGATTTCCAGCCAGACGGACAGAATTCTGCCCAAATCACTGTATGTATGAGTGCACGTTGTAACAAGAAATTGAAATATGAAGCCAAAATGTCTCCGAGGCCCTCTAGTGGCTGGATGTGGTATAAGGATTGACTCCGCCCATTCCCATGTAAGTCAGTGAGCTCCACATCGAGTTCTGTTGATCCTGTTGTCTCCCCTGGTACACAGGAGTAACTCGGTGGTTGATGAAGTTCGCGACAGGCGACGTAGCCGTCGTTAACATCTGCTTTTAAACAAACTCCATACCGTGTCTGTCTTCCTGTCTGTCTGGCTTTCTGGATGACTCTCTGTGTCTTTGTCTGTCTCTCCATCTATCACTGTCCATCTGTCTCTTTGCCTCCTTGTCTGTCTGTCTATCTTCTCTGTCTGACTCTATGACTTTTTGTCTGTCCATCAGTCAGTCTGTCTCTTTGCCTGCCTGTCTCTCTTCCTGTCTTTCTGTCTCTGTATGTTCATCTGTTTGTCTGCATGTCTGACAGTACATCTTTCTCTCTAAGTGTCTAAGAGTTTGTCTTTCTGTATATCTGTCTGTCTCTCAGTCTTTCTGTCTGTCCAATCACTCATTTGTTTGCATCCATGTCTCTGCCTATCTCCTGGCCTTTTGGTCTGTCTGTTCATTTATCTGTGTGTCTCTCAGTCTGTCCAGTTGTCTGTCCCTTCATCCATTTATCCATCTGTTCATCCATCTGTCTATCTGTCTTTCTATCAGTCTATCTATATGTCTTTCATCTGTCTGTTTAATCGTCTGAGATCCTCACAGTCGACCTGTTTGTCTATTCATCTGTCTGTCTCTCTGCCTGAGTGACCCTGAGTCTCAGTCTCTCTGTTTGTCTAATCATTCATTTGTTCGCCACCTGTCCATCTTTCTGTCCATCCACCAGTCTGTCTGTTTGTCTCTGTTCATTCGTCTGTTTAATTATCTGTTCATCCACTTTTCCATCTGCCTCCTGTAATCAGTTAAACTCTCTCTCTGTCTCTCTGTTATTCTGTTAGTCTGTCTGTCTTAGTTTTATCAGAGCCTCAGTGTTTTAGTCACTGTTTATACACACACACACACACACACACACACACACACACACACACACACACACACACACACACATTTTTCTCTGTAAGAAGCAGATTTGTTTTTAGTCTCTGACGTTTCTGCTTACGGCTCACGTTTCCTTTCCCTCCTTCACTGCATCTGCATTTGTTCTGCTCACTAGTTGAGTCAGGTACATGTGTTATTACAGGATGACAAGGTGACCCACACACACACACACACACACACACACACGCACACGCACACGCACACACACACACGCATCATATTGTTCTGTAATACTTCAGCTCTTCATAATTCTAATTAAAATAGCGCGGGCAGGCATTTCCAAAAGTACTGGCACCCTCACTCTCTACGCATCTTCAGAATTCTAAAGTATTGGCACCCTCAGCATAGCGAGGTCTTCAGAATTATTTATCTGATCCTAACATTCAACTAATGTTTATTTATTCTAAGAAAAACGAGACCTCGCGAAGCATGCTGTATATGCATACAGTACATGCACGCACACAAAGCCATGTGTCACAAGTACTGGCACCGCGAAAAAACATGATACATTAGGGTTACTCTAGGTCTGAGTATGGTTACTGTAGGTCACATTGGGATCCGAAGGGTTAAAGTTACAGAATCAGATACTTCACACACATCTGCGCTGTGTGTTTAATCAGTGTGCATCCATATTAATGTGGACTCGCCTACCGTGCGTGAGCTGTCAATCAAACGAACAGGCAGGCAAGCGTATGATTAGATTTGAAATGCAAAGTCTGTGTGTGCGTGCGTGCATGAGAGTGTGTGTGTGTGTGTGTGTGTGTGTGAGTGTGATGAGTGATGAGTGAACTCTAGCTCTGTTGCTTAGGTTTAAAAAATGCAAAGTTTAATGCAATACCCGTGTGACTGAAATCTCCCTGCTGCTTCTCCGCGCTCTCTGCCACCGACAACGCGGCCTGTAATCAGATGAATTATCCTGTGTTAATTAGCTCTTAATGACAGAGAGACGGGCAGCAGGGAAGAAAGGGAGAGCGTTTAAAAATTTTAACATGATGTTTTTTTTCAGTTATTTTGTTGTGATCAGTTAATGTTTAAAGTTCCAGGTTGCATGGTTGTGAAATGGCGCCCTCTCTGGTAACAGAAGGCAATAGAGAGAGAGAGAGAGAGACACTTCCGACTATAACGAGCACTGGAAATGCTGTTGGATGTGTAAGAGATACAGTTAGTTCCCATGTTTTGTGTTATTTTTTTCTTTTCTCTACGCAGGCCACTCTGGTCAACATTATATATGAATAAATAATTTATGAGTAAACAATGAAAACTTTTGGATATTCTAATGATACGTATGCTACAACTTTTTAAAAAATAAATTAAATAATTTTTATATTCATTAATATTTAATGCACTTTTCATTTCCAGTATACATACATTTATGTTTACATACAAGAACCTAACTAACTAACTAAATACTGTAAATAAATAGATATTTAATAAAGATGTGAAATATAAACTGGACTGTGTGAGACTTTGTGTTGTTGTGTGTTATTGTTGTTGTGTGTTATTGTGTTGTTGTGTGTTATTGTTATATTCATTAGAAACGTTTATGTGAATTTATAGAGAATTTGTTTTTCTGTTTCTGTGCTGTACACTTAATGTCTTCAATTTGTCTAAAATTGTTAATACATGATTCAGCTGAACCAAAGAATGAGAAGATGTACAAGTCGTATCAATCATCATATTCCTGACATCGTATAACAATAAACCGTTAATCTCAGACGGACTTGGCCGCTGTAGCGCCGAGGGACGGAGCTGTGTTTATGGTGGTGCAGTGCAGAGAGAGAGTGTGGGTGTGTGTGTGTGTGTGTGTGTGTGTTTTCTTCAAAGCTTTGGACAGCACTTCTGTGTGAGAACAGTGATTATCAGAGAAGTATGTGATGCGTCAGACAGACAGAGGGAGAGAGGTAGAGAGGGAGTGTGTGATGTGTGTGATGTGTGTGATGTGTGTGATGGTGAATGAACGAGAGTGACAGAGGTGTGTTTGTGCAGCAGGTGACGGTCGTGACGTCTCTGTCTCCATGCTCCTGTTAATTACAGTTATTTTCACTGAGTGGTGTATAAACACTTTCAGGATGCAGATGAGTGGAGCACACACACACACACACACACACACACACACACACACACACACACACGCACACACACACACACACACACATGTTTTTATACTCTCATATAACAATCAGTCATACGCTTACAAAAATATGAGAGTTTATACTGTCTGTAAAATCAAGAAGTGTTTGTGTGGGTCAAGAGGGCGGGGCTTAGGACTTTTGGTACTCTCGGCCCCTCCCCTTTGCATGCTTAACTCACAGGCACAGAGAATGTGTCCAGTATAAACTCCAAAGCCAACAGCACCTTCTCATTCAATGTGTTTTCTCTACGTTTCTTCAACACTCTATTTTTTTTTTTTTTTTGATATCCTGCTTATAAAGAACTGAACGGTCTATATTTTGTTTACAGTAGGTTTATTTTAAATGTAAATTTTTTATTAAATGCTGTGCATAGATTTCAGTTTAGCGTTCAATACTATCATCCTGATCGGGAAGCTGAGCCTGTTGAGCCTGAACACCTCCCTTGGTAACTGCATCCTGGACTTTCTGACCCGAAGACCTCAGTCAGTGCGGATCGGGGACAGCACCTCCAGCACCACCACACTGAGCACTGGGGTTCCTCAGGGCTGTGTGCTCAGTCCCCTGCTGTTCACACTGCTGACTTACGATGGTGTAGTGACACACAGCTCCAATCACATTGTCAAGTTTGCTGATGACACGACGTTGGTGCCATGAGTTTGCCAGCTGGCATCAAAGCTATATACATATGAGAAAAACATATTCTGTGTTGTTTAACACTTTTTTGATTAATATATAGTACCATATGTACATTCTTACATAGTTTGGATGCATTCAGCATTAATGGACAAGGTTATAAATAATAATGAAGAAGAAAAAAGAAGACGGTCCTGTCAAAATGAACAAAATCAAAATGAAACTTTTAATCCTGGCCTGTAAATAGCCATTATTTAGGTGACAGCGCATCATTACTACTAGTATAAAATAAAGTCCTGACTCACATCACATCCAGTCAGCAGCTCCGCTCGCCGTAAGAAGTGCTGGAAAAGACTCGCTGAGAATCACATGGTCCAATCACATGAGCCCAAATATTTATAAACAATATTGATTCGCTAAGAACAAAAGTGGGAGGGGTCAGGGCGCACAGGGCTCCGCCCCAAGGATGATTTGACAAAATCCAATCAGAGCTCAGCGTCAAGTCACATGCTTTTCAAAAACGTACCTGCCTACATAGACGCTCGTTTGTCCGGCGCCGCGCGTACACCAACACAAATGAACGTCATACGGTTTAGATTTTTATTTATTGTAAATAAATTATATTAAGAAATACAGCGGAATATTGCGACTAAATTATTTTATTTCATTATTAAAATAAATAATTATTATGTTAAATAATTACATGTTAAAGGAGCGTTCATCTCTGCCTAACTTTAAGAGGGGCGACGCCACTGGGTGTAATAATATTTTTTTGGTAAAAAATAGGACTGGCATGGATGTAAGACTCTGCGTTCAGTCTTATAGTAGACAAACAAACAAAAACAAACAAGAAAAGCAGAAGAGGCTTGAAGGTTTAGATTCTGTTAAATCTGATAAATAATTCAATGTACAGACAGACAAACAGACAGTCAAGTCAGACAGACAGACGCTCATATATACAGACAAACAATTCAGTCATAGATTGAGACACAGGAAGAGAAACAGACAAATACAGACAGGAAGACAAATACTACATGTACACAGCACACATACAGTTAGTCAGGCAGACACACATACATACAGACAGACAGACAGACAGACAGACAGACAGACAAACAGACTCAGCTTTGAAGAATAATTTCCTTAAATTCAGAACCAGGCTACAATCTGAGTGAGTGCAGAAGTCAGATCAGACAAACTGAGAGTAGACGGTTCTAGAATGGTCTGTGTTCTAGAACTCTGCGCTGTCTGATCTGCAGCAGGAGAATGTTACGCCGAATCTGATGCTGTCAGAGGGAACATGAGCGAGTCTGAGTCTCTGACCCTGTACATTACAGATACACTTCTACTGGCTGAGATCGATCGTTCAGCTCCAGATGTGTTCCTGCAGTGTGTGTGTGTGTGTACGTGCACACGCGTGTGTATGTGTACAGAACCGCACTTCATGTGCGCTGGCCCGAGGGACGGTTAATCTGCTTAGACAGGTGTGTGTGTGTGTGTGTGTGTGTGTGTGTGTGATGTTAGCAGTATGGGTTTATTATTATTTTTCTTTGCCTCAGGTTGTACACACACACACACACACACACACACACACACACGCACGCACACACAGAATGATATTTGAGTGGAACCGCTTCTTGTACTGAATGTCTATAACTTACAACTTGTCCAAAAAGTTACATAAATATACATGAGGAAAGTTCCTGGTGTTCAGAGTCGGATTACGCAGCTGCTCAAGCCACTGGAAGATCCACATTCAGATGAATAAAACCACCTGTGTGCAGTTCACCACTCCAAAGTTGTGAGCTTGTTTGTGAGTAGAAGCGTCTAAGATGGAGTTTAAAAAGAAACGTCATCTAATGTTTCGTTGAATAGAGAAAGTATTAAATAAAACACTAAGATGGTGAAATAATTCTAATAGAAGTCTTGTGTATCTTTAATATATCACTGTGTGAACCCTGCTAGCTGTAATGATCACATTAATCACTGGTTTAATTAAACCAAATGTTTTCCAGACTCATTACTCAGCAGCGTTAATGAAGAGACCCGAGGAGGGACACAAGCACAGACTTTCTATTATCATGGTGAGATTATAGTGTATAGTGGAAAAAAAAAACAAAAAAACAAGACAACTAAGGGCTATGGCTAAGCTACGAGGTAGATGCTAATGCTATGGCTAACACAAGAAAACAGACAAGAACGTAAAGATGTTAGGACACAGGACAGGTCCAGCAGGGTCATTAACAGTGTAAGACAAAGAGTGAAGACGACAGACACAGGTCTAAGACCAAAATAAAACACAGGATGTAAATAGACCAACTGATCAGACGAGACAAGGTACAGGTGAACACAAGCATGAGGTGCAATGAACATCACAGCATCGAGTGTCACGCAATAACACACTCCACAGACAAAGATGTAAAAATGAATGATAAACGATTGCGGATGAGATGTGGCTACGGAGAGCGAGTCAGAGAGTCTTATCTGGTACGGTGTTGGAGCTGATGGACAGATGATCACAGACAGGAGTAATGAGGAACACGACACGGAGGTGCAGTAGGTGAGATGACTAGACGAGAGGGCAGGAGACGAGGTGTAGGAAGATCGCTGTGAGTAGCAGGTCATGGAGTCCTTGGCCATAATGGAGATCGGACGCGGGGTGACGGGAAGTGAGGTGTATTTATCTTGTGTTGGTGATGAGGTTCAGCTGTGTGTGCTGGAGAAGTTAAATTGATTTTTGAAAATTTATTAAAGTATCCACTGTACGAAGGATAATCTGTCCAAATTACATTCATCACGTTCATCATTATACTCTAAAGTATAAGAGTCCTTGCTAATGAAAATAAATAATTTCTGGAAGCCTGAAAAGCTGGAAGTCTCTGTACATGATCCTGGCAAACTCCACAATATCTTCTCCTCACTACTCAACCTTCAGGCTCTGATGACTTACAGCAACCCGTCAGACCTTTGCTCCCAACCAAATCTACAGCAGAACTTCAGGACCTTCTCTCCCCTCCATTAGCAGAGTCCTCCAATCTGTTATCTGATGAGATTCAGCACATCATCTCATCCTCCAATCCCAGCACCTGCTCATTAGACCCAAACCCTTCCGCAATGCCCCAGATCTGCATCCCTCCATCACAACCACCAACCATTCCAACATGACCATATCACCTGGTCATGTTCCTGCTGCTTGTAAGAAAACAAGGAAAGTTATTTCTATCCCATCCCAAGAAGCCCTGCCTGGATCCAGCAGAAGTTAGCAACTTTCGCCTGGTACCACTTCTCTCTTTTCTATCTAAAATTCTTAAAAGGACTGTTTACAACCAAACGTCTCTTTATTTCTCACAGAACAACGTTAATGATCCCAACCAATCAGGATTCAAAGTGGCACATTCATTATTTTATCTGACTTTAACAAGTCATTCCTTTCTCCATGTTCATGTATTGTAGTATGTTAACCCCTGTGAAAAGATAGTATCAGCGAAAATATGCACATTCTTGCAAGAAAACGATATCCTTGAGGAATTTCAGTCAGGTTTCAGGCCCCATTATAGTACAGAAACTGCACTAGTTAAAATTGCAAATGACTTGTTTTTAGCTTCGGACCAAGGCTGCATCTCAATTCTTGTCTTACTTGATCTTAGTGCTGCATTCGACACTATAGATCATGATATTCTCATAGATCGCTTACAAAATCACATTGGTATTCAGGGACAGGCGTTAAAATGGTTTAGATCCTACCTGTCTGATCGATAACATTTTGTAGATCTGAATGGAGAACAGTCTGGTGTAATGCCAGTGAAATACGGGGTGCCACAAGGGTCAGTTTTAGGACCTCTGTTGTTCTCAGTATACATGCTTCCCTTGGGTAACATCATCAGAACACATGGGATTAGTTTCCATTGTTATGCTGATGATACTCAGTTATACATTTCCACAAAACCAGATGAAATACCCAAGTTGTCTAGACTAACTGAGTGTATTCAAGATATAAAAGACTGGATGACCGATAATTTTCTTTTACTAAATTCAGATAAGACAGAGATGTTACTTATTGGCCCAAAACCCAGTACACACCAGCTCTCACAATTCAGCCTGCGTTTAGAAGGATGTTCTGTTACCACCAGCTCGACAGTGAAAGACCTGGGTGTGATATTAGACAGTAACTTATCCTTTGAAAATCATATCTCCAACATCACAAAAACAGCCTTTTTCCATCTTAGAAATATTGCCAAGCTTAGGAACATTTTATCAGTATCTGATGCAGAAAAGCTGGTTGATGCATTCATGACCTCCAGACTGGACGACTGTAATGCATTACTGGGTGGCTGTCCTGCATCCTCAATTAACAAGCTACAGTTAGTCCAAAATGCAGCCGCCAGGGTTCTCACTAGATCCAGAAAATATGATCATATAACCCCAATATTATCATCCCTGCACTGGCTACCTGTTCAGTTTAGAATTAATTACAGAATAGCATTACTTACGTACAAGGCTCTAAACGGTCGAGCTCCCACATACCTAACCAGTCTTCTGATACGTTACAATCCAGGACGCTCCTTAAGATCAGAAAACTCCGGACTACTGGTAGTTCCCAGAATATCAAAATCTACAAAAGGAGGTAGGGCTTTTTCATATTTAGCTCCAAAACTTTGGAATAGCCTTCCTGACAGTGTTCGGGGCTCAGACACAGTTTCCCAATTTCAAAGTAGACTCAAGACGCATCTCTTTAATCTGGCATACACATCATTAATTTCTTTACCTGATACTCCAGTACATCTATCCTGAATGGCAACCACGCTAATTCTTTTCACCTGCTCTTTATTTTTCCACCCATCCCGAGGCATCTGGAGATCGTGCCAGCTTCAGTAGACAGAGGCGACCCTGCTTTGACCCAGAGGCATCCAGAGAAGGACCAACTCCAGCTGGATTCTTCTTCATGTTGGTTTGGAGCTACACATGCTGCTCCTGAGCTCCCAGTGATCCAGACCCCCATCTGCCCTCTGCACCTGCTGACTCATCCCTGAGCTGAACTGGACTTCATGTTCATTTAAATAACTTCTGTTATATCGAACTTTCAGCTGCATAACACACATGATGTTATACATTTTCTGTTATCCGTTATCACCCAGATGAGGATGGGATCCCTGTTGAGTCTGGTTCCTCTCAAGGTTTCTTCCTATCACCATCTCAGGGAGTTTTTCCTTGCCACTGTCGCCGTCACCCTCGGCTTGCTCATCAGGGACAATCTCATTATCTAGACACATTTTTCTTACACATACATACATTTCCATAAATCTTCTTTTCATTTTCTTTTCATTTCTGTGAAGCTGCTTTGAGACAATAACCATTGTTAAAAGCGCTATAGAAATAAAATTGAATTGAATTGAACTGTGTGTGTGTGTGTGTGTGTGTGTGTGTGTGTGTGTGTGTGTGTGTGTGTGTGTGTGTGTGTGGAGTCTGCATGTTCTCCCTGTGCTTGGTGGGTTTTCTCCAGGTACTCCAGTTTATGCACATTAGGCTAATTGGTTTTCCCAAAATTGCCCATAAGTGTGTGTGCCATGCCCAGTCCAGAGTGTACGCCTGTGAGCCTGTACAGGATAAACTCTGAGTGTTTAAAAAGAAGAAAAAGTTACTCTGTATGAGTCAAAGTCCATCAACAGACCAGTCCCAGCCAGCAGTAACCAGTTATAACAGGTTTAAACCAGTGTAAAGTGGCAATATTATTATTTATTCATCTTTCTCCTGCTCTGCTTTTGGTGTGAACAGTGCTCATTGAGAAGGTGAAGAGCAAGCCTGAAGGTAAATCAGCTAAAGCTAACATAACAATGTAGTTAGCATGTTTACTCCAGCGCTAGTCACCAACCATGACTGTATATCTTCAGTTATATTTACATCAGGTATAATTGGATGAAATTTAAATAACACCATTTAGCTTAAAGCTACTTCATGGTTTGCTTATTAACTTCTGAGCTAATTAATCTGATTAAGTCTAGTTACATTAGTTAACATGTTCACAATAATGCTAGCGTTAATGTTGGAAATGTTTATATGGAAAAAAAATGGTATGCCATTGGAACTTAACAATTAGATGATGATGATGATGATGATTATGATTCTTCTTCTTCTTATTATTATTTAAAACAAATTGTCACATACATACTGTACGTGTGTAAACAAACTATGTCTGGGCAAAGATAAAAATATGAATCATGGTTAATCTTTTGATAAAAAAAAATATCTCAGTGTATCTTAATTTTAATCACGACACAAATGCATGAACTTGTCACAGACGTCCCTTTAGGACAGCTTTGACTCCTCATCCCTTTGTGAACTGTACATGTGACTCAGGAGATTTGAACTGCTCAGCTGAATAAGCACTAACATCGGACATGAGATGTGCATCAGGACATTTGATTGTCTAACACGGGTAACAGCTCAGGGTTCCATCAGGTGCATCAGTTTCAAATCTACGTTCCTGGTTACTTTTCTCTTGCTGTCTTTCCATGTTACCATTAATTTGTGTTATTGTTTGTCTCACTACTTATTGTTTATTGTACCATAGATCCCATATGGCTGACAATGCAACACTTTTTCCAAGCCCCGTCAATTGTTCCTGAATGTGGACAAATCATTTGAATTGTATGATTAAATTAATGAATCTTCTAAATAAATGAAATGTAATGACGATAGTTAACATGATTAATCCCCGGCCCTAATACACGGTCATCTGAAATGTAAATTCAATGCGCACACACACACACACACACACACACACACACACACACACACACACACACACACACACACACACACACACACACACACACACACACACACACACACACACACACACACACACACACACACACACACACACAACAGACGCAGACAGGAGACAGGTGTACACACACTAGGTGATGGGGTTAAACAGAAACAGTAGCAGCCTGATCAGGACACTGATAATGTTATTACACAAACCTGGCAGTGTGTCAGAGAGAGAGAGAGAGAGAGAGAGTGAGGGAGAGAGAGAGAGAGTGAGGGAGGGAGCGGGAGAGAGAGAGAGAGAGTGAGGGAGAGTGAGGGAGAGAGAGTGAGAGAGAGTGAGTGAGAGTGAGGGAGAGAGCGGGAGAGAGAGAGAGAGAGAGTGAGGGAGAGAGAGTGAGAGTGAGGGAGAGAGCGGGAGAGAGAGAGAGAGAGAGAGTGAGGGAGAGAGAGAGAGACTTGACTTTTAGGTGTCTTTAATTTAGAAAACTTCATAACATTTCCATCTTATTTGAACATGTGAAAGAATTAAGTGAACTTAGATTTTTTAGATATTTAGATAAATAGGCAGCATATATACATATACATATATATATATATATATACATACACACATATACATACACACACACACACATACACACACAAATATAGATGCACATACATAAATACATATATACACCTACACACACATATATGTACACGTATATGTATACATACATATGCACACATACATACACCCACATACACACATGCACATCCATATAATAAAAGTTTTACATTTTCACATGAGTACTCTGAGTTAAAAAAGATGAAAAAGGATATATAGGATAAAACCATCAATAAATAAATAAATAGGCACAAGATAGAAACTATGATGGTTTGATTTCGTTATGGTACATGACATAAAAACACCCATAAGACCGGAAATGATTAATAAATAAATAAAATAGGTCAATAAATAAGTAACTAAAAGGGGTAAAATAAGATGCCTTTGTAGCTCCATATACTGTGCATGTTCTCATAAAACTTCTGCTAAAAGGTTAAAATTAACAGATCGTTCTCTACACAGCATAAAATGTCCCCCTGTCCCCAAACTTTACAGAAGTCCTGCAGCCTATCCGTCATTGTTGCATATGTGAATTCGATTTTTAGTCTAGTTTTTACAAGAGTTTTAAACATGAGCTCTGGGTTCAGAGTGCCATCATTTTTAATTTTGTTTTTTCTTGTAAGCCATGTGGCCAGTTTTGCTTTGCCAATTAAAAAGTTGGTAATACAAATCCTTTCCTTGTCTGCAGCCGAGTATTTCGGGCCAAGAATGTACAGGCTTTCTGTTAGGATTTGATTGAAACTTGCTGTCCATCCTCTCAACGTGTTAAACATTGGCCTTAACCTTTCACACTTTAAAAAGAGGTGGTCTAAAGTTTCCTCCCTCCCACAGAAGGGGCATGTTGTGGCTACGGTGGAGTCGATATGTGCTACGTGTCTGTTTGTGGCCACGGCCCCGTGCACGATCCTCCACTGCAGATCAGCTGTGCGCTTCTCTACAGGGGGTTTGTACAGGGACCTCCAGCTACCTCGTGGGGAAGAGCCCGGTGCCAGCAGATCCGACCACCTCGACTCCTTCACCCCGGCCAGAGAGTTCTGATGGGACACCTTCACACTGACTGTGTACAGGGCACTCTTGGTGGCGTTTTTAAAGTCCGTCAGTTGAGGTATCTTGAAGGACAGTATTCCTCCGTCGGTTTCTGGTTGCTTTGCTGCTGCAAGGATGGAGAGAGAGGGGAAAGGTTGCCAGTCCCCCCCAGAGTCCCGTTCTAATGCCTCCTTAAACTCTGGAGGTAGCGCTAGAATCACCTCTCTCAATATTCCCTGCAGCAGTCGATGAGACTGGATTTTTGTCTCCTCCCCAAGTGTGGTTGGAGTTTTCCATGCTTTACCAGTCCTCAAGTCCCCAAGCTTTGTAATTCCAGCTTTTTGAAGACGCTGTTGTAGGTTCCTTGATGTCAGGATTTTTGCTGGTATCAGTGGGTTACTGAACAGGGGCTCTTGGTTTACGCCGAGGCATGGTTGTTCTCCCGTTCTGCTGCTTCTCAGAAGTGAAGACCACACCTTTAAAACTGTCTGGTAAAACTTTGTTGTTTTTGATGTATTGATTTTATTTAAGTCCATTATGAATAAATGTCTGTCGTATTTTAAATCTTCGATTTTGTGAAGTAGAAGACATGCTATGTGAGTCCATGTTGCCTCATTTTCGTAAAGCAGCCTTTGTGCGGTCTGAAGACGGAAGGTTTTTATTCGGCTTGGTAGGTCGATCAGGCCCTGGCCTCCCTCCTGTATTGGCAGGTAGAGAACTGGTGCCCGTGTCCAGTGCTGCCCATTCCAGAAGAAGTCCACTATCCTTCTCTGAATCTCTCTGACTGTTGTTTCTGGTGGTTCCAGGGCTGTGAACTTATGCCACAGCATCGAGGCAACCAAATTGTTGGCGACCAGTACTCTCCCCCTGTAGGACAGTTGGGGCAGGACCCAGGTCCATTTTGACAACTTTGCACTTACCTTCTCCACCAAGCCCTGCCAGTTTTTCTGCAAGTATTCCTCGTCCCCTAGGTAGACTCCCAGGTATTTAATACCTGTTCTTCCCCATTGCATTTTTTCTGGAAGTTTGGGAACTTGCTTTCCTTCCCACTGACCTGCAATATAGCTTTCACATTTGCCCCAGTTAACACGTGCAGAGGATGCAGCCTGGTACATTCTTAGACTACTGGAGAGGGCATAAATGTCCTCCTGTTTAGTGATAAAAACCAGTATATCATCTGCGTAAGCTGATGCCACTACTTTGTTTGGAATGCCACACTCTGATAACCCACTCATGTTTCTCCTTAGCTGATATAAAAATGGTTCAATCGCCAGGCTGTATAGTTGCCCTGACAGTGGGCACCCTTGTCTGATCCCTCGTTGTATTTTAAAGGGACAGCTAAGTCCTCCTCCAACTTTAAGCATGACACAAGCATCTGTGTATAAAAGTTTGATCCATGCTATAAACTTTGTTCCCATCCCAAAAGCATTTAATGTATTAAAAAGATAGGTGTGGTCCACTCTATCAAAGGCTTTTTCTTGGTCTATAGA
Organism: Clarias magur; assembly: GCA_013621035.1. Taxonomy (NCBI): domain Eukaryota; kingdom Metazoa; phylum Chordata; class Actinopteri; order Siluriformes; family Clariidae; genus Clarias; species Clarias magur. The sequence continues at coordinate 690,610 of QNUK01000379.1, forward strand.
TAAAAACCCAAGGTCATAAGAATTCATTTTACACAAGTCTATCATATCACGTACAGTAAAAATATTGTCCATTATTGTGCGTCCAGGTATGCAATAAGTTTGACTTGTGTGTATTATTTCGCTTATGTATTCTTTTAGTCTGTTTGATAAAACCTTCGATAATATTTTATAGTCTGTACATAAAAGAGCAACAGGTCTCCAGTTCTTTAAAACGCCCAAGTCCCCCTTTTTTGGGAGCAAAGATAAAACCGCCCGTGTGCAGCTTGTAGGTAGTCTTCCATTGTTTATAGACCAGTTAAAAACCTCGTGCAAATCTGCTCCCAACGTTTCCCAAAACTGTTTATAAAATTCGGCTGGGATTCCATCAATGCCCGGTGCTCGTCCGGTGGATAGCTGCTGTACTGCAGTAGTTAGTTCCTGAAGTTCAATGTCCGTGTCTAAGGCCTCCTTTTGCTCCTCTGTTAGCTTTGGTAGTTCCTTTGTTATTTCCTCTCTGTGTTTTGGATCAGTAGGCTCCTCGTTGTATAGGTTCTTGTAATAGTCCACTGCGATGGCTCTCATTTCTTCACGAGATGTAGTTGTGCTTCCATCAGGACGTTCTAAGTACAGCATTTGGTTTTGTCGTCGGGTTTTCCGTTCCAGGTTAAAAAAGTAGGTGGTTGGGGCATCAATGTCTTTGATATTGGAGATCTGTGATTTTATAAGGGCTCCTTTGGCCTGCTCGTGTAGATAAGAGCTTAGTGTCTTCTTTTTTGTTTCTAAGGAGTTCCTTTTTTCCTTTTCATTTTTCTCCAGTACTGCATTCTCTAGTGCTCGTATCTCCCTTTCTAATTCTTCAACTGCACCTTTTTTTATTGCGTTTGTGTGTGCTGTATATTGCTGGCAAAAAGTTTTAATTTGTGCTTTCCCCACCTCCCACCATGTGCCTAAGGATGCGAAGTCCCCTTTTCTTCTTCTCCATTCTTCCCAAAAGATTAAAAATTTAAAACAGAAATGTTGATCTTGAAGAAGTTTTAGGTTAAAACGCCAGTAAAATCGAGGTTTTGCTTTGTCAGACAATATAAAATCTATTGTGACCATGTGATGATCTGAAATCCCGCTGGGGTGAATGGAGCTCTTCAAGATTTTGTTTCTGTCCATTTCTGTGATGTAAAATCTGTCCAGTCTTGCAGCACTTATTCTTGTGTCGGTGGTTTTAATCCATGTGTATTGTTTTATTCCCTGGTTCTTTTCTCTCCAGGGATCTATGAGTCCACATGTTTTGATTATGTCACTTAGAACCTCAGCAGATTGAAAGTGTGGTTCTTCTGTGTTCCTATCTGCTGTAAAGTCTAAGGTGCAGTTCCAGTCTCCGCCCATGACTACAATGTGGTTACTACCATGTTGTGTGATTACGTCTCTTATTTTATAAAATGTGTTCACCCTCTCACTTCCTTTATTTGAGGCATAAATGTTCATAAATGAGAAATTAAGCCCTTCGATTTCAGCTTGTACTATTAGAACACGGCCCTGTTCTACCTCAATGCTTTCAGTGACGTTTGCTTTTACTCTTTTTGAAATTAAGATTGCTACCCCTGCACTGAAATTTGTCCCGTGACTAAAGTAGATTGGGTCTTCCCACTTCATCCCCCATTCAATCACGTTTTCTTTGTCACTATGTGTTTCTTGTAGAAAAGCAACGTCTATATTTTTCTGTTTAATGAGTTCTATGACTACAGCCTGTCTTTTTCTATCCCTGCCCCCATTAATGTTTAAAGTACCTACTCTTAGCTTTTCCATGTAAAAGAGAGGTAAGAGGGAAAAAAAGCATGTGAAGACAGCTGTAGACAGAAAGGAAACACCCCTGTGATGTGACTTATTCATTTTTCAAGTTTTTTTCTAAGAGTCTTTCTTTTTTCTCTTTTCGTAGCTTCGTCGCCATTTTCGCCAGGCGAAACCTCTTTTTTTTTGCTCAATTGTGCTAAAGTGGTAGTTTTTTGCACTTTTTCTATTGAGACCAGAAATTTGTCTGTATTTGAGAAGTAGTCAGATACTTCTATAGAGTCTCGATATGTTGTATCGAGGAAGTTATTGATTTCTTCTAGTGTGTACATTTCAGTGGTTATGCTGTTCTTCTTTCTCTTCTTTGCAGTAACATTGTTCTCTGCCTTTTCTTCTCCAGACTCGTTGTCTTCATCGTCCTCATCGTCCATGTCTGTATCTGTTAGCTCCAAATCAGGTTCACCATCCATGCTAGCTTCTTCTGTGGCACTTCTGGGCTTCTCTTGAAACGTTTTTTCATTGTTTTTCTTACTGTCAGGCTTTTCCAGAGTTCTATCTGCATTTTCTTTAGTTGTGTTTATTTCGTTTTTTTTTACATTGCTATTATTTCTTTTTTTCCTTTTATTATCCGTATTACTTACTGCTGGACCCGTTTGTTCTATTTCCACACCATTGTTTTCTGTTGTTACATTCTTACTCTCCACCAGTGCGGCTCCACCTTCATTCCCCTCCATCACATCACTGCTCTGAGTTTCCATCTCAACACCATCCTCATCTACACTGTGCTCCATCCTTGGAGTCTCACTGACCCCCCCTGCCTGCTCCTCCACACCATTAATCCCAGCACTGCTCTCAGTAACACACACATGTTCACCCTGACTGACCCCCCTGCCTGCCCCGCCTCACCACTGATCCCAGAACTGCTCTCAGTAACACACACATGTTCACCCTGACTGACCCCCCTGCCTGCCCCGCCACCCCACTGATCCCAGAACTGCTCTGTGTTACACACACATGTTCACCCTGACTGACCCCCCCTGTCTGCCCCACCTCACCACTGATCCCAGCACTGCTCTGTGTTACACACACATGTTCGCCGTGACTGACCCCCCCTGTCTGCCCCACCTCACCACTGATCCCAGCACTGCTCTGTGTTACACACACATGTTCACCCTGACTGACCCCCCCTGTCTGCCCCACCTCACCACTGATCCCAGCACTGCTCTGTGTTACACACTCTGCAGCAGCAGCAGCTCGAGCATTGGCCACGCCCCCTGCACGAGCCCCGGACTGTGCTGCCCTCTCCTCCCGCACACACACACCGCTCGGTCCTGCCTCTGCACTGTCCTGTGTCCTGTGTCCTGTGTGGACAGAGCACCCTTTTGTGTCCTATGTCTCCACACTCCAAACACCTCATGTTCCCGGTGCTCGCGTACAACATGTAAGATTTCCCCTCGTGCGCGACTCTGAAGGAAATCTCTAGACTGGGTTCCTTCAGGAACATCAGCACGCGCCGCCTGAACGACATGACGTGCCTCAGCTCCGGGTGTCTGCAGTTTAACGGCACCGTTTTAATGCCGCTCGCTAACTTCCCGAAGCGGGAGAGCTCGCGCTCGATGTCCTCGTTCGCTATGAACGGCGGCACATTAGAGATCGTTACGGCGCTCGCGGCGGAGGCCAGCGGTGTGAAGGGAAAGAAACTTCCACTTACCGCGATTCCGTGTTCAATCAGTTGGTCCGCGAGATGTTTTTCCTTTAGAAACACGACTACGGCCTTGTTCATCCGCGACGCCGACATTATATTAGCGAATCCCACTCGCGCGCCCGCGGCCACCAGGACCTGCTCCACCGTGACCTCGGGACTCGCCTCACAGCGCGCGCCGTGTCGGAGTGAGAGCGGCGGGGCGCCGGCACTCGGCCCCGCCGCCATCTCACCCCACCGGGCCTTTTCCCCCACACACACAGGGGCTCGCTAAATTTTAATTAATATAGGATTTATATATAGGATTTCTCCTTTTTTTTTCTTCCTTTTTTTGTTGTTGTATTTTTTATTTTATTTTATATATATAATAATTTTTTTTTTTTTTTTTAACCCCCCTCCCCTTATACACACACACACATATATATCTATCTATATATATATATAGTATACTGTGTTCCACCAAAAGACAAGAGAAAAAGGAAAAGAAAAAAAGAGTTTAAACAGTCGCTCTCACACCCCACGCACCGCTCTCACACCGACTCCCAGCATGCACCAGAGAGAGAGAGAGAGAGAGAGAGACAGAGAGAGAGAGAGAGAGAGAGAGAGAGAGAGAGAGAGAGACAGAGAGAGAGAGAGAGAGAGAGAGAGAGAGAGAGAGAGAGAGAGAGAGAGAGAGAGAGAGAGTGAGGGAGAGTGAGGGAGAGAGAGAGTGTGAGAGAGAGAGAGAGTGTTTTATTTTTTTTTTTTAAACTCACTACATATACACATGCACACATACATACACACATACTATATATACACACTAGCACACACTTACACACAAACACGCTCACTTACATACACTGGGATACACACTCATACATATACACACACACAGACACACTCATACATGCACCCATACACAATATTTAGATATAAATTTTTTAAGTCTTTTTTTTGTTTGTTTTGTTTCAGTCATTCAGTCTTCTTTGTATTCTTTGGTTTTGTTCAGTTTCCGCCCATTTTCTCTTCCTCCTGAGTGTCAGTGGGTTTTTGATCTTTTTTCTTTTCTGCTGCTTTTGCTTTTTTTAGTAGCGTTTTTACTAAATGTCTCTTTTTTTATGTCCGATATGTGTATCTGATATACTGGAGGGTTCTGTGTTGGATGACTCCTCTCTCTTCCTCCTGGTTTTTTCTGTACTGCTTTTTTTTGGGGGGTGTCGGTGGTGGTGTGCTGGCTTGTGGCTGCTGTACCACTTCTGGGCAGATTTTAGGGGCGGGGTCGGCATTGGGGGCGGGGTCACTGTCTGTGGTGGGTACTGTACTCATACTGTATACAGTAGTGTCGGTGTTGTCATCTGCTCCCGGCGCGGTGTGTGTCTCTGTGGTGGTGCCGTGTTCAGGGCTGACCTGTTCGAGTCGCGGCTGCAGTGTGTCGATGCGGTCCTCTGTGGGCTCCGCCTCCCCGCTCTTCTCCGACTGGCTGTCCTCGCGCCGCTGCTGCTGCATCTCGGCCATATCGCCGCGCGAGCTCCCCGGCTGGCTGTCCTCACGCCGCTGCATCTCGGCCATATCGCCGCGCGAGCTCCCCGGCTGGCTGTCCTCGCGCTGCTGCCGCCCCGTCATATCGCCGCGCGAGCTCCCCGGCTGCACGGCCCCGTGCGGACAGCTCAGCCTCTTGTGTCCCACGTCCCCACACTCAAAGCACCTGAGCGGTTCCGTGGTGGCGAAGACGGTGTAGCCGCTGTCCCCCTCTTTACATTTAAAATTAACGTTTAAAGTCTGATCTTCATTGTTTAGAATCATGAGCACTTGTCTGCGGAAAGACAGGATGTGCCGCATGTTGGAGCTCTTACACCCGAGCGGGATCGCTCTCATGGGGCCGAC
>QNUK01000038.1:5000-202500 GCA_013621035.1 Clarias magur
GGGTGGTTAGCTTTATTTCTTACCTCAGAAAAAAGGGGAGTTGTATCATTTTCTGACAAAAAAGGCACTGGGCTGGGAACAGCCTCAGAGGTGACCGTGTACGCCATTTAGCCACTCGCTAATTCTGCTTCAATTCTGGATTTATTTTTTACTTCTTTGAATACCAAAAGCTTGATGAATAAAACTGTAAATGGACCAAGAAAGGATGCTAATCTAGTTTATTTATTCAACACTTTGTTTCCCCTTAAAACAGAAAAATTATAATTATAGCATTTGTTATGAAACATGTTTAGCCAATCTGAAGGTTGTCAACAAAGCAAAGTACCTCAGCTAAACGGACAAAGCTAGCATGCTAACTCAAGCCAACCTTAGCGGGATTACTGTACAATGATGCTACAGTACATCCAGATTGGGATTAAAAGTTGCTAAAAATATATTTGGCTGTTGATTTTTTTCCAGGTGGGATTATTATTATTATTATTATTATTATTATTATTATTAACTATTAAAGTATCAACAAAAAAAAAAGAGGGTTGTCCACTATGAAAACTCTGTGATGCTAACTTTAGAACCTTGATTCGTAAATGTAACCCAAAGCTAAGTGTCAAATTCTCAGGGAAATTTTGATGCAAAAATTGTTTTTGCTTGTTAATGTTGCTTATTAGCCGTTATTGCTAAGAGTTCAAGAGTTACTATGTAAGCTAGCAATTTAAAGCACATTATGGACAACAATACGAAACAAAATTTTTTCTGGTTTAATCAAAGGTTGAAAGAAGAAAAATAAATACAAATGGCATTCTGTATGCAACAGTTAAATGTATCTACTGTCTTAGCCAAAAAAAAAAGAAAAGAAAATTGACTATTAAAAAAAAATAAATTACCACAGGACAAGTTGAGTGATCCACTGATCTCAGACTTGAGATCGGATTGTGATTTAAATGTTAGTGCTAATGTCTAAGGTCAGTGTAGCAAGCTAGCATCTCAGGAGTCTAGTAAGGAGAACAGAGGTTTAGAACATTCGCTTTAGCCATTTCAACTATGTGTATTGGGGGATTCAACGAAAAAAAAATGTTTATAGGTTTTAAACAAAAGATCCACCAAAATCCCACAAACACTCGAGTGATATCACAGAGACTCAGTGTACCAAACATGGCCGCTTTAATCTGCTAAATGCCGCGCCGTTGTATCGAAATTTGGCAAACATTTGATAAAATTTCTCCAAAGGACCCAAGGCCTTCTAAAGTTGGCGTGGTCACCAGTGGGCTCTGAGTTTTCCTGGCGCTGTCCGTTAGTCCGACGCCAGGCGCTAATGCAACAATGTGGAACTAGCGTCTAGTGTCGCAAGCTAACACCAAAAACAATGGATGCTCCTAAAGCCAAAATGGCCTCCAGCAAAGCGGCTTTAAGCTTCAGCAGAGACACGAGTCTGTGTTAATCATCTTAACCCCCTGACGGTGTGGTGTGGGCCGTACTTAGCCTTGACTGTACAGCAACGCAACCGTGGTGTGTATATTAACATTCTCAAAATCTCCACAAATCATGACAACATGATTTATTATCATCATTCAGGTAGCCAACAGGAAAAAAAAAAAATCTTTTAGACTCTGTAGTATTCAGCTACATACAGCAATTATGATGTAGATTAAAATGGAGGTAACATGTTAGCAACAAAAAGGCATAATGTTACAGAGAAAAAAAAAATACAGATAAATCATGTTATGGAAAAAAACTACTGATAAAACTTGTTAAAAATAAAATATTATGGGCAAAAATCTTATGGACACTTAAAAGTATAAACAAAATTATAATGGAAAAAAGGGATAAGATTTTAAGCCTTGAAAAATAGTTTTATGGACCAAAAAAGTTTATTAAATATTATGACCAAAATAAATGAAAAAAAAAAAAAATTACAGAATATAATCATTTTGAACAGAATATTCCAATTTGCCTCCTGCATGATTTATTATTCTTTTTGTGGTATATTTGTCGAACTTAAATGATTCAGATCATCAAACTAATTTTAATACGCATTTCTTTTGATGTTGTTCTGAGTTCTTTTATGAGTCGTTGTTGTGTTCTTGGAGTAATTTTGGTAGGCTGGAACTGATATCTGGTCGGGATTGGTAACTGATACATGTCAGTGACTTTTTTTCTCATCTGTTCTTGAATTTCTTGTTGAATGTTGCATTTTTAGATCCTTTACAGTGCTTCACTTTGTCAGACAGGTTCTACAGTATTTAAGTGATTTCTTAAGTGATTTCTTTGGGTGTGGCAAGTGAAATTTAAGTCAGCTTTCCAAAAATTCATTCATGATTTAACAAGGGGGCAAATACTTTTCACATAGTGTTTAGGGTTGGACAGCTTTTTTTCCCCATAATAAGTGAAATCATCAAATAATTGCATTTTGTAATTACCCGGGTTATCTTTGTGTAATATGAAATTAGTTTGATGGTCTAAATCATTTAAGTGTGACAAAGATAATAAGTAAAATAAAATACAAAATAAAAAAGAAAGAAAGGGGTGAATACATTTTCCTGGCACTGTATACACATGTGCAAATTTTTTTTAAATTTTATTATATAGTATATTTGTTATTATTATTTATCTGGAAAAACATGGCTTTTTTCTTTCTTTTTTTTCCTTATCTTATTTACATCATTTTAACTCTCTTCTTACTTTCCATCTGGTTTCCATAATTTTGGAAGAATCCCTTTCTTCCTCCTTTTCCTTTTCTCTCTTTATAGTCCTATTTTTTCTTCATTTTTATTGTTCATACATCTTTCTTAATTCTTCTTTAAAATATATTTTTTTTCCTACCCTTCTTTTCTCCCTTTTGTAAGTTTGACATTTCTTCTGCTATAATTTTTGTTATTGTTATAGCAGAATTTAAAAACAAAATTGATAACTGTAAAATTTTCTCTTTTTCGATGTTACTGTAATAATCGTATGGTTCCTGCTGCCATAGCAATATATATCGTTCCACCTCCAGGGTGCATATCACATCAGCGCTCTGAAAACCACACTCCCCTAATTTGCCAGTTGAATTCCACTCAGGTTTTTATTTATTTATTTATTTATTTATTTATTTATTTATTTATTGAGATGAAAATAAAGGCTCTTGTCTTTGTAATGCCGCATTCTTATTCTCTCCACGCTCTGCGAATCGTCGAGAATAAACAGTGGTATCAATGCTTGGCCAGAAAGCGAAGCTGCCGTGAAATTTTGTTTATCTAGCTGCGGGACGCTATTCAGCTGGGGATCCGTGCTAAAACAGTCGGCTTTTGCAATTAAGCCCCGTCTTCACGCGTGATTTCGCGATTCATTAACTCCACAACACTCCTGCTTAATGCGTTAAAAACAGGTGGCAATTACATGCCGTGACGCCGCAAATGCGCCAACTTTGTTCTCCACCGAAAAACTTCAGTGATCATCGCTGTCTTGTTAGCAGCTAGCACTGAGAACAACGCTGTAAAAAAGTGTGTGTGTGTGTGTGTGTGTGCTGACAAAAAAACATCTTGATCTGTAGTATCTTGCTTAATGATGAACGCAATCACATAAATAACCGCACTCCTGAACGTAAATTGTTGATATGAACTTCAGAAAGCCGAACTGAACAGTCATGTGCAAAAGTTTTGCTACCCATATTCTTCTATATTAATGTTTCGGTATAATTTAAAAAGTAAAAAAGCTAAATTTTCCCCACAAAAATCAACCGTTAACACCACTCGTCTCCCCTTATTAATAATTGCTTCCAGAGAAATCTTAGTTTTCATTTCAGCAGTTGTTAAAGTGTTCCAGAAGACATGCACTGGTCCGTGCGGATGCTACATCCAGCTTCCAGGATCTGGAAACACCAGCGTTGACAAGTACAGTATCTAAATAAAAGACAGGTTTCGACTGTTCATCGGTCAGAACTCGCTATTTCAATAATATCTTTACATTTCATACATTGGAGGACCTGAAACCAGTCTCATCTCTGTCTGTGTGTCTGTCCAACCAGATTTTGTCATGGCATCACGCAAAACCGGCATGACGGACTTTAATGAAACTTTGGCAGTAGTTTGGTATTTGCCTGAAGTTACACCTGCGCCATGAATTAAATCAAAATGTTGAGTAGAAGTGACGTAATGAGCTGTTACTGTATGCTGCCAGATTACAAACAGAACCGGTTGGACATAATGCGTCTGACTGTGAGTGCATCCTAAATCAACTGCAGGACAGAACTGATTGAAACGTTTTCAGCACTTAGATCTCTGCCTGAAGTTTAACCTGCACTATAAGTGACATCAAAATGTGATGGTATGGATTAGAACTTACTGGGTCGGGTAAGTAAGTTGAGTGACACTCGACTATATACTCGCATGTGATTTTTGTATAAATAAGTGAGACAGAGAGTTCTGCCGTACAGAAAGACACACAGACATGTACGTGGGCTTCAACCTGAAATAATAATAATAATAATAATAATAATAATAATAATAATAATATCACTGATTAAAAATCAGCAGATTGTTTTTAGCTTGAACTTTTTAACGCCTTATTTAACTTTTTAGCACCTGACTTTAGCTCACGTTTATAAACGCTGTTATGAATGATGAAGACGAAACAATTAAAATGCGTTTTTTGCTCACTGAACACACACTTTGTCTTCTTCTTCTTTGTTGTTTCCCGGCTGTTGGAATCCAGCATATGGGTTGGTTACATTACCGCTAACTGTAGGTCTCATTCTCTCTGATCTCATCAGATCAAGAGTTCTTTAAAACTTCTGATACATCGTTGCCTGATCTTGTCTTGTTCTGTGAACCCGGATTAGCGATAATGAGCAAGTAGCTTTGTTTTACGGCAGATTTTCAGTTCTACGAATGTAGCAGTATTTAATCTTTAAACTAAGCAATGACTATAATGTTTCTCAATGATACCATGGATTGGCATCACTTCATCAAAACCTGATGCACAGAGGTGAGCAACGTTCACAAATCAGATTCCCAAAGGGGGAAAACCTTACTGAAGTAAAAGTAGAGGTCCACCATTTACCTATGTACAGTACTAGTACAAAAGTAGTAATCTTCAAGTATCGAAAATATAGGGCCTACAGAATATTAGCAAAATATAAGCGATTTCACTCTCTCTCTCTCTCTCTCTCTCTCTCTCTCTCGCTCAAATATATCTATTTGTTTCCTGATTATGAATGTGCTGTTTTTACGTTGCTGTCGGCAAAAAGGTCCGCTTCCTGTCTCAAAGGAAAGGCCACATAACAGTCAGCAGGTGGTGACATTCACGCTTTAAATATTACATGCCAATGTGGTTAGATAACGCAACAGAAATGTAGTGAAGTACAGTACAAGTACGGAGATGTGTTGGACTTTTGAACAGAGTTAAAGTAAAACGTATCACCTGATAAAACTACCAAAGTAAAGTACATGTATGAAATATATACTTAAGTACAGTAACAAAATACATATACTCAGTTACCTCCCGCCCCTGGTGATGTATTACGCAATATGAGCATGATGTGCTGCTAAACCAAAGCTACAACCTTGGCTGGATTTAACATGTTCTGCTCTACGTTTTTTTTTTTTGCTCTACGATGCTGAAATCTTGCTTGTTTACTATTATACAGAAAAACATTACTCCTTACTAAAGTCTAATACCATGTCGCCCTGCGTGATGTCATCTTAGCGTATTACAACTTCCTGGTGAGCGGACAACAGCAAAATGATATCAGTCTGAACAAAGAAAAAAGAACTCAGTGTGAGGTGACAGTGAATCAAGCAACGCATGCTAATGCACTAACACTGGTCTTGACATTTAGCCGCTAACGCTGTTGTTGACATTGAGGGAAATGAAAACGCACATGTAGAAATGTGAAGCCGAACCAGTGCTTCTCCGCTGCAGGTCTGTTCAGTCAAAGCTAACGCTAACTAGCTAATGTTCTTGTTTTAAAGTAATGCTGTCCCCGAACCGATTAGCAATAAATAGTTCATGCTCTTTTTTTTTTTTTTTTAAAGCAGAGTACTTCTTAATGTTGCGAATAAACTCACACTTGGCAAAAATTTACATTGATGCTATGACTTGTTACTAGCATGGATTAGCATAATACCCTCAGTGTTATTTAGCATTTATGTATTTAAAGTATGTAGTATGTTTTTTTTTTTTTTTTAGAGGATGACAAACACACTTTGGATATTTTTCACGCTCCTCCTCAGCCTGGACAGCATTTTAACATCTAAAAACATGGACTTCCTGTTTGCACCTTTGTGATTGTGCCAAGTACTTACATATGGGAAATGGAGCGCTAATCTCCATGCCAGGCTAATTAAACTGCTTTTAATGGCTTTAGCTGAAATGAGTGTTTATGTGCGTGTGTGTGTGTGTGTCTATAAAAACACAATCAGTAAATTTTTTAAAAGAAGTAAACAGTGTTGAATGAGTGCTGTTTCATCATTTCATCAAGGACAAAAAACAACTCCGATCCTGGGAGCAACATACGGTGCTGGTTTGGAGAACGCTAATAATCACACCTTATGTACAGTGAACTTAATAAAGTGTTATTTTTTTAACAGACGTTGATGTGGACTGTCCTCAAATGGCTGTTGGTAATCAGGCAAATATAAATATCTCTCTCTCTCTCTCTCTGTCTGTCTCGGGTCAGCGAGGGTGAGAGAAGAATTATGCGTCCATAATGACGCCGTTTTCATTCTTCATGAAGCGCTTTTGTGAAAGCCACCAATAAAAACATAATAAAGAACGAAGATAACGTCAGCACTCAGATTCATTGCCCTGTGGAGGGAAAGAAAATCCCCACAGTCGTCTCAACGGAAAGTCTGATCCTGTGCATAAGTTCTGGCACCCTTAACATGCATACTATATATATATATATACACACACACACACACACACACAGTACTGTACAAAAGTCTTGTTCTTTATATTAAATTAAAAAGTCTTTTTATATGTCAATAAAATTAAAGAAACAGATTTTTTTTGTGCCTAAAGATACGATTCAAAAATTGGTTGTTTACGTAACGACCTCAGCGGCGACCTTATTCCCCCTCTTGTCTGTTCCAACCATACCAGTGAGTATACTAATCACTGGCCTGATCGCCTGACATCATCTGCACCTGTTTCATTCTTCCTTAAGGTAGTTGGTTTTATTATTGCAAGATTCGCCTTGAACCTCCAGATTTGCATGTTTCCTCCGGGTTCTCCGGTTTCCTCCCACAGTCCAAAGACATGTAGGTTAGGTTAATTGGCGTTCCCAAATTGGCCGTAGTGTGTGAATGAGTGTATGTGTGTATGTGTGTGTGCCCAGCGACGGATTGGCACCCTGTCCAGAGTGTACCCAAACTCGTGTCCTAAGTCTCCTGGGATAGGCTCCGCCCCCCCGCGACCCTGAATACAGGATTAAACGGTATAGATGATGAGTGATGATGAGTGATTCATGGATCACTGTGTTGTCAACATGGGGAAGAAAAAAAAAACATTTCTGCACACACACACACACACACACACACACACACACATAAATATAGCAAAGCAAATTTTACTCTTTTACTTAAGTACTGTATGAAGGAGCACTGATAAAATTGTAAAGATATTAAATAATGATTAAAGTTCTTTAATGATTTTTTTTTTATCTAGAAATTTTTCGTTATTTTCATACAAGCAAAATAAAATATGAAAATAGAGTTGGCTTAATATGTACAAAATGCAACATAATCCACTATAGGGAGGTAAATAACAATAATAATAATAATATTTTAAATAATATATTAATAAATAATACAAAAAGTGTTGGAACCTATTATTATTATTTATTATTATTATTATTATTATTATTATTATGTAAAATAGTCTCCCAAAGCAGCATTTTTTTCCCTCCATCCGAAACTGCAGCTCAGTCGGTCTAATCGATCTGATCCACGTTATTTCCTTTTAGATCTGATATGTTATTTAGCGTCATTATTTTTAAAGAATTACGGCACTACGACGCCGCCTTCGTCTTTTATCAAGCGCTTTTCTGAACGACACCAATAAAAACATCATAAAGAATGAAGATAACATCAGTTCACAGATTCATTACTCTGGGGAAAAAAAAAAAAAAAAGTCTTCGTATTATTTACACAGCACAAAATAACCTGGAGCAAATGTCAAAAAGAGGAATACAGCGAAGAGAACATAGAGAGTGGCGGGGGAGGGGCGGAGGGGGTGGGCCAAGGGGTAAATAATTAGCATATTAATCTTTTTTATGGCGTCATACTTCAGGTCAGTGTAATTTAAATCTAAATGGCATTAGAATTCATTTCAGATGGGTCAATTGTTCCTTAATAAAGAGGTGTTTTGGAGGGAGAGAGAGAGAGAGAGAAGGTGTACTTCATGTGCGAGATTTATGTTCGCCATTTGTTCATATTCACGCGCGGATGAATAAAGCGGTAATTCAGATGGTGATGGCGCACGCCGTATCAGCTCGGCTCAGCCCGCGCGCATCAATGCGTTTCATTTGTATGCGCCGGAAAAAAAAAAGGCAAGGCAGTGAAATTAACTCCGTTTATTGATTTTTCTTTTTTTTTTTTTTTTTTTTTTTTTTTTTTTTTACCCCTCCTTCCCCCCCACGTAACAGCGCTAACCCCTTCCTAGCATGCACACGCCTCATAATGATTAGTGACAAAAGTTTAATTAAGCAATTATGAACGCAATAATAGAGTTGTCTGGTTCGGTTTTTTTTTTCCCTCCTCACACACCGTTTAAAAGACTTATCTCCGGGCTGCACGTCACACCAGGCGTGAGCAGATTAATGCCGTCCCAGAATGCACGTTAACGCGCACACACATGCACACATGCTGAATCGAACACACACACACACACACACCACTTCAAAGTGCCAAGCCGCCTTTTATCGAATTACAACTAGCCTTTTTTTTTTTTTTTTTTATGAATATGTAGTTAAAAAAAAAAAAAAGAAATCAGTTCTGGCTTAAAGGTGTAATTATAAAGCCCCCACAATGCCACGTGCTGCATTCGCGCGCACTAATCTCCGTCACGTGATAAGAGCGAATAAAGGCGCGAGACGTCTCTAAGAGGCTTTCAGCGCTTTATTCAAACCATTTGCGTTTGATTTCGCATCCTTCTTTTGTTTATTTCTGCCGTTTATTAGATTATCTCCTTTGTGCCACACACACGCAATCCTCTTTTACACAACTTCAGCTCTAATGCGTGAAATTCATCCCTCCTTTCAAAAGCTATCAATGTTTCAAAGCCTTCATTATTTATTTCTTACTTTTCATTCTTATGGTGATGATTTTTCTTTTTAAGCGCCCTACGTTCCATAGTATTCTGGAAATTCTGGAAAGTTTACTGATCGACGGCTATAAACAAATAAAAGTACGATGTGCTGTAGTCATACATCTGTTTAAACTTGGTTGCTGTCCTCATTTATATTCCAGCAGGTCCAGCAGGTCTTCCTCTCAGCAGACTCTCTTTTCTAGATGAATCATTGCATTGTGATGTGATTCAAGAATCAACTCTGAATCATTTTGCAAAAAAAAAAAAATTGTAGAGTGTAGAGAAATTGAATTAAAAAAAAAAAATCCTTTGGAGGTAGTGAACTGCATTTTATTGTATTACCAAAATTATGAATGGTGTGTAATTATCATGTCTGATCTTTGATAATGAGTTACATGAGAATAAAAAAAGTTGGGATCATAAAATTTTTTAAAATGATAAAGCATGTGTAGGGGCAAAAAAAAAAAAGAAAAAAAAAAAAGAAACGTTCATTGCATTGCATTCTGGGAATTCTTTTGTGTGTTTGTGTTTACTTGCATTATAAAGCTAATTATGAATATGATTCAAGAATCAAATGTGAACCTGGTTTAGACTCTTTGGCTCTTTGAAAATATGAAAACGTGTAGCATTAGCGTCAGTGCAATGCATTATGTGGAATACATACATACACAATATGTGCACTATAAATGAATAAATAAGGAATCAAACGTTATTCTATAGCGAAATAAAACTAGCATAAGAATTGTCTATCTGTAAAGTATAGAAAAAAAAATATTGTGCACCCAGGGAGTAGTGAAGTCCATCTTGCGAAATTATTTTGTTTTGTTTTTTTTGTGTATGTGTATTAAAAAAAAAAAAAGGTATTTCATAAGATTAGTGTTTTATAAGGTGTGAATCTAATAACTTGTATATGTGAACTGTGTTATTGAATCAGATCAGGATTTTCTTTAAGGAGTTATAACAAAAGTATCTGAATTAAAAAATGTTTGGTTAAGAGGCGTGTCTAAGTCCGTAAAAACAACAAATCCTGATTTTTTTTTGTTTGTTTCAGTGCATAGAGGGAGATTTTAGACCGTGTTGTACAACTACCTACTGTATGATTATGATTAGGGAGTCAAATGTGATGAATCATGCAAAAAAATAAATAAATAAATAAATAAATAAATAAAACAGTCCTGTAGGAATCTTCTATATGGCTTATAGCTCATGAAAGTCAAAGCTCCGGTATCTCAGTATATTAGAATATTTCATTTCGAGTTTGAGTAAATCACTATTCATGCAGAATAAATACTGTGTGCTTCTCAGTTTAGTTGAGTTATGCATGGGGAAGACTGCTGACTTGTCTGGAAGATGATCATCCACCACAGGCGGTCATCGGTGAAAGGCTGAAAGGTCTGGCTGTCCGCAGAGAGCCGTATCATAACATATTCATGAATGGCTGACTGGAAGGTAAAAGTGTGGTAGGAAAAGGTGAACGAGCAGCGGACATTACAGTCTTATTACAGTCTAAAGAAGATTGTCAAGAACTTTGAAAGGGCTTCACAAGGAGGCTGGAGTCAGTGCATCACGAGCCACCACACACACCAGGAAAAGGGCCACAACTGTTGCATTCCTAGTATCAGGCCACTTCTGAATCAGAGGCAATATCAGAAGTGTCTTACCTGGACAAAAAGAAGCAAACTGTTGTTCAAAGTCCTGTTTTTTTTTTTTTTGATTGGCAGTCAAGGTCCCGGTGTCTGGAGGAAGAGAGCAGAGGCTCAGAGTCAAAGTTGCTAGAAGTTTCCACAGTCGGTGATCATTTGGGGCACCATGACGTCTGCTGCCGTCCTATGTCCAAAGTCAACATACAGTATGTAGCTGTGTGCCAGGAGATTTCAGAGCTCTTCATGCCTCCGTCTGCTGACAGGCTTTATAGATGCTTATTGCCCACAGTGCCAAAACTACCACTCGCCGGTTTGCTGACTGTGATATTGCTGAACCCTATAGAGAAATTATGAGTAAATGTAAAGATGAAGAGGGGAAACACTCGACCCAACACTACAGATGAGCTACTATCAAAGCAACCTGGTCTTCAGTGGGGCCTCAGCAGCGCCACAGGCTCATCGCCTCCATGCCATGTCGCATCGATGAAGAAATGTGTAGTGAAGGAGGCCTGACCAATTACTGAATAATAAATAAACACAATCTCTTAGAACTGTTGTTTTGTAAATATGTCTTTTATTGATTTAAGGAAAATTATATTTATTATATTTTGACATTCTGGATTTTTGACACTGAGCATGAAAAGAAAGAAATAATTTGAAATATTCCTTTAGATGTAATTAATCTAGAATATACGAGAGTTTCACTGTTGAATTATGAAAAACAATGTTTCCATGTTATTTCAATTCCTATGTATTATATTGCACATAGGAAACTTTAGCATCGTTTTATATTGTATACATAAACCTTCAGTTGCATAAACTACATTGCATTTTGAGTATGCGAGTTATATAAAGCTTTGAGTTATATAAAGCATGGAATAATAAAAAAAAAGTTTTCATGGTATTTTAATTGTATATTGTATACATGAAACTTTGAAAAAAAGAAAAAAAAAGAAAAAGTAAGCGCAAAGGAGTGTGTTTTAGCCCAAAGAATTGCGGGAAATGTCAGGTTGCTATTTGTGTGTGTGTGTGTGTGTTTATTATTTTTTTGTTTCATTTATACATATTAACCATATGCTGCATATACAATAAAATAAAATATATATAATCTACAATCCACATATGAGCCATGTACAATAATGATGATGATGATAAGGCATGTCAGGAATCAAATGTACTTCATATAGCAAGAGAAAGGTAGTGTAGTGTAAGAGCTGTTCTCATGAGAATTAAATGAGAATTGAGGTTCAGTTCACTTTTGGAAAAAAAACACATTTTTTGGGTGTGTGATATTAATAGAAATGATTATTGTATAATAATAATAATAATAATAATAATAAGGTGTTAAATATTACGATGGGAATCGTACGTTGTACGTGTGAATCATATAAGTAAATAAGATGCGTGTCTGTTAAACAGAATATTAGATGGGTTTTTTGGTGACATTTGTTGCAATGCATTATGGGAGTTTTGTGAGTTTTTAAAAAAAATATATTATTATTTTATTTTTTAAATTTTTTTTTTTTTTGGAATGTAAGAAGAAGTTACCGGGGTTAGAGCAATGCATTGTGGGAGATCTCGAGGCACGGAGACGGCATGATGTGTTTATTCGATAGCATGTTGCGCAGGTTTATTAGCCTGGCAGCCGCTGACGCCTTCACTTCTCTGTCGAATCATTTGGACCTGAAGGGAATCAGAGTTTTACTGCACATCTGACACTTATAACTGCTAACTCTACACCTAAAACTTCGCTGAATCAAACAGTTCATTAGCGTTGTAATGCATCGTAGTATCGTTTTTAAAATTTTTTTTATTTTTAATTTGTCAGGGGAAAATAATTGATGGTGTCTGTTGTTCATTTTGCGTCATATTTATGTTCATCGCTGCCAAGATGGCTGACGTCTCCTCGGCTAATGAACCGCCATCCCGAACAGACTCGTAACAACCCGCATGACATTTAGACAGATCGTCGGCAGAGAGAAATGGCGGGAAAATTCAGGGGGAGAAAAAAAAAAAAAAAAAAAAAAAAAAAAAACCGCACCGAAAGTCTACCATCTGACAGATTCCAGTCCTGTTTATTTATCACGTTTAACTTTAACAACCGAGTGAATCGACGGTTTCGACAGCTCGCGCTCGCAGCACGAGAAGCGCCGGATAATGCTTCTTATATAAAGCTCTGCTGAGCACTGGATCCTGATTGGCGAGAAAGTAACGATTCATTATTCGATTTTAAAGACGTTTTACGACGGGATGTGTATGCCGGACACGCTGCGTAAACGTACGTTTATCGTATGTTAAGAGAGTAAAAGAGCCATTTAATTAGCATTTATATGGAAGGAGTCTCCGGTGTTAGTGGTGATGCTGTAGCTTTAAATTTTATTTCCAATCTAAAACCATACGTCGCGCAGGTCAAGGTCGAGGAGGTCCGAGGTAATGTCCGTGTCTGCCGTCACACCTCGAACAAATAAACAGGGAAGGTTGGAGCGCATCTGGTGCAGAGCTCGAGCGGACACGGCAGCCAGATCTCCCGCTAATTAAGGAGCTGTTGGATGAGCATCAGTGGCGTTTGTGCGCGAAGGAGCCGAGCGCTGGATCGCTCGACCCACCGCGAAAGAAACGAGCGCAGACGCAAACCCCCTCCGGAGAGACGCTAATTCGTCCCCTTCACTCACAAAAAGCATTCCTACTGGGTTTCGCCTCACAATCAGTCTCTCTGGACAGATTTTAAGCACTCTCTTTCTCTCTCTCTCTCTCTGTGTCTCTCTGTGTCTCTCTGTCTGACCGCTGCCAGTCCCTAATTAGCAATGCAGGCCTCTCTAATCCGCTCCGATTCCTGCGCTGTAAGTCTTACGGATGTCAGCGTTCAACTTTTTCTGCTCGCTGCCATGGATTTATTGCAGTTTACTTTTAGAAAACAGCCCAAGTTTAGAAATTCTGACAGAGTGTCTTCCCCCTATTTCTATTTTCTTTATGCATAATGTCTGTTTGTGACAGGCGGGCGCGCAAAAACGTGGTAAAAACGCGGCCGGTGTGACAGCGGGGGCAGCCGTGGTTGTTTACTCGACTTTATTTCTCCTTTATTTCTCTGGGATGAGCGAGAGAGAGAGAGAGAGAGAGAGAGAGAGAGGACATGGAGGGGAAATGTTGCAGCTCACTAATAAGACGCCCATCATGCTAGCTCGACTGTTGCCGCTCTCCGTCTCTCTCTTGATTACGCTGTAAGAAGCCCTCAGTCCTCGCCAGCTGATCCTCATCTTGTTCGCTGGCATTAATGACACTTCAGTCACTTTTCAGGCCTCCCTCCTTCCCTCCTCCCCTTCCCCTTCCTCTCTGTGCCACTTCCCACTTCCCAGCATCCCCTCTTCTTCAACCCAGAGCTGACATTTCCTGACATTTTCCCAACTAATTACAGTACAAATAATTAACCGGGCGTCGGTGCGCGCTACAAACGAAGGCCCGAAAGCCGTCCGTCAGGCTCCGGCGTGATTGATGACACTTGCGGCGACTTTATCGGACGGGTCCCTGCCACGGCCGGCCGCTCGGGGAAACCGAGCAAATTTATTAGAACCAACAATGCAAATTTGGAAGTCATCTCATCCAGTTAGGCGCCCAGGCAATATCCGTGTCAAGGTGAACGTGACAATGAAAGCAAAATATTTGCATTTTTTTTTTCTCTCTGCCTGAAGAGCGAGGCTGAAAGGGGCGGGTGGGTGTTTGGGTGGGCGAGTGGGGGGAGGGGGAGGGGGAGGAGGGTGGCGGGGGGCATGGGCTGGCGTAGGGAATCAGAGTCGGGGAAAGATGACAGGCCTAATTATTTCGGCTCACACAGGCCAAGACAGCTGTTTCTGCTGTCCTGAACAAGCCTGTCAACGCAGGCGAACCAAATAGGTCCATGCAATGAGTCACTAGCCGCCTGCCGCTAATGACCGATGCTAATGTCGCTGCCATGTCTCCCAGGAACTGCGGAGACACAAGAAAAAAAAAAAAGTGTCACGGCGCACTTTCTGCAAAGCCAGTCAACATTTTGCCTCCATAATTACACGTTAGAGAATTAATTCCTGCCTGTCAAACCATCGGTGGCGTATATCGACGAAGACGGATGACACCGAATAACCGCGGTCGCGAGCTAAAATAATAACGCGCGAGCAAAAGATTAGGTGTGAAGTGTGTATGAATACCTCACTAGGTTTAATTAGGTACGGTGGCCCTGCTTTACCGGGTTTCTGGGTGACATACAGCTGTACAAACACGCGCATTGCATGACACCGGCTTAATTAACACCTAGCGACTGATGTCGGCGTAAGACGACGTCCTCACGTGCAGTGTTTCTCTAAAGGTTTAATATCAAACTCATTAAAAAAACATTAAACAAAAGCTGCCTGGGTCAAACCGCGTAAAAAAAAAAACTGTCAAAATATAAACCACTGACGGTTTGCAGGATAGCTGCTAGCTTTTCCTAACGTATCAGTGCATATCAAGAATGAAGTTTTATCAAACCGAAGTCTAAATGAATTTCATTAATGACAGAAAATGTAGGCTATGCTATCGCTAGTGTGTGCTAACACCGCCATGAAGCTACAATAAACAATAGTCAGTTGTAGTTGTTAGCCAACCGCTGTGGTAGAAGAGGAATTAAACACTTAGCTATAGGAATATAATTACCATCAGCATCGCCTTTTTCATCACACCAACGTGTCCTTGACTAATTTCCCACCACAGAATGACAGTGTTTAATCCCTACTTGCTTTATGTTAATAAACTTTGAAAATGCTAATGAATATTTCTTAATTCTTCCTCTAAACTGTCGAAGAGCAAACAGTACCGCTGCTGCAAAGCAGATTTTCAGGGGTAATGGATGCTTTAGATGGAAAAGCAGATGTTCTTTTATGCTAGCGATGTTAGCAATATGTTGTGTGCGTGCTAAGTACTTGAGGGAATACAGAGGATGTCTTTTGCTCTTGCAATGAATCTTGGATTTGCACTGAGGGGCAGCTTTTAAGGGCTGGGGGGGGGATGGGGGGGGAGCAAATCCTGCTGGGGATCAGAGGCTGCTGAACTCCCGCTGCACACCAGACGGACTCCGGCGCTCACTGAGATCCAAAATGGCCACCGTGTTGGAACTGTGAAGAGTGCGGCAGTAGCTACACACAATTTTGGCATGAAATAAAAACACTTCTGACAGTCATGGGTTGGTTTACAAATAAATATGTACATAATCAGTTTGATTAAAACAAAAGTCGCCTCAATTGAGCATATACGCATATCGGATTAGCTAGCAGAAATTCAGAAATGTATAAAAAAAAATTTTTTTTTTACAAAATTTACCTGTATATCTGTATATTTCTTAAACATTGGTGTAACTATTAACTATATTAACTAGCATTTAAAAAATCACATAAAAATTCAAATTTAAAACAGGTGGACGTCCATCTGATTAGCTAACACAGATGAAAAAACAATGAAATTAACAATTTGGCTTAAAAATTGTGTTTTATTTTTTTTCTTTTAAACAGATCTACTTGCTTTTAATATGTTATAGTTTTATGTAATATTTGTATAATTCTATCTTTTTATTTTTTTTAATTATCATTTTTATGGCTATGACTTTTATTAAAATTTTCATTTATTTATTTATAACTATATTTTATTCTGTTTGTATTTTTATTTCTATTTTTAATGCCATTGTATTGTCATTTTTAGAACTGTGAAGCACTTTGGTACAACTTAGGTTGCTGTAAAGTGCTATAGAATTAAATGTTGACTGATTGATTGATTGATACTTGTAGATGCGTAATCATCTATAACAAATTAGCCCGAACAACACTCCTGACAGGATCATTACTGTTTCAGTCATTTTGTTGATTGATTTTTACATTAGATTATTTAATCATAAAGCCCCGACGTCGACCTTTATATCTCGTTAAATGATCATGTACTGATCCTTGTTGCATCCTAACAGCTGTGATGTTTACGCTATCCGTAATGACCATCGTAAAATCCCGACAGTAGCACACGGAGGATGAAGCTGAAGTTTAAGGCTCCCTGATGAGCCATCATCTCACTCAATATGCTACTCAACATCTCAGCAGGCTCGGGTTCCTCACAGCTTGACCTCTGACCTTCCCGAAAGACGAGACGCGGGCTCGGTTATCTCTTCGAGACGGCCATCTTGCCCTCCGGGTGCAGAGGAAGCTCGGGATACGGCGCGGTGCTGGAGATAACGTCGGGATCGGGGACGGGGGAAAGATTAGGTGACATCAGACACGCATGCACACAGCCACAGACGGAGAAGATTCTATGTAAACGATTAGATGATAGCTTATGTTAAATTGGCATGACAAACCACTAATGATAGCGTGATTACACATCTTGGACACACTCGTGCTCACATGGAGCGTTCATTACACCCTTCTCTCCTCCTTCTAAAATAACGTAGTGCATTGTGGGGAACGCTGTACCTCCTAGCAGGTCCCCTACCACTGCACTCTAAACTATTGTTTCCCAATTGTGTACCACCTAGTGCTTCCCGCAAACCCTTCTATATCCATCATACGGAGTGCTCATTTTTAGAAATGATACTATTTCTAATTGGAAACTTTTCCGGTGTCTAGTGTCGAGTCCTTTAAGCACTTCTGCAAAGGGAGCACCGTCCTACCAGTCCCGCAGCTCACGCCAAGACCCTTAAACAGTCTGTGTTACACCCTAAAGCCTGCTAAAAGACCAATACATTGTAACAAGACTGTAACTCTTGATGAATCCCGTAATCTTCAAAAAATATACTTGCATTCTTTCACAGAAACACAGAAAGGTAGATCATTGCTTAACTATTATTTAGCTCATGTAAAGTCCCCTAAATAGTTTGACAATCTGTAGGAAATCCTAATCCTCTGTCCCATAGCTCATGATCAGCTCCCAGATTGCTACATCCTAAAGCCCTTGGCAGACATATAACATTGTTCACCAATCATGCAGATGGAGATGAGTCCTGTGTACCCTACACGATCTACTGGGAGATGCACATGTGTTACTAGTCTTATATATCAAGATGAATCCCCAAGAACCTACACTGCAAGCGCTAAAGCCTGGAACCATTTTAACATACTTGTAGTTCAACGTGACTCTCCTAAAGCCTTATGCAGAAATTTCCATCCATCCATCCATCCATCCAACCATCCATCCAACCATCCATCCATTCCCAATAGACTAAAACCGAAAAGGTTATACAGAACCATATACAGTACAACTAGACGCATAACCTTAAACTTCATGGCATGTCTCCTAAAAGCCTACATCCCACAAACGTCAATGTAACTTTGGATCATTGTTTGACCATTAAATAGCTTGTTAATAATAATGAGTTTACTGCCACTCCTCCTCAACACCAAATCCCAAAGCCTTCTTCAACATCATCTCAGAACTCTTGCTCGATCCTACACACACGAAACCCCACACCATAAACCCTTCTACAGGACGTGGGAACATTCGAACAGTCCCCTAGCTCCCTAAGGTGAGTCACCTGAATGTTTCTACACAAATCCTATGCTTTCCGATCCTGTGGTCGTTCGGATTCCCCTACTCTCTAAATCATAATCGCCTGGACAGGTAGACATTTTTTTTTTTTTTTTTTGTAGAATTCTCATAGCTCAAGATGAACCACCTAAAACCTATACAGTAAACCCTTACAGAAAAAAAAACGTGTGCCACCGATTTCCAAACTTGTAGCTCCATAAATCCCCGAGGACGTGTGGTCTCAGTGTGAAATTCTTATAGCTTGTGGTCAGTCACCAGTACACTAGACCGTTCTACAGGTGGGGAACTATAGTATCATTCTCATAGCTTATGGTGAACCACCTAAAACCTACACTGTAAATCCTTACACAGAAAAAAACAGGCCACCAATTTCCAAACTCGTAGCTGTCGGGGAATCCCCCAAAGTCTCCAACCAAACCCTTGCACAGGTACGGTGCAATTATGAAATCCTCATAGCATATGGTCAAGCATTCATCCAGTTTGACTGAACCAAAACCTTCTGCAGGCGTGGCTTCCATTCTAAAATTCCCCTGGCTAAAGGTAAGCCCTCTAAAAGCTGTAACATAAACTATTCTACAGAAATGTATGCCACTTTTTTTCCCCAAATCCTGTGGCTCTTAGTGAATCCCTTGACCCTTCTTCAACAGCCTTCAAGCAGCTTAAATCCATGTGGTGAGCCCCCAAACCCTACGGCCTATACCTTAAGACATCCGGGCACAGGTATCAGTGTTGCACCTCAGAGTGAGTCTCCTTAACCCGACATTGCATACCAGAAACCCTTGTCCAGCACTGTGGAGACCAGACCCCTAAACCCGTATCAGTGTACGACCACATAGCTAATTGTTGTTGTGTGCAAACACAGGCAACAAAGCCTCAATTCAAACCAAACGTTTGAGGTTTCTGTTTTGCTCCTGGATGGATGGATGGATGGATGGATGGGTGAGTGTGTTCTTTCCCCTCCACCACGAACCCTGACAATTTCCAGCCGAGAAAAACGCACAAGGCCGAGCGAAACTCTGCGTGTTCACCTCGCCACCTGTCTTCGTGTCGAGCAGAAGAAACCTGCCACGTTTTTTTCTTTCTTTTTCTTTCTCTCTCCCTGTAAAGACAGCGCCGTCAGCATCAAATGTCACCGGGCGAACCATGCAGAGGGGGAGTAAGTGAGCGGGAGAGCGAGTGAGGGAGCGGGAGAGCGAGAGCTTCGTGCCGTCTCGGCTCACTCCTCACATTCAGACAAGACAATTAGGAATAAAACAAAAAGGCCGTCACAGGATTTAAAGGCGTGAAAAAAAAAAAAAAAAAAAACCACTTGAAAGTTTGCCCATTTATGAAGCCACCACAGATCCTGCAGCTCTTGGGACGGGGTGCTTTGTTCACCCGCCGCTCCGGGGTCACTAATTTGGTCAATTTTCCTTTAGTTTTACTTATAACATTGACATTTCTTTCTGCACTCGCACCTCTGTTGAGAAATAAACGCCGACCAATGCAGTAGATTCTGCACGAGCCCTGCTGTGTAGAAATTTTGCTTTGGAAATTCTTTTACATTAGCGGCTGATTTACAGCAGCTAACTTGACCAACATCACAAATCCAGATAAAAAAAAAAATGTATGTAGTCGCGGATATGGTTTTCTGTTTCTTTTGAACTTTTATGGAAGGAGTCTCCAGTGCGAGTGCTTTGCTGCAGTCCAATGCCGCATCGTTACGTTTTCTGACATTTCAAGGACAACTTCTGGAAAGGAAAGGAAATAAAATAAGAAGTCTGTTGAGGAAAAATCATCAAGAAGTCGGTTGACAACACGACAAAAAAATAAATAAATTGTTATTGTGACAACAAAAAGTCTGCAAATTGTGCGAATGGTAATTTTTGTACAATGAAGTCTCGATCAAGGTATGAAATAGAAAATCGAATTATAATATAAATGTATCTATACTGTATACTGTGCTTTTCGCTGCATAATGTACATGTACAATTACTAACTGTTATTCACAAAGTATTGGCCCCCTCCACCTGATTATCTGGGTGGTGCTCCTTTTTCAGTTTTCCTTTTTCTATTTTTGTAAGAAAATGATCTGTACATCTGTACAACATAATTGTTTTGAAAATCTGAGGCCGTACTTGGGAAGTTACATAACGGCAGTGTGGAAGGCGGAAGTCCTCAGTTAACCTGCATCCGTGCAATTGCTAACCAAGCAGAAGGAGGAGAAGGAGAAGGAGACGGTCGAGTGTCAGCTTTTAATTGTAGCTGTTTGAGTGAGCAGCGTGATTTTAATATCCCGCATAGATCAGGATGTAATACACTTTAGTCGTAGGCGGCCCGGAGCGAGAATCGATTCGGCACAGGGATCCCGTCGCTTTTTGTTAAGAGCCAATCTCGTTTTAATGATGCATGAAGAAATATTCAAGCATTGACATTTTCCTGTCAGAGAGAGAGAGAGAGAGAGAGAGAGAAGGGAGGAAAAAAATCAATTAAGACGATCCCGCTTTTGCTTTGACCCAGTTATCCAGTTAATGCTTATTAGGAATGTAATATGATTTACTGTCAGCATAATATTTTCTTTCTTTTTTCTTTTTTGCATCTCATCCCATTAGCGTGTGCATGTTTCATAGCACAGCCGCGGCACTGACATTGATCCGGGGGAGAGGTTAAACACACCGCTGCAGGCCATTCTTCCTCCTCCGTACAAACCCCCATCTCACGCACACACACACACACACACACACACACACACACACACACACACACACACACACACACACACACCTTCACAGGTTAGCTTTTCCTTCCCACTGTTCTGTTATTCCTTTTTTGTAATTATTTATCTCATTTCACCTCTACTGTTTACTTATTTAGAATTTACCAAGAATTTACCAACCATCGAATATAATATATATATATTAGGTTCAGAATCACTTCAGGCCACTGGAGGACCTGAGAAATAAAAGATGTTGTTTATAATTTATTCATTAGTTATGTAAGATAATTAATATTCTAAATTTAAATGATCATATTTAATAATCGGATACTTTTTCCAATTTCTTTTTTTTTCTCTAGATGAGATATGACAGATTATACACATTATATAACCAATCACAAAAAATACAATAATTTTATTCAGTGAAAAAACTGAATGAGTTTTACTATCATATTTTAAATAGTACATATGCTTTGTGTACTATTTTTATTTATTTATTTATTTATTTATCTATTTATTTTTATTTATGTTTTTTTTTTTTTTTATACCTTTGAGCATGTGTGTATGTGTATGTATGATCCTCATGGCTTTCAGTTTTACATCACTGATGCATTTAGATGATTATACTGTACATGAATCATAGTTGTATTTAAATAAGCAGTTATGGATTAGCTTGGATAAAATGTATAAGTCATATATCTGTCTTTCAGAGGGGACCACTTCTCATTCATCTCAAATCAGTGATTTATCACATTTTTTGGGAAAATTAGTGAATTATCAAAATTTTAATTTGACTAAAAATGTATTTTTTTTTTAATTAAATATTTGACATAAGTCAGACATTAAATATAATGTTAAAACAAATAAAAACATTTGGTCTGTGACCTTTTGAAATAGTGAGTAATTTATTTATTTATTTATTTTTGGTTAAGTCAGAATGATTGGATACTGTACATCAGAATTTCAAGTTAATGAGTCACAATTTCTGCATAAGCCATCATTTTAAATAAGACATAAATAGAAATAAACGACAAAACTGTGAGATATTAAGTTAGAACCCGGGGATAAGTCAAAGCTTTGAAATAAACTCATTAATTTTTACGAGAGGTCAACATTTTGAAATTAATACGTGAGAATTTTGAGATAATTTTAATGTTTTGATGTCAGAATGTTGCATAATAATTAAAAAGTTCTACATTAGTCAGGATTTTAAGATGAGTCCAAATTTTGAAATAACTTAAAAATAGTCAGAACTGTAAATTATGTTTGTATCTTTTCCCCCAAAGATTTGGAGATAATTAGTGCAAATTGTGAGATAGGAAGTCATTTTTTAATAAGTTAATAAGCCAGAATATTGGTGTAGCGTTGCTGCCGTACATGAACCATGTGACAGCAAGTCAAAATAATATTTAAATAATGTCATTTTTCAAATGCCGTTTCCTTAAATCTGATTATGAGAATCTAAATGTGATTATGTTCATTAAACATATATTTTTTTTCTGCTCAATGTAAATTGGAAGGAATACTATCTACTACACATTGGTTAAAACCAATGAAATAATAATAAAAAATAAAAAAAAAAACAATAAAGCTTTTTAAAGTTCGAATTTACATCATAACTCACAAGAAGAAATATTTAATATATTTGTCTTTATTTAAGATTTAATTTACCTGCGAAACTTCCTGCTTTTTAAAGTGTATACAGTTTTATTCTTTTCTTTCCTACATCACGCGGACCGGTTTCCGTCTACCATTTAAAAAACTTCAGGCCACACCCCTAGCTTGTTTTAGCTGTGCGACTTTCATTCTTTTTTTTAGACAACAGTGTGTGACGGTGTCAGCAACCACATCAACCAGTCTGTTTGAGCAAAACTAAAGAATTCATACACTGAACATGTCCTGGCTGATCAAATATGTTTCAGGGAAAAGGGGACATCGTGGATATATTTTTTTTCCCAGCAGAGCGCGGAGGCGATATACAGCATACATGTGTGTGTGTGTGTGTGTGTGTGTGTGTGTGTGTGTGTGTGTGGAGAATTTTTAGATTTGTGTTTGTGTGTTTGGGTTCGTTATTCACATGCGGCGTCCTGGATTTTGGGGGATTGAAATCCTCTCGGTCTCGAGTGGGCACGTCCCAAACAGAGCTGCCTTTGGCAGGAGGCCTCTGCTTTAATGAGCATGAATAATGAATGATGCTCCCTACACACTACACAGCCAAGGGAGGGGGCACTTTACTAGGCCAATCCCTTCTTCCTTCCTTTTTTCTTCTCTCTCTTTCGCTCTCTCTCTCTCTCTCTCTCTCTGTCCATCTCTCTCAGTTCGAGGTCTCAGCCTGCTTGTCCACATCCAGCATGCTCCACATTCCCTTTTGCGCCGGAAATAACTTTTCGGACACCACAGCAGCTGTCGCGTGACGTTAAAAATAAAACCCTGGGTCCTTTATCTGACGCGGATGAAAATAAACACACTAATGAGAAGTGAGAGTGGATCCTTGGGAAATGGACACAATCAGGGGACAGTGTTTTACAATTTGGGTATCAGGGAGTATTCTGGGATTTAAAGGAAATGAAGCACACACACACACACACACACACACACACACGAGACATGAGCCAAAGACCGTGTCGTATTTTGAATTATTGACACACCTGATCGATACGTCTCCAGCCCCTAATGCACCCATCGACTGCTCCATTACCGTCGTTTTTATTTATCCTTCTGTCCATCTCCATGCGCTAACAAGCTAACAGCAGCAACTCTAAAATGTAAGCAACGTTGCCATTAACTGAATCTTACAAACCAGCACATCCTTGACAAACAGGGCATCCTCAAAATGCAGATGGGCTTCACACAAATTTGATACCGAGCGTCCTCAATCAAGGATGTCCTCAAGTCAAAGCAAACCCAGCTGCGTTTAAATTAACCTGTTAGTCCTCAAACATAAAACATCTGGAAATCAGGAAATCTCAAAACAGAGTATATTCGAACCAATCTCCTAAAACAAGGGCATCTTCAAACCCGAGACCAACAGTATGTGTCCTCAAGACAAAGGTGTATTCCTTCCGAAATGTCCCCAACTACCACAACTTAAAACCAGAGCACCTGCAAACCAGCTTGACCTTGAACCAAAGCGCCCTTAAAAAATATTTATCCTCAAAGCAGCATCTTCTCAAGACATCTTTAAACCAGAGAAGCCACAATGTCCTGAAAACCCCATGTCCTTAAACCAGAGCAGTGTCAAAACAAAGCACTCAGTCCCCACTGTCCCCAATGCAGATCCCATTGTGTGTCCCCAATCGACACAAAGATATCGGCAAACAAGAGTGTTCTCAAATCGGAGTACCTAGCTCTGCCAGTCTAGCACATCTGTAAAACAAGCTGCCCTCAAGCCAGAGTGTCCTCACACCAAAGTGTCCTCAAACAAGTGCATCCTCAAACCGGTGTCTTTGAACCAAAGTATTCTTAATTCTATGTGTCCTCATGTCAGAGCATCCTCAATCCAAATTGTTCTCAGACCAGAGCATACCCAAGCCATAGTGTCCTCAAACCAAAGCGTCCTCAAAACAGAGAATCCTCAAACCAGTGTCCTTTAACCAAAGTGTCCACAAACCAGTGTATACTCAATTCAAATCCTCGTTCCAAAGTGTCCTCAAATGAGTGTGCAAGAGTGCCTTCAAATGAGTGTCCTCAAAGCATTCTTAAGCTAACAGGTCCTTAAATGAAGTGTCCTCAAGACACATGATCTTCAAACCAGAACATCCTAACCAAATCATCCTCAAATCTGGACATCCTCAAACCATCATGTCATTAAACAAGAACCTTATTAAATCCGAGCGTCCCCAGGGCAGATTGCTCTCTTTCCAGACTGTCCTCAAACCTAATTATCTTCACACCAAGGTTTCCTCAAACCAGCACCTCTTCAAGCCAAAGCATCTTCAAACCTGCACACCCAGTTGTAACCAAAAACTAAGACCACATTCATGCATTTTATTCCCAGGCCAAGCATTCCTCAATCCAAAGTCTCCTTAAACTGTGGCTTCCTAAACCTTCTTAAAGCCTTCCAAAAAATGGAGGAGGTCATTACAACACCTTTATCCTTCTATCCCTCTATTTAGCTCTCTCTGTCTTTTTGTCTATCCCGGGCCTCTTCAGCTCTAACAGTCTCTGTCTCTCGCTGTCTTCTCTTTCTCTCCGTCATGCTCTTTCTCCCTCCATCTCTTTAGGCCTCTTTTTTGTCTCCATTTGTCTTTTTGTTTTCCACGCCATGTCTGTCCTCCTGTCTCGTCTTCTCTTTAACTCAGCCGCTCTCTCTCTACCTCTCGATCTCAGTCCCCCCCCCCCCCCTTTCCATCTCTCATCTTTTAGCGATCACATCAAGTGTCTCGTCAAAGACGAATCCCTCCGCCTCCCACTCGGGCTGTCAGGTGACATCATTTCCTGTCCTGACGGTGCGATCTGCCATGTTTACAGATGTTTTAGCCCCATCGATAATACATGAGAGTGTCACAGGCGCCAGATGTGTGAGGAGTCAAAGTGACAGCTCCATCTGCCCGGGCCAGCTCTTTCCTCCTCTTTGCCGCTGTCTTCTTTCCTTTCTTTCTTTCTTCGCCTTTCATTCTTTTCATTTACCTTCATTCTTTTCATCTCCTGTGCGTCTTGGGTCCGTAAACCTTTTCTAATGTCTTATCGTCGTTCTGTCCTCCTCTTGTCTTCTCTTTTTCTTCTCATCACCTATCCTTTCTTCTTTTCCGCATCTTTATCTTTATCTGTAGGTCGTCATTGTAGAAGATGGCCAAGTCGTCAAGTATCATTCTTCTTACACCACAGCGATTTGATAATTGCATAAACTTCAGTCATGTGCTGTGTGTGTGTGTGTGTGTGTGTGTGTGTGTGTGTATGAGCGGTTACTATGGAAACAATATGAGAATGAGTACATTACTTAACCGAACTGTACGGATTTCAAAGGTGGAACAGATGCTAGCACTCAGAATAGTGGTCCCTCACGTTCTCGCGTTCTCCTCCTCCACAAGTGCTTTATCTCTGATGCCATCATCCCTCTGAACACGTGTGAAAACATAAAGCGGCCTGAGAAGCTTCTCGGGTTGCGCAGACGTCCCGCCGGCACTGGATTTTCTCTCCGTTCCGCTTTCGGGATCAAAGCGTTCAACTGCGCAGAACAACTGCTGAATCCCCGTCTACTGAAAAAAAAAAAAAAAAAAAAAACCCATCCCATCCTCCTCACGTCCCTCGTTTCCTCGGGATCTCCGAGATGTTTTACAGGACGAAAACGATGTACACGGAAATCTATTGAGTAGGATTTGTGATTAGCGACTGTGACCCACGCGTACAGAAGACTAAGAATAAGAATAAGCAAAGATGGCTCCCGAGAGAAAAAAAAAAAAACGTATTATTGATGATTTGTTGTTGCTGTTGCTTGTCTATAAAATCTCTAACATGTGTACTGTATAATAATGAACAAACAAACAAATCAATAAAACTAAATAAATACATTGCCGTTCAGTAAAAGTAATGTTAAACGGATAGAGAGAAAAAAAAGAAATCCATGTTCCTTCTTACCGCATTTCTTAATCAATAGATATTGTAATTGGTGGTTAATTTGATGAGAAATTAGAAGGAATAAAACACACTCAGGACACAATGTTCTAAGTGATTAGATCCAATAGATCGATGAATATCCCTGTCCTTGAACATGGAGTGCCAGGATGTTGTTACTTCTTATTATGTATTCTAAATCTGCTTGGACAAATAAAAAGTGGAGGTCGTTCGGCAGGTAGAGAACAAGTGCTTAAACATGTGTGCAGCCTTTGGCTCTGTTATGGAGGCCTAATGTACTGGAAAGCCGGATTTTGTTTCCCGAGAGAGAGAGAGAGAGAGAGTTGTCAGTTCAGGTTATGTTTTAATAGCGGACATGTTTTAACAGCGAATCCCGGGACGAATTGGAGCAGGACGATGTCAGAAACGAGAGGTTTAAGCAAACAGAGCTGCCTCATTTATCACTGGGCCGTCTCTCTCTCTCTCTCTCTCTCTCTCTCTGTCACACACACACACACACACACACACACACACACACACACACACTTCGAAAGATGGCGGGATCTTCATCGCTTGTCCCGCCTGTAAGAACCTAAATTCTTTCTTCCCTCTTCACTTTCCCTACAGATCAAGCAGAACGTCTATTTCTGTTTTAGCATTTAGCGTTTCTCTGTAATATAACGCCGAAGAGGATGAGCTAATGAGCTAATCTTACACTCTGACTGCAAGTCATTTTCTTATGTATTTTAAGGCCTTTATATTATAGTTTAAAAAATATATATATATATATAGCTAATAAACAATTGATTTGTATTTGGCTAATCTTTTTAGCATCTCTGTACACATTCCTTAGACTAAACTAGCATCTTTTTTTTTTTTTAGGTTGAAACCAAAGCAAAAACAAATTCAAAGCTATAATCCATGACTAAAATAATAATAATAAAAAAAAAAAACACAAAACACACATTTGATTTTTTTTTTCTTTTCTTGTCTGGTTGGTCGGATCAAACGCCTAACCTTTTGACCGTGGAGAATTCACACACTGCGTTTGATTTTATAAATATAAAATGTCGGGTCTCCACAGGCCACATCACAACATGCTGCAGATTGAGGAGCACAAAGTGAGCACGGCTACGACAACAACTAGCAATTAGCGATTTTTCACAGACTAGTTTTGAGTCGGCCGTGGTCACTGAGGCTCGAAGTTTCCACAGCGACTCTGGGAAATGTTTAAATATCTCATACTAATGTTTATGGTTAGTTTGTGGAATAACAGCAACTTTTTGAAATGAACTTTTTATTCTATATGTATATAAACAGATGTGTGACCTTTGGAAAAAACATTGTTTTGATTCTGGAGAACTCAGCTCACTAAAGTTACTACAAAATGCTCAAACCGTCTACTTTAACTTAACACAGAAATGTTCTAGCTAGTTAGTTAAAGTAACCTCAAACAGCTAACACTATCTTGGTAAACCTCTAATGTAAAGGTTTTGTAAAACAAAATCTAAATCTTATCAAAGTTATCAAAATAAATGTTTATTCTTGCTTGCTAAAATTATTATGGTAAATCTATGCTATCCAACTGAAGAAATTTGTACAGAAATTTGTAGCTTAAATATTATAATTAAATTAACTATATAGCTAAACCCATCCAATAAAATATAATACAGATGTACAATTCCAAGCTGGGTAAATTAGCTCTTAAAAACTAAATACAATTTAGTTACGGTTAGCAAGAAAAAGTATTTAAGACTATATAGTAAAAGGTACTAGAAAAAAAAAGTTTTTGCCAGCCACAGTATCTGAACTTACAACTAGTTCAAGTAAACGGGGAAATGCTATCACTATCTAAACTTACTCCACAGCAAATACAATTCATCTAATCAATGTTACCACAGACAAACTTTTGCTAGCTAGCTAAAATTACTACTTAGTAAAAAGGTTACTAGAGAAAAGTTATTGCTTTCTAGCTAAACTGGCAACTTACAGTAGTAATTGCTGTTTACTTACAGTTAACAGGGAAAAGTATTTGCTAGCTAAACGTACTAATCAGCAAATTTAGTCGACTTAAACCTATTGCTAGCTAGTTAAAGTTACTACTTAGTAAATATTCTACCAGAGAAACTTACTGTGAATACTAGTAAATACTGTGTAGTTAAAGTTACCAGAAAAAACTTTATTGCTATCTAAACTTACTAATTAGCAACTACAATCTAGTTAAACCTACCAGCTAAAGATGATTGCCAGCTTGCTAAATTTACCACAGGAAATGGACCTTGCCAATCTGATCCCCTGGAAAGCTGTAGCTCGTTTAATCTACAACAGAAAGTATTTGCTACAGTAGCTAGGATTGACAATGTTAAATGTATTTAATTAAATGCAGTTTTATTTGTTTAGCGCTTTTAACAACTGTCATTGTTGCAAAGCAGATTTACACAATCAAAAGAAAATTATGGACATTTTTAATAAAATGTGAAAAATGTGTATAAATCAAAACGATCAGATCGTCCCTGATGAGCAAGCCGAGGCCGACAGCGCTGACGGAAAAACTTCCTGAGATGGTAATAGGAAAAAACCTTGAGAGGAACCAGACTCAACATGGAAGCCATCCTCATTTGGGTGATAACGGATAGCAGGGCTTGTTTTGCTGTCATACTGTGTGTTAGGTGGCGGGAAGATTTATACATTTATAATGTGACTCAAATTAACTGTAGTGTACATTAATGTAATTTTGCTGGAGTAGTGCAATAACTAGTAACTCCTGGAGTAGCACAAATCTCATCTTGTTGAGCAGAATGCTAATTCAAAATGGAAAGCGTTTCTTTAAAGTATTTAATTTAAGATTTGACAGTGTTTTGGTGTGAGCACACCTCTATACTGTATGTATATGCATGCACACACACACACACACACACACACACACACACACGAACCCCTGTGGTGCGATGTCTTAAACCTGTGCTGTGGAAGCAGTTGGATTGTTTTCAAATTTCTCTTAATTGGGTCTCGACAGTCTTGGTCGGGGTCCTGACCCCAGAAACAGGTCACGAGGTCATCGCTGCCTTTGAATTGCAAATTGTTTTAAAACGTGAATAATGAGCTCTTTGTCTCCTTCCCTCGGCCCCTCTGAGCGCCTAAGTGAGACGGGATGGCTCCTATGAATTATTAGAAACGATAATTTCTCGTCCCGCGGAAGGTGTTCAGTGCGAGCAGACGCTTTTCTTAGCACTGTGTATATTAATTGTGGCAAGAACTGACAGTCTCGGAAAGGGGTGCAGACGGCTCTGTTGGTTTGGGGTCGGTGTCGATAGTTGTGAAGTTTTACCTCCTCGCATTCATTTTGAATCGGGTCAAGGTCACATGGTTAACTTAATCCTTTCAAAGAACGCTTCACTCTGTCATCCAAGGAATTTTAGAGAGCAGTTTTCGCTGGGCTGGCGCTGGAGTTTTTTATATTCTTATATTTTGGAAACGGTGGCACGATGGCTTGGTGGTTAACGCTGTTGCCTTGCACCTCCAGGATCTGGGTTCGGTCCGGCTTTAAAAATGCTTATAAAGTAACAATTATTAGTGATGAAATCATTTTTTAGAAAAATCACACTTTTTTTTTTTTTTTTTTATACTTTACTTCAAAGGAAACCCTTATAATCCTGTAAGCTGTTGTGTATACACGTTTGCGTAGTGTGTGTGCATGTGTGTGTGTGTGTGTGTGTGTGTGTGTGTTTGGCCTGCGGGTGAGCAGGTGAAAGCCCTCAAGGCCTGGTTGTTATTCATGCTGCGGCTCTCCCGTCCCCTCAGCTTCATCTCTTTTCTAATTAACCGCCTTTTACGTACAGTGTCGGAGATTCCTGTTCACACTCTCTCTCCGCACGTTGTCTCGCTACGTCGGTGTCACTTACGGCTTCGTCCGTCCACACGCTTCCTCTTTTTCTCAAGTCTCTCTTCAAGGGAAGTGTGTAAGGGGATGGGAACATGCATAGAGGAGTAATGCGAGGTAATAAATGAAGCGCATGTCAAGTCAAATCAAGCTACGCTACGTGTTTCAGTAGCAAGGCAACAAAGAAATAGTGAACACTAAATTTTGCTTATGAATTTAGTAATCAATATAATATATTGATTAACCAATATAATCAATTAAATAAAACAAATATATTTTATGCATGAAATGCCGAGGTAGAAATGCTAATTTGCTAAGTATTCTGTAAGCTAATAAACGTACACATGCTAACATTGCTATTGAACAATAAGAAGTAGCAATTATAATACTAACAAAATATAATGCGAAGAATGAAATAAAATATTAAGAAGAAACATTAAAAATAAATATAGTATGCTGCATAAACATGGTAGTTTTGCTAATAGGAAGTCAAATTAAAGAAACATGTAAAATGTTGAAATCAACAACGTGTTTCCTTCTCATACCTCAGATTGTACTTGTTAGCACAATTTACAATGCGAATCTTCATTTAGTTGTGGACATTTAGTTGTAATAAGGGCCTAGTATTAGCTAGTTGCTAGCATTAGCTCATTCAGATGTGATGATGCTATGGAGTGCAATCCCATATTCCCCACCCCAAGTAGTGCCCTGGATCAGGGGTTAGAGAGGGATTTGTTATTCAGCCTTGTGTTAGAAGCAAGATAAAGGTGTAGCTCGAAAAAAAAACAACATGAACAGTTCAGTGGCAATTCAGAGTGTTACTAAGGAGACAGCATGGCGTTTAAGATGAAGTAATGTTATCGGATGTGTTTTCCTGTTGAAAGTGCTGACGTGCCTGGCTTTGAATGTTGGTTTTGGCAGTGACGTGACGTGTCAGTGACTATGTAGTGTCCATAACTTTTTGGAACTCAAATCTTTCAGTGATCTTAATTATTATTCAGATGAAACTTTGGCTAATTTAGATTTCACATAAAAAGTCATAAACCTGAAAAGGTGTATTATTCTAAAATGCAAAATTGTTAAGATATGGACACTACAGATTTTTTGCTTTTTACCAAAAAAAATATTTTTAAAGCTTATATGCTTTTAGAAACTTACACCAAGTTTAGTATCAATCATCAATACTCATGAAAACGCGAATAAAGAGCTCTTTGTCTCCTTCCCTCGGCCCCTCTGAGCGCCTAAGTGAGACGGGATGGTTCCTATGAATTATTAGAAACGATAATTTCTCATCCCGCGGAAGGTGTTCAGTGCGAGCAGACGCTTTTCATAGCACTGTGTATATGTCAATTATTGAGGCACATACTGTATAAAATCATCTTTCCTAAGTGACTGAAGTTAGCAATACATACATTCTCTACATTATATATATATATATATATATATATATATATATATATATATATATATATATATATAATAAAAACTAAATCAGCACCAATACTGTGTTTTGTTCATTTTGTAGCACATAACACTGCTAGGTTTAATGTTTTAGCACTCATGCTAGCATGAGTTGTTTGATCCAACATGTTTAACAATACTGTTTGAATAAGTTAATAAGGAGTGTATTAACTATTAAATTATTATTTTACAAACTTTCAGAAAAAAAAAACATAAAATGTATGAAGTAAAAAACTTTAGCCCTATAGACATATTTCTCAAAAGAACATTTTTTCTGTACAACAGAAAGAAAAAAAAAAAAAACCCTATGAACTATGAAGGTGCAAGAACAAGAAACATAAAAATAAAAAAATATATTTGACAAATTACAAATGAACTGTGATAGTTTTACTTTGAGTTTTGTATTTTTTTTTATTATATTGAATTTATTTCTTTACCTTTATAAATTTTGTTAACATGACATTTTTATCCTCAGATTTTTATTTTAAAATACATTTTTAAATTGATGTATTTTTTTGTTTGTTTGTTTAAATCGAAGCCTTAGTTCAATATTTCGTAATGCGATTTGAAGAAGCATTCCTGCGACACTCAGGAGCGTGAATTTTCCCTCTCGTTCTCTCTTTTTCCTGTATTTTCTTCTCCACCTTGTTTTTTTTTTTTTTCTTCTTTTTTCTGTCGCCTTTGGTTGGAGTCCAGCCTGAGCAGAAATAAGAGATGACAGTTGTTATAGATATGCTGGTTTAATTACTTGTCAGCTTATGGCCGGTATCTCAGCTAGCCAATGTGGAAGCTTAACTTTTTTTTTTCTCTTCTTCTTTTTCATTTTTTTTCTCCTCCTCCTTCTAGTAGGTTTAAACCGTGACCATCCTGCAGCGCTTTCAACGTTTAGCTCTTTAAAAAAAAAATCTGAAATCTGAACGATAAAGATGAGGGAGAGGCTTTTCTAAATTTCTACCCGGGAGGACGAGTGGGCAGTTTTATCCCCCACCAACACCACCTCACTCCACTCCACCCCACGTCACAGTTGGACTCTCTCACCGATGGAGAGAATGATGTGCTGGAAGAAAGAGAGAGCTCACAGAGAGATTGAAATTAGATCCTGAGTGTGAAGTGTAAGCAGATCATGTATTTACTTATTTTTTTCGCTGGCTCGTGTAGAGGTGGCTTCTTGCAAATTGATAGATAGTCCAAATCCCTCTTTTGGCCTTGAGCGTCGCTCCTTTCCTCAAATCCATTTAAAAAGAATTCTCTGGAACACGACTGCTTATGCTGCAGGCCGCGGCTTCTCGGCCAGAGTGGGGCAAAGTACAGCACGGCCGGTGTACGCCGTCGCTCTGATAACATTCTCAACATGGAGAGAAAACATGCAGAAAGTGTGTAGAGAACATACAGCGTCCAGGCTAACACCGCTAACACGGTCTGATAATACATCTCGGCTGAATGGGTACAGTAGAAGTCCCTGTCTGATTTAAACCTTACAACTGCTCACTGAGATCATTTTCTTATCTGTTCAACCATAAACACTAGCATTAATTATAACTAACTTATAATTAATAAAATTAAGAGAACAGGCTTAAATACTAGCTATACTAATAATGAGTGCGATTAAGATAATACATCAGGGGCCTCCGAGTGGCGCAGTGGTAAAAGCGCTCGCCCTATCATCCGGAGATCGCTAGTTCGAATCCCGGGTGGTGCTGTAAGCTCTCGCAGCCGGAGGTCTAGAGAGAGCTGATTGGCCGAGCTCTCTCAGAGGGGAGGGATGAGAGGTACTTAGTGCTCCCACATTAATCACGGCTCTACAGCCAGTCAGGGGCGTCTGTGAGCTCGCGCAAGTGGAAGGAGCGGATAGCGCCGTCCTCCGAGCGTGTTACTCCGCCCACAATGATACATGAGCGAGCAGTTTGAAAAGATGCGGTCGGCTGGCGTCACATGGTTCGGAGGAAACACGTGATAGTCTTCAGCCCTCTTCAGGTAGTAGTAGCCTTAATGTGGAGCCCCCTAGTGATGGGGAGGAATTGGACACGAATAAATTAGGGAAAAATCCAAAAAAAAAAAAAAAGATAATACACCATGTGTAAATGCTAACTATGCTAATATGAATAAAGTTACACTATGCTTAAATGCTAACTACAGTAATTACAAGAGATATTAAGACAATACACCATGTTGAAATGCTAACTCCACTAATAATGAGTGAAATTAAAGCAATACGTCAGCGTTAACACATGAAGGAAATTTATGTAATAAAGCTAACAACAAAGGAAATGAAGTGAACATGTACCTAATTCTGCTAATAATAAGGAAGTTCCCAGAATCATGCCATTCTATAAACTTGCTAACTCTAGAAAAATATAGTGCCAAGAAAAAGTATTTGCCCTCTTCTTGTTTTTATGTTTCGTTTTTTTTTTTTGTAGATAACCTGAGTGACTACAACATAGTTTTTAAATAGTGATTTCATTTATTAAGTAAAAAAAAAAAAAAACGTAATTGCCCCCTTGCTTGTGATTTTTGGGAAGCTTAGTTAAATGACACTTGCCACACCCTGTCTTGAGAACTGCCAGATCTGTTGAATCAAGAAATCACTTATAAAGAACCTGTCTAACAAAGACACTGCCGATCTCACTTAAGGCCTCAGTTAAGGGTTTGATTCAACAATAAGAAAGAGCCTGGGAAAAAATGTCATCCATTGATTCAGCCTTTTTGTCCTTAATAAATGAAATCATCATTTAAAACTGCATTTTGTAATACTTTTTTTCACAGCACTGTACTAACTGAAATGAAGGGCACATGCTTGAGGCAGCACCTCCTTTAGCTAATAATGAATGAAATAAATTAACAGCATGTAAAAAAAAAAAAAAAAACATCAAACATAAATGCTAACACTTGTGATATGATAAAAAAAAAAAAATTATGGGAGTATGCTAAAGTTTAAATACCGAAGTAATAAAGCAAGCAGGAGATTCAGATCTGCACGGTGGGCTGTAAATTACGCACAGCCTCAATGAACAATAAGTGTTAGCCAAGTGAAATTGTATTAGCGTTCCAAGAGCTTTCGCTAGCACGTGCAGGAGATCGGAACGTGACGGGACGTAGCAGGAATTTATGCTCATGGTGTCGTTGAGAGTAATCTCATATGGCGGAGCAGGATCATGTTCTCCGAACTCAAAATGGAGATTTTATTAAAAATAAAACGCACACCGGAGTGCTTTACTGCGTGCGCTCATGCAGCACCGTAATGTACCTTGTTCTACAATGCAGTATTGTAGTATTACATCAACATCATCATCATCATCATCATCATCATCAGACAGAACAGGAGGCCATAAGATCTGCATGACTGAGTGTTAAAGCCTTTTATTAATAATTGCATTTCTATTTCAATGGATCGAGGATGGCTCATAAAGCTTTGTGCGTGCATGCGTGCGTGCGCGTGTGTAAGAGGCTAATAAAGATCATCTGTATGATCGCTTTATTTCCACAAAGCCATCATTTTATCCTGGCCCTGGCATCAAAGGGAAATCATCCCAATCACATGGGCGCAGAAATACAGTAATGTTTAATTCAACATTTTCTATATTAACCAAAAAAAAAAAAACAACAAAAAAAATCTAAATTTAAAAGATTTACAAAAAATACTTTTGGGGATGTGCCATATAAATATATATTTTTTAAATATTTGAAAGGGGAAAATAAATAAATAAACTTTTTATTTATATATTTTTATATTTTTCAAAAGTCACAGGCACCCCGTGTTTTTAATGCAAATTTGTCATAGATTCTTTTTATTTATTTATATATATACTTTTTGGCACTAACAGGCCTTTGTTCAAATGTCAATCCATGTCAAGATTTTATATCTCCTGGAGAAAATCACATTAGACTCTAATTTTCTGCTACAGTTTGCTAGTAGATACTCTGCAGGATCCTTACGCAATTTTTTTTAAAATTTAATAGTAAGCATTAAAACGAAATATTGACCTCATCTGACCTGCAATTAATTAATAACGTTGCTTATTTTCCCTAATGTCTCAGGACTGATGAAGAACACAGACGACACAGACAAAACTCTAGTGATGTTACATCTGGGTTCTGATCCTTTTTTATGTCTGAAATATAAAAAACAATACATTTCATGAAATGAGCAGTGCCTGTGGAGTGAGGCGTGTGGGCCACCGCGTGTCTACAGCTTCAGCTAAACGACTCTCAATGACTAGATGATCCAAGCTAAAACAATATAATGTAATATTTGTTTGAGGCTTTTGACGCGTTATTTCCATCCACAGGGACGTCACGTTACGTAGCAGATTTTCCTTCGAATTGTCGGCCAAACAGAGCGAGCTGTTCCTCTCCGTAAGTTGGGTAATAGGCGCTAAGTTGATTTCGCTATTTATCATTCATTTGGAGGAAAATGTGGGTCGCTGTCGCGGCGAAGTGTAGCTCGGCTCTTTGAAAAATAATCTGTCTCCGAGGGTTTAGCCGAGGTGATAAAAATCAATAGGCTGAATGGAGAATTGCCTGGAAGAAGTCGCACCGGTGGCGAGATAAGAGGAAAGATTAAGCACATCACCCTTTTTCTTTTTCCCCTTCTCTTTTTCTCTCTTTCCCTCTCATTTTCCTCTCTTTCTCTCTCTCTCTCTCTTTCTGTCTGCTGTGTTGGATTTTGTATTGTTCACATAGAAACATTGCTCCTCCTGTTAGTGGCTAATTCCTGCCCCGGCGGGTGTCGATCACTGGACAACAGTTTTTAATTAATTCATTTTTTTACTATTATTATCATTTTTTAAAGCAACTGGAGATCCATGAGTTGACCTTTTTTGTTGTGACCAAAGGGACATTTTAATTCAAGGTGTGTCCACTATTTAGCATCACAGGTGTCTACAATCTTGTAATCAGTCAGTGGGCCTATATATAGGGCT
This sequence comes from Clarias magur, assembly GCA_013621035.1. NCBI lineage: Eukaryota > Metazoa > Chordata > Actinopteri > Siluriformes > Clariidae > Clarias > Clarias magur. The sequence continues at coordinate 41,964 of QNUK01000038.1, forward strand.
CCAGGTCGTCACTGTGTTGTTTGGTGACATGGTATGTACCACACTCAACATGGACCAGAGGAAGCGAAGGAAAGAGTTGTCTCAGGAGATTCGAAAGAAAATTATAGACAAGCATGTTAAAGGTAAAGGCTATAAGACCATTTCCAAGCAGCAAGATGTTCCTGTGACTACAGTTGCACATATTATTCAGAAATTTAAGATCCATGGGACTGTAGCCGACCTCCCTGGACGTGGCCGCACGAGGAAAATTCAGGACAAATCAAAGAGACGGATAATCCCAATGGTAACAAAAGAGCCCAGAAAGACTTCTAAAGAGATCCAAGGTGAACTTCATGCTCAAGGAACATCAGTGTCAGATCGCACCATCCGTCGTTGTTTGAGCCAAAGTGGACTACATGGGAGACGACCAATGAGGACACCATTGTTGAAAACAAATCATAAAAAAGCCAGACTGGAATATGCCAAACTACATGTTGACAAGCCACAAAGCTTCTGGGAGAATGTCCTATGGACAGATGAGACAAAAATGGAACTTTTGCCAAGGCACATCAGCTCTATGTTCACAGACGGAAAAATGAAGCATATGAAGAAAAGAACACTGTCCCTACTGTGAAACATGGACGAGGCTCTGTTATGTCCTGGGGCTGCTTTGCTGCATCTGGCACAGGGTGTCTTGAATCTGTGCAGGGTACAATGAAATCTCAAGACTATCAAGGGATTCTAGAGAGAAATGTGCTGCCAGTGTCAGAAAGCTGGGTCTCAGTCGCAGGTCATGGGTCTTGCAACAGGACAATGAACCAAAACACACAGCTAAAAACACCCAAGAATGGCTAAGAGGAAAACATTGGACTATTCTAAAGTGGCCTTCTATGAGCCCTGACCTCAATCCTATTGAGCATCTTTGAAGGAGCTGAAACATGCTGTCTGGAAAAGGCACCCTTCAAACCGGAAACAACTGGAGCAGCTTGCTCATGAGGAGTGGGCCGAAATACCTGCAGAGAGGCGCAGAAGTCTCACTGACAGTTACAGGAATCGTTTGATTGCAGTGATTTGCCTCAAAAGGTTGTGCAACAAACTATTAAGTTAGGGGTACCATCATTTTTGTCCAGGCCTGTTCCATGAGTTCATTTTTTTTTATAATTCCGTTGAAGCGTGGTTGAAAAGCAATGTCTGACTTTCATTGGTTAACATTCATAGAATTCTTATTTATTATTACTTTTGTCAGCTTAAAGTTATTTCTGTGACCATTGTGAGTTTTTCTTTCATTGACCGAAGGGTACCAACAATTTTGTCCACGTGTGTAGTCCTTCCGGAGTCCCTGCTTGCACTCTACACTAAATATACATTCACCTTATACGTTATATGACTGTGACCATATCTAAATGTTCTCTCCCGCCCCCTCTCTGTCGAGCTACACATGTCGTTCCTGTGCTGCCAATCATCCAGACTTCCTCTGCCCTCTGGACCTGCCTGACTCATCTTGGTGCCCTGCTTCTGGTTGGAGATCTCATCACATGGATGTCCCGTGTGTCTCTTTGGGATCTGGTGTCTGGGGACGGTTTCATTGTACTATGAAGACTGACTGAAAGAAACATAACAGCTACTGTTTTCTTGTTTATAAGTCAATTATTATAAATTATGTGGAATTAATTATGATAAATGATAATGCTTTAACAAACTTTTTAAATACAAAGACTCTATAACATTAAACTTCAAGCCGTGACATGTGTAAATAATTTAAATGTAAACAGCATTGCTGTGCATTGTGGGTAACACACTCAATTCTGATCTGACAAATAAAATCTGAAAATAAAATCTAATTCTGCATTAAAGGAGAAAAAAACAAAACAAAACAAAAAACTAATGCAGATAAACAACCGGAAAACAAAACTGGTACAAAATCCAAACAAATCACTACAGGCACTCGGCATGGGACAAAAATATAAAATAAAATAAAAAGAAAACAGTCGTTAATTATTTACAGCATTTGCATATTCAAATGTGATTATTCACGGCAGTCCGACAGGGAGAACTGTTGGGACAAAACGCGCACAAAGTGAATAATGTATCAGGAAGAATTATGAGTAACAAAAAGTGAACATAAGCCTCCTGAACATCTGCTTTTTTCGTTCGAAGATGAAGAAATGCTAATGTGACACGAAACCCATTAAACCAAGAGCTAGCATCCGTCCTCAGTGGGCGACATTGCTAGGTAAGCACTAATGTTGTCAAATCATTTTAAATAAAAGCTACAGGTGAAGCTGTAAAAAAAAAAAAAAATGCTACTGGTGTCAAAGTCAGACTAGCATAATTGTTTTTACTTTTTTTTTTCTCAGTTTTGTGTGCTGATTAACTAGGTCATCTTTTACAAAACACATTTTCTGCTAATGTGCTAGTTAGCTAGCAAAGAATTGTAATGTCACTAAAATGCTAACGCTACCTATGATCGACGATATTAGCTGATTATTTAATTGAAAGTAATATAGCTAAAGTTATCAAGATTACAACCACATAACTAGCAAGCTGAACAGTGCTTGCTGACCCTGGCACTAGTATGTAGGAAATAAGGATTATATATTTTAAATTGAAGCAGATTATTTTGAAGAGGAAATGTTGAGAAAGAACTTGAGAAAATAAATGATAACAAGCAATGATACGGTACTTTTTTAAGTCCTAAAATGCAAGTTAATTTTTTTTATTTTTATTTTTTTTTTACCTCTGAAAATTGTGTGTGTGTGTGTGTGAGGGGGGAGGGGGGGGGGGGTGGTGGAGTTAAACCTGGGGGAGGAGGGGGTGATACGTGAAGGATTAAAATAGCATTTTTCATGTTAATTCCACATCTGCATAATTATGACCAGGTTGTAAAATTGATTTGGGAAGAAAGATGGGTTTACATGCTAATTAATTTCAGTTCAGCATCGAAAAGCACTTTCCAGAAAGTCAGAGATTTCTTTTCTGGGGAAAGAAAACCCTTTCCTGGCTTAAATTACACTACCGATCTGATTTAATCAGAAAAAAAAATTCATGACAAAATTTCCTCCTAGCCTGGCTAAAAGCTCTGTTTTTGTCACGTGGCCTGAGATCAGGAACTAGAAACTTCAGGAGGAAAATCTTATTTATTTATTTATTTATTATAAACATTAGCCTTATTATTACATTAGCCTGTCTAGTTAGTAACATTTTATTTAATTTAAAGATGAGTTTTATGTTCTTACGTATGTTTAATTTATTTCTATATAGCCCTAAATAATGAGGTAGTCTTTGTTACACAAAGAGAGCTTTTGAGTTTTCTCTTTTAATATAATGCTAGTTTGTCGGTTACAGTTATGGGGAATTTCCTACAATGCTAATGGAGCATTAGCATGTTTTCAAGATACTCTTGTTTTACCATAGTACTAGTTTGTGGTTTGGGTTATCTACCATAATATTTTTATTAAGGAGTTTCAGTTTTTATGACTCATATACAGTATAGACCAAAAGTTCGGACACACCTTCTCATTCTAAGAGGTTGAATTTGTATTATGACAAGAAAAAAGCAGCTAAGTAAAGAAAACCGAGCGGCCATCATTACTATAAGAGATGAAGGTCAGTCAGTCGGAAAAAATTGGGAAAACTTTGAAAGTGTCCCCAAGTGCAGTCACAAAAACCGCTACTAAGCGCTACAACGAAACTGGCTGACATGTGACATGACCGCCCCAGGAAAGGAAGACCGAGAGTCGCCTCTGCTGCGGAGGAGAAGTTCATCCGAGTCACCAGCCTCAGAAATCGCAGGTTAACAGCAGCTCAGATCAGAGAGCAGGTCAATGCCACACAGAGTTCTAGCAGCAGACACGTCTCTAGAACAACTGTTAAGAGGAGACTGTGTGAATCAGGCCTTCATGCTAGAAGATCTGCTAGGAAACCACGGCTAAGGACAGGCAACAAGCAGAAGAGACGCGTTTGGGCTGAAGAACACAAGAAAGAACACAAGAAAGAAAACCCGCTGAATGAGAAGGGGTGTCCAAACTTTTGCTCTGTACTGTATGTATATTGTTTAATCTAATGCTAATTTGTAGATTAAGCTATTTATGTTGCTAGCCAGTTTATAGTAAGGTATGTACTGTAGGCTTAGCTGGTTTAGGCTTAGCTAGTTTGTGGTTTGGGCTTTTTTCTCGTAGTGCTAGGTAAGGTGTTTAGCTACAGTGTGGGTGAAAAGTAAGTATAGGCTTCAGAAAAACGGTAATAAAGTCCATATTTCTAATAGGAATGTATTGAAACAAATTGAACTTGTACTTTATTACATACAAAGATAAAAGCAAATCGTTCAATTTCAATGTAGACACTGGTGCTGTCAACCATTTTCCTCAAATTCCTCCCAGGGATGGAACGTCTTCTGGAGGAAGTCATTTGAGGTATTGTTGAGAACCTTCTGAATCCATGCCACAATGTCCTCCAGTATGTCCTGAACACCTCCTTTGTGTAGGGGAAAAAAAAAGAATCACATGGAGCGCGATCTGGTCTTCTTTGAGGCCATTTATGGTGTCCGTGTCGTCCCAGCCAACATCCTGGAAAATGCTGGTCTAACCACACACGCACAGTAAAAGCAACATAGGGTGGTGCACCATGGGCCGGTGCACCACATTGGGTTCTATAGCCATTAAATATTACCTAGTTACTTTTCACCCATGCTGTAGTTTATTATTACTAGTTAGAGGATTAGCCTGCTTCTAAAATTCTGTTATTCTAGTTTGTAGATTAGGCTTGCTATTGTTGCTATTAGTACTTGCTCGTTTTGTTGTTAGACAACTTACCACTACAAGTCTGTGGGTCGGAAAGGTTACTAGTAGTGCGAATTATGGTGTTGAATAGTTTGCTATAATACTAGTATTAGGTTTATGAGATATTGAGTTTGCTATTTTGCTAGGCTGCTTAGTAGTAAAGCTATTTTTTGGTGAATAATTAATTTTCTGTAATGCTAGTTAGCCTTTAGTTGAGACACTACGTTTACTGCAATGCTAGTTAGCTTTGTTAACTGTAGGAGAATTTTCATCAGTGGTCTGTTCCTGTAGTCGTCTCAAATCATGGAGGGTCTTTGTACAAGAGGCACCAGAGTGAAAGTAATCAGGAGTAGGCTATTTCATTCGAGTTCTCCTTCTCTCCTTTCCCCAGTGTCCTTATTCCCTCCATATGTGCTGAAAAGAAGTCTGAATCCATCCATCCGTCAGCGCTGCCTCTATAGAGCCAAACGTCTCCCCCTGTCCCTCTGGGAACGTGAGCGGAGCGGCTCGCCCGAAAAAATTCAAGTCAAGCTTCATTAGCTTCTCATTACCTTCTGTGAGACGGATGCGGGAGACAGAGTGAGAGAGAGAGAGAGAGAGAGAGAGACAGAGTTAGAGAGAGCAGTAGAGAGAGAGAGAGAGAGAGAGAGAGAGAGTTTGTAAATGGTAAGGAGGCCATGGGAAAGCGAGACGAAATCCCCATCGGAGCGTGTGCACACTGAAGCATGCAGATCGTCCTGCGCCCGGGGAATTAAAGTTTTATTTCCATCTCAGTAACGCAATAATCCCAGTCATTATGGCCATTGTTTAAAGTTGAATATGTTATCGCTTACCGCCGCCCGAGTCAATTTCCAGCCCTTCAACCGCAAGTGGCAAGTTTTATAAACCTGTCATGTTGCATTACGCTGTTGGAAATATATCGCCTTTTTTGCATTGGCCCTCTCCCTCTCTCTCTGTCTCTCTCTCTCTCTCTCTCTGTCTCTCTCTCTCTCTCTCTCTCTCTGTCTCTCTCTGTCACTGTTGCTCTTTCGCTCTCTACATCTCTTGCATGGGATATTTTAATAATTCTCTCAGATTGTTTGGCTAGTCTGCATCTCACCTTCTCGGAGGTTCACTAAGTAAAAATACAAAAACAACCATTTGCACACACTGTTCAGGAGACACACTAATGCAAACCTTCAGGTTCTTGGCTGGAGCTCCAATTCTAATGTAGCTAACAAGTAATGCACGCTTACAGATTCCAGGTTAGCTTGTTGTGTCCTTATCAATAAACATGGACCAAAGGATGTTTGCACGACAATCATAATAAAACATATCAACAACCAAGAATGGAGTATTTATTTTATAAATAAATTTTATTTCATAAATATATATATTTTTTTCATAAATCAAAATGTATATTCTATTCATCTTAAGTTTCATTTAATGCTGACGACACACAAAGAACGCAGTAAGATCACGTTACGTTACGCAGAGAGGTCTGTAATGACGTTGAAGGACATGTTACAGCTTCACCTTGGACTGTTATTAAGCACTGACACTGGAGACTCCTTCCAAACAATTTATATACACTTCTCCTTAAACAATGATTTACTATAACTATAGCAACCGTAAAGTTTTAGTGTGAGCTGTTGTTATAAAATTATTTACAACATCTTATGAGCCAGGATGGGGGAGTTGCGGCCTAAACGTTGCACATGGAGAATGGAAACTTTTGCTGCTTGTATTGCACTTTTAACATTTCTTTTTTATTATATATATTTTATGGTGTGTTGTAATAACAAAACCATTAATAAGATAAAAATGTCTAGAGTTCTTTTGTATAAATCAGGTGAATCATAAAACACTGCAAATAAAATTATGAGTAACAAAAAACTAATAATAAGACATTCAAATTCAAATTCTTACACAGTATGATATACAGTGAAATTCTTATACAACTCCCCCGTGACCTAAAAAGAGGTTTTTCTCTTTGACAGAGGACAATTAAATTAAAAACAAAATATTCAAATAAAGTAATGAATATAAATTTAAAAAAAAAAAGTCTTTTTGATATATAAAATTTTAAGCTAAAAAATTACAATATTTTCAAGGTTACCAAAGTAAAACAGAATTAAAATAGAGGCACATAAAGTGCTTTTTTTTTTTTTTGCATTATGGGTAAAAAAATAAATGCAATGAGATGAAGTGTGGAAAAGTAATCATGGAATAATGTGAAAAAAATGTACAACCACATGTATCAAGAAAAAAAATGTGTGAAAACAAATAACAACAATAAATAAAAGAATTGTGTGATAATTTTGTCATGATGAAAATAAATCATGGTACATAAGAAAAGAAAATATGTCAAAATACAAGACTTATGTGTAAAATAATTATGTTGCAAAACAAAAGAATCACTGTGTAAAATGAATCTTATATAAAAATGAATCAGGGAAAACTGCCTATGTTATAATCAAAGAATCAAGTGTAAAATGAATCATTTGGGTAAAGTGAAACATGTGTAAAAATGAATCATGTGAAGAGCTTGTTTGTAAGAATTCAAGAATCAAATGTAAAATGAATCATTTGTGGGGTGGGGGGGGAACCATATAATCAATTGTAAAATGAATCATTAGGGAGGAATCGCATAAAACAATTGCCTGAAAAATTATGCGATTGATTAAGCACAATTATAAAGGAATCATTTGAGAAAAACTCATCTGAAATAAAGGAATCATGATATTTATTGAAACCTATTAAACTAGAGCACAGTTGTTGTAATGCTGAAGAATAACGGACGCTTGCTAAATGAAACAGTCATTCTCAGTTATTTTTCAGTAACTGAAGAAATCTCAACGATTCTCAGTCGTGTTCTCGCCGGTTTGGCGGAAGGCGTTAATTGGAGAAGGCCGTATGTGGAGGCCCAGCGAGGGAGCACCAAAACCGGATTATCTCCTTAAGATGATCTCCAATATGGCTGCCAATTCCTCACGGGTCAGCGGATATTCACAGCCTCGGTCATCTGCCGCTCGTCTCGACCGTGTGGTCTTCATCCAACCCGCCAATTAGCCAGACTGGAGCCATAAAGCGTATGATTTAATTCCGCTGGAGCACAAAGGATGAAATGAATAAGGTACGAGTGTATAAAGGTAAAGACAATTCAACAACATTCACTGTTTTATATATATATATATATATATATATATATATATATATATATATATATATATACACCTATAAAATTGACCATATAGAAATGTTGTCTGGATGCTAGTTTGTCAAATAATTATTAATTAATTTATTGTTATTATTATTATTATTATTATTATTATTATTATTATTATTATTCACAATTTATTTATTTATTTATTTTAAGTTAAGACATCTATCCTGGTAGCTATATCAGATTTTAATTGTTAATGGTGTTACACTACTAGCTAGCTGGTTCAATTAAATTATAATATCTACTATTGTAGAATCCAACTCAGATAATAATTTCTAATACAGTGATTAGCTAGCAGGCTGTGTGCCAGCGATTATACCCAAAATTATACTATTTTATGATTTATGTTTGATAAACTATTGGTCTTACAGAGTAATTGGTAAATGTAGCTTAATAAGAAGCAAAAGAATTATAAAACACATGAAAATAAACAAACAATGTAAGAAATGACAAAGAGTATTAATCAAATGTTCTAAAAGATTCATCAAAGGAAAATTAATGTAAAAAAAAAAAAAAAAACCTAGTCCTGTCTAAATGAATAATTTGGGGGAAATTACATGAGAATTAATAAATCATGAAAAATTAATCAAGTGTAAAACAATTCATTGGGAAACCAATCATTGTATCTTTGTGGAGAATCCGTTGAGAATAAATGAATCATGAACAATGAATCATGTGTAAAACGGATGTACGAATCAAAGAATCAAGTGCAAAATGAATCCTTTAATCACCCGTAAAATGATTCCTTGCAGACAGGATGTGAAGATTGAAAGAATCATGGGTCAATCAACTGGGGACCGCGCATATGAGAATAAAAAAAAAAAAAAAAAGAATGATTCACAAATGTCTCATACAAGAAAAAGAACCTAAAAAGAATCACAGGTAAAATGAGATAAAATGAATAGTTCAGGAAAAATTATATGTGAAAAATAAAAGCATCACGTGTAAAATAACTGACGGAAAAAGGATAGTTTTAGCGACTATCTCAACTTGTACTTGCAAACAAGCTAATTAGAGTCGTGATAACAGTTAATTTAATCTTAATAAAACGATTAGCTAACAAAACTATTTAATTATTAACATAAAATTATAACATTTACCTTTGTAACAGCTAACTCTCGTGTTACAGGAGGTCATGTAAGGTGAACACTATTGGTAATCTACTAGGAAACACACTTCAAGCACAGGCTAACTGACAAAAATAAAACACTATAACTAGCTAAGTAAAAACAGAGCGACAGCATAAAATCAAGTCAAAATGATACCAAAGCGATGGAGGCATTGGACTACGAAAGTTCTGAAAGTCCCACAGCCATCAAGTTGTCCACGTTGGGCCCTTGAGTAAGGCCCTCAAGTCGCTCTGGATAAGAGCATCTGCCAAATGCCTAAATGTAAGTAAACTTAAGATTGAATACTAACATTAATTTTGTTGGTTCGGCCATATTTTAAAATACCTTTTATTTCACCTGTCAAAAATTCTTTAACAAGCCGCAAGTGGAAAAGCTTTTAAAAGTAACATAAAAATATGAAATTTTATTTTATTCTAAAAAATTACTTCTATTCTATTTTTGTGAATGTTTATAATTCATACAATATAAAAGTCTTTTATTATAGAATTTTTTTAATATTTTAACGTGAAATTTAAACGCCTGACAATGATTCCTCATTGAATCTTTCTATGTACAATGAGTTTGGTTTATATAATTACACTTTCCTTGTTATTACTAAAACGTGATGTATGCACCTCCACAGACGAGTCAACATGTCCTGATGCTCCCCAAATCTTCACGTCAACTGCACATCAAGTGCCAGCTAGTTCATCTTCTACATTTTTAATAAAAAAGCAGTCACGCTGATAAACATTTTCTTAGCACTCCAAAAACGAGCTGAAGTTATCTTCCTAGCTGTAAATCTCAAGCAGAAAAAAAAAAAAAAAAAAAAACTTTATTATCCCTTTGACTGATGATAAACAGACTCCATATTTGCATCAGCGCCAGGGAGCGGCTACTATCTGGAAGCCCGGCGTGATTAATGAAAGCGGGATAGCTCGGATAGCAAACTTCCTGATAAAAAAGTCTTTCAAATAATAAATTGTGAACGTAGCATCCGAGAAAAAGGAGAGGATGGTAATTCCTTTTTTGTTTTTTCTTTGGATGAGATAATCTCGAGTCAGAGCGCTGGTTAGTGTTAGCATTGGCGGCAGGTGGAGGTGCTACGTATAGACGTATCATGCTAGGTCATGTTTGGCTGACCTCTTCTGTTCTGATTAGCCACAGGATAGAGAGGAAAAGAAAAAAAATAAATAAAAGGGAGAAGGAGAGCGAGCGGTGGGGGCTCGTTCTTCTCTCTGTGGTGTAACAGGAGCTACTGTATTGCTATCACCTGCAGCCCGGCACTGAAAGCTGAAGGAAATTGAAATGCCCGGAGAAGCCCGGCGGTAATTAATCATTGTGCTGTGAAGCCTGTCAAGATTCCTCCAGACGCCTCGATATTGCCGTCAGTCGCACCTCTGCCATCTGTAATTGTTTAAAGCGGTAACCCGATCCGGCGTGAGGTTCATGCAGACATGAGAAGGTAGTGCCAGACGCCTGAAGACACCTTCTTTACATCCAGGATTTCTGAAAACCCTTGTCTACAGCGGAAAAAACAATATATATATATATATATATAAATCTGTGCCAAGTTGTGTGCAGATCAGATTGTATTGCTTGTAGTATCACGCACTTTGGTGGTACGATAGGAGAGAATTAGAATTTTTACTTGATTAGAATTTTTTTTTCCCCATCAGTTCCAGTGAAGGAAGTACTGTATGGCTCGTGTTCATCAATCCCAGTGAAGAAGTGACTCATTTCCATCAATCCCAGTAAAGGAGGTGTGGCTTTTTTTCCATAAAGCTAAGTGAAGGACATGTGGCTTGTGTCCATCAATCCCAGTGAAAGAGGTGTGGCTTATGTCCATCAATCCTGGTTTGGTTGGTTTCCATCACTCATCCTGGAGTGGGCGTGGCCACTTTGCCTTGTTGTCCCAGTAAAGAGGACATGCTCTTATTGCTTTAAATTCCAATAAAGGAGGAGTGGCTTTTGTTGATCCCAGTTGAAAAGGTGTGGCGTCTGTCCGCCTAAACACTGCGTTCAGTTTTCTTGCTTTAAATCAGGAAACTACCAAGCAAATTCTACAAATCATATATACATACATTGTTACAGATTTGGAGTAAAAATTACAAACCGCACCTTTAATAAGAGACAACAACGTTTCTGCCATCTGTAAACGTATGTGATGTTCATTTATTTATCATGAGGAGCGCAGGCTCAGGCCAGGTTTCTCAAAAGCGGCCCCCATGAGAGCCCTCGCGTAATTTCCATTAACAGGCTCAATGCAAATCTTTCACTCTTCGTCCGCTGGGACATTGGCACTGACGGGCATTCAGCTCACAGGAACAGATGTCCGAGAAATATCTTCTCCTCCAGCAGGCCAAAAGATGTTTCTGCTCTTCCTTGTTTGTCATGGTTCGGGTAATTTTCTGTTTCACGGACAATTCATTTTCTATTTTATTGTGCGAGAATTTGTCCTAGAGTATTTGTTCGGTTGGTTTTCTGAAATGAAACAAACAACAAAAAAAAAAAGACTGGTAAAAGTATATGCCTTATCCGTGCAGTTATGGACTCTGTGATGTGTTAAAGCTACTTTATTTGGAGAAGGAGATCTATTGGTTGTTCCACAAAAGACTACAGAAAGCGTCTCCTCCTGCTAATGAGCGATTTCAGAGGCTCGCTGGAGAGAGAGAGAGAGAGCGAGCGAGCGAGCGCGAGATAGCCGAGTCTCGCTCTCCCTCCTCTCTGTGCCGCTGAGATTAACAACAAAGGCGCTCAATTAATCCGTTTGAAGTGACATGGAATTCAAATACAAAAAAAAAAAAAAAAAAAGACAAAGAGGGAACGACAAACGAGGTTTTTATTTGGCTGTGCGGCAAAAAAAGATAGAGAGGGAAAGCGAAATTAATTGACCTCCCTGTTTGCAATTAAGTGCAAAAAAAATAAGCAATAAGACATTTTGGCAGGGTGAAAAATGAAGTCAAAGAGAAAGAGAGCGCAAGAGAGAGAGAGAGAGAGGCGACATCACCCCGGAGCGCTACATGCTAATCAACAAATTCTATTTGTTTATTTACTGACAGCTATGTCCCCATACGCTAAATCACTGACTGTTTAAAACAGCTAAAGGAAATGATGCTCAAGCGCCAGTGCTCGCTAATTCCGTTGCTTTTGAATGGATGCTGGGCAACAGAGATTAGCCTTAGAATCAGAACAAGCAAAAAAAAAGATAAAGTAAAGAATAAACATCTGCAGTATTGCATGCTAATCAATGCAAGCTGTTTTTTTTTGTTTTCTTTACTGAACGCTTTGCCATACTGAGAGGCCTTACGAGATCGGAGGAAATAGTAGGGAGATCATCGTGGCTCAGCATCTCTCGCGGAAACCAAAAATGAAAAGAGAAGAGCATTCTCAAATCGTTCAAATGTAATCAGCGACTAAAAAAAAAAAATAATAAAATAAAGGACCGTACATTATTTGTAGGTGGATTTTAGCAGTTCTTTGGGTAGTTTGAACCTCTTTGGAATGGATCAAAACTGTCCCAAATTTCTCAAATTGCTACTTTACTTTAATCAAGAATTAGCAACATTTAGCTAAACACCACAATAGTCCTGCTAGGAATCTCACCCTCACATGGGGCCTCACAATTACATAGTGACATTGGGCGATGAGGCAATGATTCCCAGCCAACGTAGCGCTAGCTAACTAATCCGGGTGATGGTATTTTGCCTCAACGTGTAGTGTAGGGAGGTTAAACTCTTACACCAACAATGTAGCGCACATTAGTAGGGAGGATGAAACGATTAGAGGATTCGAGACTGTTCACTGAGTGCTTAATTTTTGCTAGCTTCATCAAGATGAAATTTTGCAGCTTCTGGATTTAATTGTTAATAAGAAAGAATCCAGACACAGAGGGGGATTCAACATCTGAAGTTCATGTGGTATGAAAATTGTGGCCTAGCATGACATGCAGACTAGCTCTTAGCATCAGCGTCATAGTTAGTCTCGAACACCAAAGTATTTTAGCTAAACAACAACGGCGTTTTAAGTAGCTTGCTTGAATTAAGCAAGCTAGCTATATGTTTAGGTAGTAGCTAGCTTTATAGTTTGCTAGTATTTAAAAAAGAAAAAAGAATCGCCGATGTCGCAGAAGAGTGTCTACAGAAACTAGCACAGCTCTTTTACTTAAGAAAAGGATTTATCCAATATGGTGTGAAGTTTTCTGAAACAGAGGATCGGAACACAGCAGCTCAGTTGCGCGATATTTTCGCATTAATTCCACGATTGTGAATACTGCTAGCATGACATTTTGAACTAGCCATGGCTCTTGTGTCTATGTTAAAAAAAAAAGAGAGAGTAAGTCTGCACAGTTTTGTTTAGATAAATGATTCCCAGCGTGAGACGTGAGCGGAGATGAAAAGCGTCCGTCGTACCTCCCACGCTTTCCCCTCTGACTGTTCCTGTAGTGACATGAGTGCACTTCTCAGAATCACACCAAGACGCTAATCCACCTTTAGCCTTAAATACACCTCAAGACTCTTTAATGACTGTTTGTGGAGACGTGAAGCCCGCGCATAGCTCCAAGTCGAGCCGGAGATTAGACCTGGACGTCCATCAAGGAGCACGTGCGTTTCATCTCGGCATTAATGTGTGTATGATGTGAACAAATCCTCGATGGGAAAAGATGGCTGTGCAAGCTGGAGCAGTTTGTTCTTTTTCAGAAGTGGGTTTGTTCCACGTTTCGGCACTAAAACGCGGCGAGCCAAAAATGTAGCAAGATTTCTTCTTTTTTTACATTTTTTTTTTTACCATATTCAAGACTGTGTCAACATATCTGTCAAAATTAGCATTGTTGAGGTGCCGCTAACAGTAGACAGTCCTTCCTTTCTAAACCGGGAACGTGATTCGGTATTAAAAGTGCCATTCGATATTTTGAAAGGTGTTTCTAGACTTTTAATAAATACATTAAGTTATTATTCCTTTAAAGCAGTTTTCACACCCTGAAATTCTTTTTCAACCAGAACTGGAAAATCTATGAAAAGACTAAGCTAGACCAAACAGCTAGCATGACAAATAGATTAGCGTTGCACAATAATCATTATTGTTTTTATGTTAGCCCTGTGTGAAGAATATGAAAATGATCCTAGCTACAATGCTTTTTTTTTTTGTAACTGATACGGTTTTGGACCCTGAGTCAGAAGTTTACACTCAACCGGGACATTTTTTTTTTTTTTTAATCCTGGCATTTATTAACTGTCTCTAATGAGTCCCTGATGGACGAAATGAAAACGTCCTAACAGAATCGTCGCAAGCGCCTCAGGTGAGTTAATTATTCTCTTCACCCACTCGGCTGCACATCCATAATGATTATTAACAAGCTTAAAACACTTGAGGACCTCAGGGAGCTTTTCGGGGTAACAACCCGCAGCATGAGAGAGAGAGAGAGAGAGATGAGGAGGGAGGGAGGGAGAGATGAGGAAGGAGGAAAGATGAGATGAGGGAAATCATTATGCTAATGACGGTGCAATAATGTTTGCAGTGGCGCAGTGGCTGGAGCACTCCGGTGGGAACTGGGGGGTCACGCAGTCGCTCTCGCTCACTCTCAGAGGAGGAGGAGAGCAGACGATTGAAGATGATTAAAGAACGCTGATGCATGGATCCCCCTGCTCCTTTTGAGAGCCTAACGACGGGGATGATGCCAAATTTAGCTCAATCTGCTCTATGCATTTCTTCCTTTCACATAATTTTGAATGGGCAGACGACATGAGCACAACAGTGTGACGTCATGTTTTCACCTACAGCGGGTAACATCTGGGTTGCTTGCCGACTCTATTATCTCCCTGTACCTAGTTTATTTGGATCTGATTTATTTATTTATTTATTTATTTATTTATTTGGCAGGCCTTATGTTTCCTCAAACTTGTATTCCCAGGAGCTAATATCCCCCAAGCCCAATCCCTAGGAACCCATGACCTTAATCTCAAGAGACTGTGCTCCAGGGGCACTATGTTTCTACACCATTATGCTCTTAAGGGTGTGTTTTTGTTGACGGCCAATATGGTCCCTGGACTCCATATTTCCAAAGACATAGCTTTCCAAAGCTCTATTATTCCATGGTACTGTGTTCCTAGAGCATTACAAGGCCATAAATTCCCATATATTTATGACAAGGCCATAAATTCCCAAAGGCATATGATTTCAAGGCCATATTCTCCTGGATCTGTATGTTCCAAAAGCTACACCTATAAAGATCTCTATCTTCCTACACATTCCCAGTATACTATAAAACCCAGTTCTCTATGTTACCAATGGATACAAATTTCCCGGTTTAAATTCCTTGACCATATATACTCACAGTTTTCCTAAACCCAATCTTTATGAAGCTCAATGTGTTCAGTCTTGGAGCCATGCGTAGCTGTAATTTACTGGGGATTGGGGGGTTGTAACCCCACCAATAATCAAAACCATCCAGTACACCCAAAAAATAAAAAAATTATTTAAAAAAATCACATGATATCATATATAATGTTCAATTAAAATTACTAACTGTAATGAAACATGATAAAATGGTTGGCTTTCTTAATTCAACATAATTAAATTATATTTATTTATTTATTTATTTATATAATTAGTTAACAGTAGTCATTGTCCCAAAGCAGCTTTACAGAATCAAAGAAAAATTTGGATTTTTTTTTTAAAGTGGCAGTGGCAAGGAAAACCTCCCTGAGATGGCAACAGCAAGAAACCTTGAGAGGAACCAGACTGAACAGGGAACCCATCCTCGTTTGGGTGATAATGGATAGCAGGGATTGATCTGCAGTCAACCTGTGTGTCAGGAGGCTGGACGTTCAATATAACAGGAGAGGTGTTTAAATTAATGGTTCACTTTCGTTATTAGAGGCTCACGTACGAAAATTGTTTGGATTTTCGTGTTCGTGGACCTGTCTCTAGTCACCACACACATCACAAGCAGACCACACAGGGCCTCCATGAGAAGAGATCTCTACCCAGAAGTGGGGCACCAGGATGAGTCGGAGACGTCCGGAGGGTCCAGATCACTGGCAGGTCAGGAGCACCATGTGCAGCTCGACAGAAAGAGACAGGGAGAGGTGGAAGAGAGAGAAGAGAAGAGAAGAGAAGAGAAATAACAGTTACAGTAGGTAGGGTCACAGTCACATGTATAAAGTGAATGTACATCTTGTGCATGGTTCAAGCAGGGACCAATAACTGGCAAGTAAAGAATACCATTCACACATCCCTGCCTCTGTGTGAGACTTAGTTGCATCCTCTGCATGCATCAGTGACTGCAGGTGTGAGCAAGAACAAGCGATCCATCCTCAGACACTCCCTTCATGGATGGAGATCTCAACCCCTGCCGTTGACCACAAGGTTTGGCTCCAACCTGATTTTCATCAGGCCGTGTGTTTCAAGAGTTTGTACTGTAGGTCAGGGCAACTCTGCATCGTGTGTTGGATGTTCCCGCTGTGCAGCAGTCAGGAGCAACTAAAATAGTCCAAGGAACGGAAAACCAGAAAACCGGCTACAGAGTCATGGGTGGCCAAAGATCACTGACGCTGGCCTGTGTGGTCCGGTCCAATAGAAGGGTTTTGTAGCTCAAACTTTGGAAAACATCAATGCTGGTTGTTGTGCAGTGTTCTGACACCTTCCTATATCACCCTTTTGGTGGCAAAAGGTGGGACCTACTCAATACTAGTCACATGGTTATAACGTTATGGCTGATAAGTGTATTCCTTAACCCTACAGTCCAAGAGCGCTAATTCTTAGCGAGGCCGATATTTTTCAGCCACGTCCTTCGTTCAGTATCTCAAGGGTCCCACGTTCCCAGGGTGCGACGCTTAACACGGGGTGCTATGGCTGATCTTGAAAACCTCTCTTGCGATATTGAACTTCCAGCCACCTAACACACAGTATGAGTGCAGACCCTGCTATCCGTTAGCACCCGAATGAGGATGGGTTCCCTGTTGAGTCTGCTTCCTCTCAAAGTGTCTTCCTATTGCCATCTCAGGGACTTTTTCCCTTCAGCACCGTCACCCTTGGCTTGTTCATAGGGACAAACTGATCATTTTGATTTGTGCATACTTTCTCACAAATTTCGTACTCATTTCCCTAAGTTTCGTTCAATTCTGTACAGCTGCTTTTGCGTCGAAGACCATTATAAGTAAAATGTATAAGTAAAACGTAATTTATTTAAATTAAGCGCACAGGACCCTATTTTCCCACACTCTGAGTGTTCAGAGATGCCGAGCTGTATGTTTGGGGTCATGGGGTCGCTACAGTTGCGGCAATATGACGTGTCTTAGAGAATGCGCGTCGAACAATACATTATCACATCTTATTTTTTTTACTTAAGATGATAGCAAAGTCGCAATCATGACCAAGAATCCAGATCCACGTCCCTTGGCACTGTAAAGAGGTGTTACAACAACGTATGGCTCTGGGGATCTCCTGAGTCTGACAGTAGAGCCACTCTGTAATTCATGTCTTCCGCTGAACATGCTCTCCTGCTTGGCAGAAGCTCCATACAGTGCGTGATTAGTTCTGGACAGCATTTTGTTCAACGTCCTTCGATCCGGCGTTCGGGCGGGCCAAGCTTAGTATTCCCAAGACTTGATACTCTACATGAAAAGCCCCACACGTATCTTTTATACATTTTTTTTTTCGTCACATTTCAGTCTATGATGTAGCAAGTTTAACTAATCCAATTTTAGCAATGATTCACAAATCTAGGAATATTATTTACAAGTTAAGCAAACATAAGAGTGAGGAGATCACACCGACAAATCACACATGCAATGTAAAAACTGCTTAGTTTCACTATCTTGAGCGAAAGGCTTTCCCTAGCACCTCTCTCTCTCTCTCTCTCTCTCTCACACACACACACACACACACACACACATATACACTCAGCCTGTGTGGCCTATAATCATTATTACACCGTGAGTAATTATCTAATAACCCCCTGTAAAGGAGCGTAACTTTCTAATCTGCTCATAATTAGCATTTCAATGATCCTGCTGCTAATGGTCGACCTTCAGCAACTCCGGCGCCATCTTAATTAAGTCCTAATATCACCATTATCGCTACGCACGAAACTAGGCGTGACTGAACGCAACGGCTCTCAGGTACGCTAATTTGGGGAGCAATTATCTCTTTGTGTTGAGAGATTTAGCCGATTAACCGCACAATTTCACACGGTTTTGAGAAACTCCACTTCAGGAAAGCAGGCTTCAATCACTTTTCAGTTCTGCTTCCTTAAATAAAGAGAGAGAGGAAGAGAGAGAGAGAGAGAGGAAGAGAGAACGTAGCAGGACCGAGTGATTTCCTCATTTCTGTTTCCGGCATTGATGCAACATTCCGTTTGGTGTCCTTGAGCTCCAGCACTGTCCCCGGTGAGGATATTGTCCCCGTTGAGGATATTGTCCCCGGTGAGGATATTGTCCCCGGTGAGGATATTGTCCCCGGTGAGGATACTGTCCCCGGTGAGGATATTGTCCCCAGTGAGGATATTGTCCCCGATGAGGTTACTGTCCCCGGTGAGGATATTGTCCCCGTTGAGGATATTGTCCCCGATGAGGATACTGTCCCCGGTGAGGATATCGTCCCCGGTGAGGATACCGTCCCCGGTGAGGATACCGTCCCCGGTGAGGATACCGTCCCCAGTGAGGATACTGTCCCCGTTGAGGATACTGTCCCAGGTGACGAGTCGTACACAACAGCACCATTGAGTTCCCAATTCTGATTGGTCAGAAGGTGTTGATTAAATTTCTGCAATTAATCAAAACATTATTGCTTCTATGGCAAGAACACATTCTCAGGATTCACCTAAACATGTCTGAGATTTTTATTTTTTAAGTTTATAACATGACACTTTTTTGGAAGGAGTCTCCAGCGTCAGCAACAATCAGAGGTGTAACTTGCAAGAGGTGTATTACAAACATATGTAGAGAATATATAATATGAAGAAACTGGTGGCGATGGTTAATATTTGGGATGTCACAACTAGCAGAGCAAACTTCTGAATGATTCAAGATCAAATGTAAATATGCAGCAGTAAATACATGTCTGGCGAGATTATTGACACTGCCTTCTTTTGATCTCGTTATGACATCATCATTATTAATATAATCCTATATGAAGCTCTTTTGCCTGGTGCTTTCATTTCAGCGATAACACTTCACACACAGAGCCTCCTTTTGCTGGCTTTTTCAACCAAAAATACTGTAGATCTTCATTACATTTCACTTACAATATGTGCATACTTTATATTATTTGATTATTAGCAGTAGACAGAAAAGAAAGCAGCTATTTGATTAGCTATTATTCGTTTTTTCCTGCATGGAGAAGAGGCCACATTTAAATGAAGGAACCTATTTTCACACACACACACACAAACACACAGACGCAGACACAGAGGAGGCTATAATGGTGAGCTTAGCATAACTTCCACCTGATTTCCAATGCAAATATTAGCGAGCAGTTCGGCGTGCGGCGCCAGATTAGGCCTTATCCCTCTCGCGCACCGCACGATTCTTTACGCTCTGAAAACATTTTAGCTTATCAGCGAGCCGCAACGATCAACACTCCACATCCTCGGTCCCCCAGAGACTTCAAGAAGAGTCACATCAACACTCTCTCTCTCTTTCTCTTTGCCTCTCTCTCTCACACACACACGCTAGCGTTCACGCTCGACTAAACTTTAGCCACATGCAGCGCTAAATCCGTAAATTAAACACCGTAATTGCTGTAAGTGTAACCGTCAAACGGTGAATTACAAAGGACCCGTGAATGTGCCACGTCTCTTAATAACGCATTATGTGGCTTTGTTTTTCGTAATGAGAAACAGACGATGAAAAGATGCTACTTAGCATAATAATTTCCTGTCTGTTTTCTCTCTCTCTCTCTTCTTTCTCAAGCGCTAATCTGCTTTAGCATTGTCTGTAGCGCAAAATATTCACTTTGTTTAATGAAATACTAACGAATGGTGGAGCAAAGCTACTTTCCCTCATACTGTTCCTAAAATCTTGAATATTGTCCTTGAATATTTACTTATGTATTTTTTTATATAAATATAAAGCTTTAAATTTTTTTTATTTTTATAATGCAACTAGATCGCTACATATAACAAACCTGTGATTTATTTTTTTTTTACATTATAGTGAGTAAAATGTACATTATAAGTATATACATTTCATCTTTATAACAAACAAACAAAAAAACACTGAGGATTTTTCCCACTCATCACCCAGCATCATGTGCACAATCTTTATTCTTGTTATTATGGAATAATGGAATGTTTACTCATAGAAATGTGTGTGTGTGTGTGTGTGTGTGTGTGTGTGTGTGTGTGTGTGTGAGGCTGTCAGGTGTACTGCCTTTCCTTTAGGGAAATAGGACTTCCACTCATCTGGCTTTAAGAACAGCAGGTGCGTCTCGTCTTTTTCCTCATCCCCGCCTCGGGATATGTGTGTATTTGTGTGTGTGTGTGTCTGTGTGTGTGTGTGTGTGTGTGTGTGTGTGTGTGGAGAGCCAACTCATAAATAGAGTTTAGTAACCCCCAGCATCCCATATATGGTTTACAGCCATCACACAAAACCTAATAGCACGATACTGTACTACACCATGATGCTACATGTCCAAATCATAACGCTACATCCTAATAGTCGCTGCTCCATGTGCTTGATATATATTTTTTAATATATAGTGCTGTAAGAATCTACACTGTTTGCTTATTCAATTTGATAAGCCGATGTTCTGACACGTAAGTGCTTGCATTTGCAGAATCACAATGTTGATGAATTGATGAAATTTTCCAATACCACCATCAAACGTCAGTAGACGAATCCAAACTCATGTGATGTAACAAACAAAGGGAAACGGTGATGTAGTGTTGTTGTTTTTCCAGTTTAGTCCTGCTGAGCTTTTTTATTAATACTTTTCATCACATCTGACATAATTGTTAATGTTCCCAATAGTTTTGACGTATTTTCAGTTTCACTGTGGCTTCATACTGTCTTTAGAGGAACGTTAAGAGCTATATGATAGCTAGCTAAAAGCTACAGTTCCCATAGACAGATGCATCTACAGGTGACAATTTATCCATCAGTATTCATGGATCAGGCCTTACCCTGATATATATATATATATATATATATATATATATATATATATATATATATATATTTCTGTTTAGCTTCCATAAACCTCATATCTGTATACACTTGAGACTTAATGGCTACATTCTAGTTAGCCAAACTAAAGTTTTACCTACTGTATAAAGTTTTTGTCAGATGTCTTTAACTGAGACAGCTAAAATAAATGTTGGTATTTCCACTGGTTCTGTCTTGTCTCCACACTCACCATGTCTTTAAACTCTTTGTATAAGGGATTTCATCTCAACATGTTTAGAAGTCTTTAGTTTTCATCTTTGATTTTTTCAGGTTTACCTGAGTTATCTGAGGTAAATGTTGATCTTTGTCAACAGTTAACCAGATTTTCATTGTCACTCTGAGGTAAATACTGATGATCTTGATTGTTCTTTCTCGTTTTTACTATTTGTATGCAAGATTTGATGACTAAACACTAGCCATACACATTTTAATGATAATTGGTATTTATTTATTTATTAGGGGGGGGTTTATCATCTTAACTGAGGCAAATGTTGACATTTACAATAGTTTTGTTTTGTTGCTGTGTCTTTCTCCTCATACTAGGATGCTATCTTAACTTTGGTTGTATGATTTTTCTTATCCTTTTAAATTTTTCAAACACATCTGAGGTAAATGTTAATGTTAATAGTTCTGTTTAGTTTCCACTGTCCCTTTGTCTTTGTGTCGTCTGTATAAGAGATTTAATCACTGGCAATTTATAGCTAGCAAAATCATAATTTTACTCATACCGGACATTGATTAATTGAGCAAGCTAAATTGTTCTCCTCAGAAAGTAGCTAGCTCATGAACACTGTATATATTTTAAGTGAGCTACTGTAGAAACAGCATCCTTCCAAATTTAAACAGTTTGATGGTGTATTGTGGGTAATACTGGAAATATATTGTCCCAAAGCGCCAAAGATGACTATTAAGACTCTCTTTGGAAATGGTTGATGTTCAGTTAATGCTAGCTGGTCTCGAATGCTAGGGTTAGCGAGACAGCTTTCATCACTGTTCCATGTGGTTGACGTGTGAGAATTTTCACTTGTAATATGACTTGTACGGTAATATGCTTCACTTGTAAAATGCTTTTCTGCTTTTATTTTTGTTTTGGGCTTTTATACACTGTAGCAAATCTGTAAGGGTACATTGTCAGAAAGAGAGACGTATTCCTTCATTTTTAGTTGTGGCGCCACCAGCACTGTTTACACACTGCTGTCAGAAGAACGCTTAACAAAAGTGTGTGTATGTGTGTTTCAAGCCAATAAGTACTACTTCCAGGTGTGAGGTGTTTCATACTCCACAAGTCCGCCTCCGGTTTAGCTCACGGCAAACACTCTCACACACACACACACACACACACACACACACACACACACACCTTTAGACAATAAAGCATCCGTCATTTCTGTTTATCTTGGAAACTTCAGCTCTCTCTGCCGAGTGCTGTTTGAACACCGGGATGTGCTTGTTGTGTTGGTGATTTAGTTTTTCCCCCCTCATAGCATTTGCTTTTTAACCAATAGGTTGAATGCCAAAAATTGCTATATTGCTAGCTACAATACTTTTTCTGTAAAAACGTAAATGAAAATGTTGTAACTTTGACTTGAGTGTTTATAAACTATATTTTTTGCAACAACAACAAAAAAAAGGTCTAGCACAAATGTTGGTTACATAAAGACAGTAAGTGTGGCATGATGTAACTAGCAGATCTTTTGATATCTTATAGAATATCTATACTTACAAATTACATTATAGCATTTTCCCTTACTTTAAGTATATTAATATATATACTATATATATAATATATATTAAGTAAAATATTTGAAATCAAGAAACACTGTAACCCACAGGAATCCTAACATAGTATGAGCGTTGTAATAGAGCTGTAATGATCTTGTGATGACGTTCTCTATCGAGTTGTTTTTGAATGATGTTGACAAAAAGCCGTCGAAATAATGTTGAATAACAAAACCAACATCAAAACAACAAAATTGTAACCTTTAGTTACAGCATTTATTAATTTTATTATGATAAATACCACTGTTCTGTGTAGATCGGGTAGATTTATAGATTTATGGCTAGTTTTGTAAAAATAAATGTCCCTCCGTACATTTATTAACAAAGATGCACTTTAAAATGTATTTTACATATTTACTGATATAAAAGTAATATTAATATAAAAAAGTAATATTAAGTCAAATAAAATAAAGTAAATATTAATGTAATATAATAATGTTAAAATTATTATCTAATAATTTTTATATAATAATGTTAAAATTATTTTTTTAGTTTTTAACACCACAATCAAACAATGTAACTGTTGACACATTTATTTTAATGTGTTAAATATGAGTTAGTAGTGGTTAGCACTGTGGCCTCGCACCTTCAATGTCCGAGGGTTTCCTCTCACCATCCAAAAACATGTAGTGTAGACTAATTTGCCAAACTGCGGATATGAGTGTGCAACTGTGTGTGTGTGTGTGTGTGTGTGTGTGTGTGTGTGTGTGTGTGTATACGTATGTGTCCTGCGATGGATTGGCACCCCGTCCAGGGTATGCCCTGCCTTGAGCCCAAAATCTCCTGCCTTCAGGTCGGCTTCCCTTGGCACTGTACACGATAAGCTCTACACAGAATGAATGAATAAGATGATAGTATTGCATGGTTTTCTCACTTTATTTTATTCTCACGTTGTTATTTTTTTTTTTTTCAGTTTATTTTAAGGGTAAAGCAATTATCAGGAAAACGATTGAATGATTGAACAATATGCTAGTAGCCTGCTGGCCTATCGGGAAAAAAATTGCTTACTGTACTCGACAGCTCTCTTTAACCAAAGCGCAGTTAATGTTATATTTGTTATATGATGTTATATATGGTCGATTCCAAAATGTAGTATAAACACCAAACAATAAAAGACTGACTTAGTCAATTCTGAAGTTTGTTGCCTTACGTAGTGTTATATTTCACATGCTGTGATGTTTTATTTAAAAGCAGCCTATGCTGTCTTAAGACAAGTGTTAAGGACGCAGATGCTAAGTGCTACATGGTAACTTGCGGCCCACCATGTTCTTTCGACAGACAAATGTGTTGCAGCAAATGAAACAAACTGCTTGGTTTATTTACTTTTAAAAAATAATAATAAAATTCAAATATCACTGGGTGCGACCGGGTGAGTCCAAAATGATTCCTTTTCTTTCCAGTATGGTCTCGTGAGTGGCTCTTCATCTTCCTCGGCTCACTAAACAAGTTCATTTCATCTGATGAGGTTCGCAAGGAGGTCAGGAGGGAGAGTGTGTGTATGTATGTGAGACACTTTCTGTTTCATTGTTAATGATCGAGGCTTAAAACAGCAAATAAGGTGTAACAGTCCAGATGTTTGCAAATCCAAATACGTGGATATATAATAAAATATTAGTCTACATTTGTATTGTTTGTTGCACTTCTGTTCCTTTAGGCATTAGCAGGCTGTCTAGAGTATCTAAAAACATTGCTGCTTATTAAAATGAATGGATTAATTAATTTTTTTATTGTTTTAATAAAAAAGTGAGATTTATTTTTCATTTTACTGCGTGAGACTATAATGCATGAATGTTTAGCGGCATTTTTAATCAACTACACACAAGAAGAAAATTGGCATGTTAGCGCCATTTGGTTGAAAAGCTAACAATTTTATTAAGTTCCTTCACAACAATGTAAATTTACTTTAAACTAATGTATTCTAATCTTTAAATCTTTGCTGGCTACAGAAGAGTAGCTTCAGTGGCTATATTGATATACTGTTACACTAATGTTAATGTTGATGTAATTTGCGATGTAGAATTTGGTAGTTTTCCTCACTTTGTTACATGATGCTGGATAGCAAAATTGACTGTCAGGACAAATGGCTAGCAAAGAAATCGGCAAAACCTGAAGATCTTGTCACGTTAACTCCCATCTTTCACAATAAATTCACTTTAGGCAAATGTGTTTTGACAAGTGAGTAGCTAAACCAGCTGGCTAAACGTTCAGACTTGAACGCTTGCTATAGTTTTCACTTACATTTATTAAAATCCTACAGTTTGATTGAAAATCTGTGAATGCTATTATTTATAACATGCACTTTAAAGAAGTGTACGCAAATGAGCTAGCTTAGGCACACAAGTAAACAGCTCGTTCAAATCATGAATAAGAAATTCATGTCTACAAATATGATATAGACTGATTAAAAGGCTTTAGAGATCCTTCTAAGAGTTATTTGAAGAGTGGCTCCATTTAGCCAAATTTGCATATTAGCCTGAAAGATAAAGAAGCAAAAAGTTTACGTTAACTATTTGGAAGTGTGATGGAATGCTCTGGAAAGAACAAAACGAAGTGATCTGAAACTTTTTTTTATTTTTATTATTATTATTTCCTCTGCCGAAACATATGCGGTTGCTCTCCTCGGCGTCTTGGAAATGAAAGAAATGAAAACGAAGCAGGAGAAGAGTGAGAGAGAGCGTAGTCTCGGGAGCTTTCATCCTGTAGGTTTACGGCTTGTGCGTTTACCGTTTCCGCTTCTCGAATCAAAGGAAAAGAGAGAAGCGTAATATTTATTTGATTTCTGCACTGTTAGCCATCTGTTACTGTACATCAGGATACTCCGGAGCAATTCTCAGAAGCAGACTTATTATCTATCTCGTTTTTTTCCCCCTCCACAGTTATTCGGGAGAACGCGGATGGTTCGTAGCACATTTGTACTCGAGCGGACTCGGTTCCGCTGCGCTAGCAGTCGTTTAAAGCTGTGTTTCGACTGAATGAACCTTAAAAGGAGGCCATTTTGCATTTAAAAGGACGGCAAATATATTTCGCAGCCCAAAACTGTCTCAGGGTTTGGACAGCAGCCACGTGAGCGATATGAAGCTGAGCTCTAATAAATCACATAACCTTCAGTTAGCCGCTTTCGCTCTAAACACTTGGCGTTACCACAAATAAATATTGCTCTGGATATATAGCCTGTCATTCCACTGTATTATGGTTATGAGCTCAGGAATAATTGAATGGCTGTCGATTAGCCTTGGCGCAACCGTTGAGACTGTGTGTGTGTGTGTGTGTGTGTGCGTGTCTCAGTCACAGGAGCCACTTATATTGATGAGCAATAGCTCAGAACAAGCCCTTGTCAAAAAAAATTGTCCTTAGCAAATGTTGAAAGAAACCGTCCATAATCCTTTCACCTTTATAAAAGTTAATGCTAATGCTAAGCGACAGGACAGATCATCATGCTAGCAATTCTGTGGTAAGAATTGCAAAGTATAAAAGATTTAACCCCTATGTACGTTCCTTTTCTTTAACATTTGTGTGTGTGAGCGAACATTTCTTAAAAGAACTTAATGGTCATGCTAGAGACTAGAGGATTTTTAGCGTGTTAGCTAAGTTTTGTGTAAAAAAAATAATAATTAAAAAATAGTAACAAAAAATACTTTGGATAAAGAATGATTGCTAGTCCAAGTTTTCTTTAAAACCTAACGATAGTGTGCATGTATTTTTAAAAACATGGCTACATGAACAATGCTAATGCTAGATACAGATCAGGGTTTAGCATGTTGGCTAGGTTCTGTGGCAAACATTCTTACAATAAGAATGAACTTTGCTCTAAAAAAAAAAAAAATGATGTTAGTGATGATATTTCTGATCCCTAATTATGTGGATGAGGTTTTAGAAGACATTTCTTTACTTTTAAACTTTTATAATGAATGCTAATGCTAATAAATCGCGTCAGTGTACATCTCTTCCTTTGTGATTTCCCAGCTCGTGCCGATTTCTCGCCTGAGTCACGGCGGCTTTTACGTGACCTTAGCGCTGTTCCTCCTCCGGTTCTTTGCTAACTCTGGGCTCTCTTCTCTTTTTCTTCCTCTCTTACTTTTTTTCCCTCCTCGTGAAAGACTCCAGGCTTTCTGTCTCCGAACAAAACTCAGCAAATTGGTTCCCGAGGTTCATCCCTCTTTTTTTGAAGCTCCCTCACCTGGGACGAGAGGAAGAATTGCCTCGCAGGCTCAAACTGCAAGCTGAGCTTTCTTTCTCTCTTCCATCTGATCTGCAAACCCGCTCTCATGCGATTTGAACCAACTTTTCCCTTAACAGTAAGAAAAAAAAAACTAACCCAGAGCAAGAAAACGTGCAGCATTCGTCATGCATTTTTTAACTCGGCCCGAATTCCCTGTTAGCTATTTTCCAGTTGTGCTTTCGTCACTTGTTCTGTGGTCTTTTTTTAGTAAAAATCTGTAGCATCATTTCTCCGTGATTTCAGCACTAGGCGATGACCTAGTGTAAAGTGACGCTACGATCAATAAATCATCACCACGGTGCAGAAATCGACGAAAAAATACACACATGTGGAAATGTCAAGTCAGGAGGTCAGGTCTGAGATTTTTTTTTTTTTTCCTTCTAGAATTGCCTGCTAATCATAGTCAAAAAGAGAATGTGTGATAAAGATCTGTTTATTTTTTTTTAGATTAGCAGCTTCTGTTATATTCACAGAAACAAATGCTTAACTAAGCATGCTTGCTTAAACTGAGAAACATCCATTCCTGTTCATAACCTAATGTAGCTAGATACATAGCATAGATCACAGTAGCATAGCACATTGTAGTCCTGTTAAATTTTACAATTGGGCAAACCTGTCATCTTGTACCTTTGCCATCTGATTTCCAAGTCACATTAGATTTCAATCCTATGTTAAAATACTATGCTAACTTTCTAAAAACTAAAATGCTGTTAATTTAAAGCAGCTTATTATATATATATATATATATATATATATATATATATATATATATATATATTTTTTTTTTTTTTTTTCAGAACAAGAAAGCAACAAATTAAAATGGACCGTAATGAAAAGTCAGCTTCTTTAACTGTAGGATTAATAAGGAATAAAAAAAAAATAATTCTGTAATTTAATATGACAAATTGTATGCTACCATGATAATTGTTCCTTATATACATATAATGAACAATTTATATATATAATGAACAATTAACATGGTAGCTTATATTTCCTGGCCAATTTACATTATCTGGTGTTACTAAACATTTTTTACAGTCAACGGTATTATAATAAAGTGTATGCGGAACAACAGCAACTTAGCTACGAAGTGGTAGGTCACATAACCTCACAGAGCGGGGTCAGCGGATGCCGACACACATAGTGCATCGAGGTCTCGAACTTTCTGCAGAGTCAGAAAGCTACGGAGCTCGAAACATCACGTGGCCTTCAGGTTAGCTCAAGAACATTGCGTAGAGAGCTTCATGGGATGGGTTTCCATGGCCAAGCAGCTGCATTCAAGCCTTACATCACCAAGAGCAATGCAATGAGGCGCACTTAGCAGTGATGTGAAACACTCACTAGAGCACTGGACTGTCTGGCAATCCGATAGACATGTCTGGATTTGGCAGTTGCCAGGATAATGGTACTTGTCTGAGTGCAGTGTGATAAGTTCAAATTTTGATGGAGACGGGATTATGATTTGGGGGTGTTTTTCAGGAATTGGACTTAGCCTCGTAGCTCCAGTGAAAGGAACTCTTAATGCTTCAGCATACCAAGACATTTTGGACAATTTCATACTACTTTGTGGGAACAGTTTGGGGACGGCCCCTTCCTATTGCAACATGACTGCACACTAGTGCACAAAGCAAGGTCTATAAAGACATGGATGAGTGAGTCTGGTGTGGAACTTGAGCAGCCTGCACAGAGTCCTGATCTCAACCCCATAGAGAACCTTTATGGAGCCAGACCTTCTCACCCAACATCAGTGTCCGACCTCACGAATGCGCTTCTGGAAGAATGGTCAAAAAATGGTCCCATAAACACACTCCTAACCCTTGTGGAAAGCCTTCCCAGAAGAGTTGAAGCTATTGTAGCTGTAGTGGGTAGGCCAGTATCATATTATAAACCCTATGGATTACAAATTGGATGTTACTCAAGTTTGTATGCTTGTGAAGGCAGACGAGCGATGACTTTTGTGAAATGTAGTGTACCTCAAATAAAGCCTGACCAAACCAAGCCTGAGAAGCGCCATGCTATGCCTCACTCGGTGCTTGAACTTCTGAAGTCGTAAACGCAGCAGAAGTGAGCTGTTGCCGCCGAGCGCACAGCCACGTAGCCGTAGATTTCTTTTCGCGCTCGAACTTCCTGAAAGCAGCAACTCAAAAAGTTTGTAAAAACTCTGACAGGCGAGAGGAGGTGGGGGGAACTGGGATATGATCTTGTTATAGTTTGGCTCCCCACAACCCTGACCACACGAGTTAGAGGCTGTGAAATAAAATGTGTGAATACATGGAGATTGTGAGACATCCTGGGAGGAGGCAAGTAGTCCGGGGAAAGCGTTCCAGCAATGGATTTGTTTAAAAGAAGTGTACACTTTTTGTGACGCCGAAATTTTTAATCTGGCAACTTTGAACGCTTAAGCTCTCTGACAGATTATGCCATTGTGTAAGTCTAAAAGGGAAAGAGCGGGGAAATAAAAGGACTCGTTTTACGCCTCAGGGCCAATTGGGACGTCACACATCATCATGATAGTGAGGGGGGAAAAGTATAAAAGTTACACAACCTACTTTCATGTAATTAAAGCAATGCCTCAGAGCTTAGCATTTTTCATTTCTTTTCCCTCCCCTCTCACTTTTCTACACTCTTCAAACCCGATTCTGACTCCTAGAGCTTTTTTAGCGTTCCCATAGAAGCAGCGTTGAAGCTTAGCGTGACATTTCAGAAAAACAAATGTCATATCCGTGTCGCTCGAAAGTGATGAGATTTGATGGAAGATTTTCACCCTACACAATTTTCCTGTATAACTTTATTTGTGTGTGTGTGTGTGTGTGTGTGTGTTTTTCTTTAAACACTCTGATTTAGATATGGAGATGTTCTAAACATCACACACAACTATACATGGACAAAAAGAATGTAATGTTTTATTATTAAATCAATAGAAACCACAAACATCAGGCTGATTACAGTAACTTTATCAGTTTCTCAACTCTACATTGATGATTTTCCTGTTATAGCACAACCTGCATAATTGTTTTTTTTTTTTTTATATAATTTTTGGGAAATTGTGGTCAAAATGTTTTAATTGGGGGAAAAAAAGATTACATTTAAAATGAAATTTAGAATATGGAATATTACTAATAGAAATATCAAAATATTTAGAATAATGGAATAATTCATCCTAATAAAAGATCCAATTAAAATAAAAACTTTAATAAAAATGTCATCAAATTAAAATAGATTAATATAGAAAATCAGCTAACTGATTGTAATAAATGTTTAATATGAATAAAAGGTCAAAAAAGACAATTAAAAATTTAAAAAAAAAATTTCTTTCCAGTGGTTTTTAAAATCCATTTGAAAAATAAATAAATAAAATAAAATATCCTCAATACAAATTTACAGTTCAATTAAATTTAAAAACATTATTAATGTATTAATAATTTATTTGTGAATTAATTAAAATACTTCAAACAACTACCAACTACCTCTACTATAACAAAAGTGTAATATGAATAAACATATGAAAAGTATACAACTATGATAAATGCAATAAATAGACATAATTGAAGAATTGCAGTTGAGTAAATAAATCACACAAAGGTGAACACTTAAAAATAAACTAAATGAGAAATTTAAACAAAATGATTTATTTCTTGCCAAAGAGGCCATTTCATGAAAGACCATAAAAACGACTTTATTGTTTTGCTGCCAAGAGTTTGAACACAAATCAATGGCATTGATTCGTTGCGCCGCTCCTGTTTTCTCTCCTCGTTAATCACACGCCCTCTTTTTTTCTTTTTTTTTTTTTTTTCTATGGCTTTTTTTGCTGAACGTAAGTGTTTGATAAGAAAGTTCTTATCAGGGTCCGTCCTATTTCATGAACAGTAGGAGAAGAAGAAGAAGAAGAAGAAGAAGAAGAAGAAAAAGGCATTAGGCCTACTAGCTGGTATATCCTTTACCTCTTTGTGAAGATATCATCAGTCTCGTGATCCTGCTTCCTCTGTCATGAATCTGATTCTCCTATTAAACTGGGTTAAATGGAACTCGTTTCCCAAGACTGTTAAAGGTGATGACGGAGGCCATATTTTCTTTCTCGATGGGCCTTTAAACGATGCTGCTGTGGTTTCGATGCCTGTGTCTGTCAATCCAAGGTGTTTTATCACCTGAATAAATGTTGCTGAAGAACTCCAGTGAGCGCTCCATCCACGAGGCTTCTGCATTCGACACCTGCACCAATATATCTCCTGTTGTGTGAAACATTACATTATAATAATACACACTGAGCCACTAATAACTTCTATTTATTCATGTATTTTTTTTTTTATTCGTTAGTTAGTTCATCAGTAAGTTAGTTAAATGAAGTCTCTTAATTTCAATCTGAGAAGGTGACGTCTCGGATATGCACTCGTTGTATGGCGCTTGTTTAAAAAAACAAGAAGTTCACAATAATAATAATAATAATAATAATAATAATAATAATAATGACTTGTTTTTCAAGCACTATGACAATCCAATCTACTATTGACAAAAATACTGTTAATAATATTAACAACAAAAAAGAATTAGATTTTATTTTAGCACATTTGTATCTTTGGTCCTGTTGAATATGTACATAAATGGACTATTTATGGCAAAAAAAAAAAGAAAATTTATTACAATTATTTTGTATTTGAAAATATATTTTAATAAAATATAATAATAATAATAATTAATGGGTAGTTAATTAAAACTAGTTCATACAGAGAAATGTAATTAACGTAAGTCATGACAAATTTCGAAAAAGAATTACATTTCAATATTTATTTTTATTTATTTTACTAGGAAAACAAAAACTGTTTTTATTTAAAATAATTATTGGAAACAAAATGGAATGGAATGAAATCCTGTAGTAAATTGAAATGAGAATATAAAGCTTACCAAAAAAATAGAAACCATATTAAAACTGATAATATAACTTTTGTCTGGTCATGTACGTGTAGCTATTGTTGTAGTAGATTCATTTTTATTTCTATTAAACAATGTACATGCTATTAATGTGCATTAAGCTGTAAGAGCCAACTGTACGTTGGGACAACTTCAGAAATGAAGAAGAATAAACAGTAGCATATAAATAATGCCCAGAAAACAGAGAATCAGCATCACATACACACTGTCACGCCTGCCCCCACCATCTACCCCCCGCATCCCCTACCCCCCCCCCCTCACCCACACCTATTCACTTTCCCCCTCAGTAATGGTGTATCCATCAGCACTGACTGGATCAATAGCTGTGTTTTGGCCTAAATCTCCCACGAGCGATGGCACGTCATCAGTGACAGACGAATATCACAGCGAGAGTCGGCGTTTTCTTATCGATCGGCTGCGAAAACGGCATACATCAGGCTTAAATAAAGAGCTCGGGGCGAGGCGCGGCTCCTGTTTATGACTCCAGAACCAGAGAAAATGTCCCAGCGCTGAGTTTCCTGAGGAGAGAGAAAGAGACGTGATTATCTGCCGGGTGAAGGAAATAGGTGTCAGAGTCAGTTATGTGATATGTACACACTCTTAGTGTGTGTGTGTGTGTGTGTGTGTGTGTGTGTGTGTGTGTGTGTGTGTTGCTTTTAAAGGAAAATAATCAACTATGGAGGTCCTGTTACAACCGTGAAACTGAACATTTTCCACAATTACACATACTTCTTCAGCTTCCAGGTTCTATCGGTTTATGGTTATGTTGATGGACTCTGCTTTCCACATATAGAGTCCTTATATATAAAGAGTCTGTTTTAGTCAATAGATATTTTTGTAAATGAAAAGTAATTTCCCTAAACAAAACATGAACAAATAAAAAAAATATTTTTAAAAAACTTTGTTTTTTGTAAGAATAACGCAAACGTGTAATTTTATAACAAACTGCTGTTTTGTAAGAGGAATGCACACTTTAGGCCATTGGTCATTAGCTTGATTCTGAAATATTAAAGTGAGAACTCACTTCTGTATTTTCTTTATAAATAAGTTCACACTTTGTGCCATGATCTAAGTTTTCAAATTTGACATAAAATTTTTTTTTTAAAAAAACCCTAATAAGACACGTTTAGGAAAAATAACCAAGTTCGCGGTGGCATTAGCATAGCTTCATAATGTTAGCATGGAAACACGCATGATTGAAAGAGCTAATTTAGAAAACAAACGTATAAAATCTCACCTTAACTCTTTATATTGTGCTCACTAAATTGCAAGATTTTTACTAAACATTAAAAAAAAAACTTGTGTTACTTTCATTACTTTTGTTTCATTATCATCAAGGTCTGTAAAGGCATATGGTTCTATTTTTCTTTGCCTTTCCAGGGCAATACGTTTCCTAGTAGTACCCTAGAAAGGCATATAATGTGGAAAAATACTTTTTCTACAAATAGAAAGATCTTTTAAACTGTTTTTCAAATATTTGTTTATATAAAAATGATAAAGAAAATAAAGAAATAAAATAAAGAAACAACATTATTTCAATTTTACCTTTAAAAAAAAGTGAATAAGATGTGTTTAAGCAATATGATCAACTTCAGGGCAGCATTAGCTTAAATTCACTGAAACACCGTTTGTAAGAAAATTTTCTTTGTACAAAAATACAAGAGCTGATTTATAAATTTGTACCATTAAAAAAAATTGTGGAAATTCATAATTAGACTTTTATGAATAAGACTTTATTTTTCCCATTTATTTATTTTTTTATTTATTCAAAACGTTTCATATGCTGCCTAGTAAAGTTACCATATATGTCTGATCCATCTCCTGTCCAGGATAACAATTTTTTGCAAAAGAAAAGTGTAAAAAAAAAACAAAAAAACACACAGATAAAGTAAAAGGCTACACGTTTATTTCAACATCAATGTATGTTTTTACAAATATGGTACTGATACTGGCACTTGTAAATCACCAAATGTGGTTCTTCGCCCTTTAAGCGTTGCCAAATTCAAACAAATTCAACATTATAAACTCTAAACATACAGACATATAAAGCTTTTACTTTCTGCAATTTTCTTCCGACCAGCCCCGCCGTCTTCCCCAGCACCACTGAGCGACTAGCGCGGTTCTGCCTAATTCACCGGCACAAAACACGACTCGCAGACAGACGATAGCCGTGAGGCGCCATCTTATTTTCCCCAAAGCCGGAACGCGGTCCGAAATGGATCGCCTCGCCTGAGCGACGAGAGGAAAAGCCGAATTATTTCGCTTCTGCTGCAGCTGATAAAAAAAACAACAAAAAAAAACAAGTCCAATAAAACAGGCCTCTGGGTTCGTTAAGAGGATTGTTCAGCAGAGATCCAGGGGCTTTTTCCTAAATCAAGCTGCCAGCTGGGCTCCGGCCGCCATGTTGGCATCTGTTTGGGCACCAGACACGACAACGCACACACAGACATGCTTTCAGAGCAAGCCAGAGTCACATTTTTGCAGTGTGTAAGTGCTCAAATCTCGACACCTGCATCTCCGACAAAGCCGCATTCATGATGTACAGTGTGTTAGCAACTCGCAGTCCGAGCCGCCATGTTGGTTCCTTTTTCTCAAGTGTAGTGAGACTTAAATAATCAAGTGTCTTCGTTTGTACATATTTTATCCTTCTTTTATTTATATAATTTTAAAGAAGTGTATTCTGTAGTGTATTACAATAATAATTCATAATTTATACTTTGAGTGGTGAACACTTCTTCTTCTTCTTCTTCTTCTTCGTTTGTCCATTTAATCACACATGTATCTCCTCCAGGTGCCTGCATGAGTTTGGACTTCTTGAGTTTGAGTTTTGAGTTCTTGAACATTTAACTTACGCCTTCCTCTCTGTCCTGCTGTACCGCTTCTTTCGTCCTTGTTGAGCCACAACTGATCACTGATCCGTCTTTTGTTTATTATTATATTTTCAAATACATCATCTTTCTGTTATTCTATTCATTTCTGTTACACTCCCATCAGGACACGATCATCCCGGAGCGGATCATATAAATCTGAGGTAGTGTCATCACCTGTCATCGTATCTTCCGTAGAGGTCAAAGTGTGCTGCCATGGCAACAGTCAAGGTCATGTGTCCAGAGCAACAGGGCTCTTGCTCCATCCGTTTCCCCTATCGAATAATATGCTGATGAAAACATGGCGGACCTCTGACTCATACTGCATGTTCACACACACACACACACACACACACACACACTTACGATTAGTGATATGCCGTGTCTCTGTTCGCTGGCGTGTGTATTAAACGATCCCAAACACTTTTCCACTTTGAAACATCTTCCTGTTCACCATCATGAAACATCGTGAAACGTTTTTAAATCGTTCCTCATGGACAACAGCCAACACCCTGGTATCAGGGTACATGAAAGTACATGAAAGGCGGTTAGATTACTCGTTGCATCAAAAAAGGTAATCCGAGTACTCTAACTACTACGCTACTTTGTATCGCGTCACTAAACTCTGTTCCATTCCTGTCTTTTAATATTAATAACACGCAAAAACGTTATAGCTTTACTTCTGACACTGGAGACTCCTTCCATTAGCGTTAACGAAGGATTCGTGAAAACATCACCATATATCACCCATTACAGCATGGATTAGCTGTTACTATAGAACAGTAATCAAATAGCGTATTAAAACTTACCCCATGATGTAATATACTGTACACCTGAGACTTTCTGTCCAATCAGAATCCAGATTTCATATAATCGGATCTCTCTCTCTCTCTCTGTTCATCTTGGTTTTATTTACTTATTTATTTAAAAAAAAAAAATTTCTTTTAATGACATCTTACTTATTTATTACGACACGTTTCCAGCCGTCTGGGATACGCTCTGTTCACTTCCAACACAAAACACACAAACATAGAAACGTGTTTCTGACAAAAACACAAGTGCTATTTATTTCCACACGAGGAGTCGATACCTCGATGTACTGCCACTGAGAGGAATTTATCACCCCTCGTGCCTCGCGGCGTGACCCGTAAATGCCTCAGAGTGTGTAAATGGCCTCTATCCAGACCTGGATCGCGGATCAATGAGCGCTCGCTCTTGACATTTAGCATCGCCGAGGCTTGTCGTCTACCAGGACAAACACCGAATTAACAGTGTAATATTGAGTGGCTAACCTCACCGCGCATGGGGATAACTGAGGTGGAAAAAAGGCTGTGCGGTATAATTACAGCTCGCATGCGCTGCATAACGCTGCTGCTGCTCCAGCTTCCCTGCAAGTGACCGGAAGATGTGTACAACGCGCGCGATAATAAAATGCTCTGTCTGCCTGGATTTTGGCTCCTGCTGCACATATCATCCACAAAGATCCTGCCAAAGACCTTGAGCTTCCTGCCAATTTGTGCCCAGGAGCAAGAAGCGGAATGTGTGTAAAGTCCTGCCAGCGAGGCCTGGCCTCCACAATCCCACTCTCCATTCAAAGGGCACTTTGTAGTGGCCGAGGGTTCGACTGCCACTTGACTGCCGTCTTTAGTTTTTATCCGTTGGTTGGACTGACACCAAAAAGGTCGAATTTAAAACGCGGCACGCTTTAGAAGTCATCAAAGGGATTTTCTTCTTTCAAGGTGAATCGTCACCATCATCATCATCATCATCATCATCATCAGAATTGTTCATAAAAGATTATCAGAGCTTCATATTCCCATTATTATCTTTCTCTACAGGATCCTATCTGCCAAGAGCCTCAAATCTCAGTGTCTTACATTCCAAGGACCGAATATATCCCTTGCTCTACATCCCTGTATTTCCAGAAATATTCCTGGAACCATATATTCATATAGTCCTTTATTCCAAAGGTTCCTATATGTCTCCTAGTGCTCTATTCCTAGCACCACCAAACACCAGTGATCTTACATTCCCAGAGCCTGACATTCATATGCAGCTATAAGGGACAGATATTCATATGTTCCTACTGTATATTTTCATACAGTAGATATCCCGAAGACCTTATGTTCCAATGAGCCTCAAGAGGTACGTACATGAACCTAGGATCTTCTACTTATAGAATTCCTAAATTCTCACATCTCTTCCCAAAGCTTGCATAATCCCAGAACCTTATATTTCCAGATTCCCTTCAAAGGGACCATAGCTGTATATAGCCATAT
The DNA here is from genome assembly GCA_013621035.1 of Clarias magur. Taxonomy (NCBI): domain Eukaryota; kingdom Metazoa; phylum Chordata; class Actinopteri; order Siluriformes; family Clariidae; genus Clarias; species Clarias magur. Next base: position 79,272 of record QNUK01000038.1, read on the forward strand.
TACTATAACATGCATATACACCAGTCTGCCATAGCATTATGACTACCCAGTAGGGCTCTCCTTTTGCTACCAGAACAGAACAGTGATGCATTGTGTGTTCTGACTCCTTTCTATGGGAACCAGAATGAACATTTTCAGCAGATTGAGCAACAATATGTTTTCTATTTTTACACCCCATGTGCATCAGTGAGTCTTGTCCATGGCCCTCTCAATAGAATTCACCAGTTTTTCCCTTCTTGGAGCACTTATGGTATCTCCTGACCACGGCAGCCCGGGAACATCCCACAAGATCTGCAGATCTGCAGGCTAGTCAATTTTAGGCAGGCGGTCATAATGTTATAGCTGATCAGTGTGTTTGTAAACCCTGCAGGCCAAGAGCACTAGATCTTTTAAAGGACCGATATTTTTCTGGGACATTCCTGAGACTTAAGATTAGAGTAGCCCTGTGTATCAAGTAGTGACGGGAAGTTTGAATCATTTTACTGACTCGCTCTTTGAATCTCGTTCATCAAAATGAACGGATCTTTTTCGAGTCATTTAGTTCATTTCGTTCTTTTGACCAGAAATGGAATAAAATGTTACATTTTCAAGAAACAGACCACCAACGCGTGTACATACATGAACTTTGTCTATAGTTCCAGTAATGAAAATATTACAGTGCAGATACAGTGCAGTATCATAAACAGAATGAGCTGCTCACCATCATACAGTATCTCCTAGTCCGTCAAGTCGTTCGTTCTTTTGAATCTGTTGCACTTCATAGCGTCTTTGGGAGTCGCGTGACGAAAGAACGAACGACTCGGGACTACAAGACTCATTGAGGAGAATCCCTCGATTCTGTTTCCCGTGTACTGCACTGCATAGCGTCTATAGGATTCACGTGACAAAAGAACGAACGACTTGGACCAAAGACTCAAAGATAGCGACTCATTTCTGTTTCCTGTACATAACCTACGGAGGTCTTGCCACGCAGTGCGCATGCGCGTCCAGTAGAAAATGAACGAATCACTCTCCGAGACTACTCGTTCTTCTGAGTCACATTGAAGATCCGTTTAAAAAGAATGAATCACTAATCCATCACTAATATCGAGGGTCTCACATTCCCAGGGTGCTAAGCTCACAGGACCCTATCTAACCAGGATCTGTATCGCAGAGGTTCGGAAATCGCAAGCTGTATGTTTGGGGGTCACAGGCTTACTAAAAAGTTGCCACAAACATGGCATGTCTTAGGGTATGGCTTAAGTTTTAAACTGTATCGTTAAAGTGATTTGACGAGTTTACGCGCGTTTAAACAAACACACTTTCAGATACAAGTTAAAAGAAAAGATGCAACTTTGTGTTTATTTCCAAACGTGATGATGTCTTTTTTTTTTTTTTATATTCACAGTCGAAATTTCCAAGAGCTGAGAGGCTGGCGGTGGCGAAATAAATAAAGCAGAAATAAAGCGTCAGTTGTCTCCTTTGAGGATGTGACGGTGGAAACGACACATTTCATCAGTTAAAGGGAAAAGCGTTTATCAGGAGCAGAAACCCAAAGCTACACATTTCCATTTTGATTCAGTAAAACGTGAGGCTTTGATTGGTCCTCTGCCGTCTCTGCATCTTCTGCGATACGCCCCAGCTTTCTCAGCTTCAAAGTTTGTTTCGAATGCGACAAAGCCGCATACCGACACTCGTGGCATTTTCGCGTCTGCCGCCCTAACATTTCATCACACCGGGATTTTCTTTCAAGTCGCCGAAATGCTCCCCACTCCGCCGGCTGACCTTTTGAACCCCGCGCTACAAACGCACCTTTTCCCGAGCCACTTTAAATGTCACCTTGCTCGAGCTCAAACCCTGTTTATTTCCAGTCCCAGACACGCAACCTGATAACTCAGCCGAAACACAGCGATGTGTCGGGATCGCTGTAGCTTTTTTTTTTCCCTCCACTTGTCCAGATTGTATACAAAAGCATCCTAGTTTGAGGTCAGCGTGGATTAGCCGCTAGTAACCCTATCAGCTCCTGCACAATGCCTACAAAGTCGACTGACACTAGCTGTCGACGGGCTCTTTGCAGGCGAACTCGATCTGCCCTTGACCTCTCGGTTACTGGGCGGGCTGAATGCAGGGGTAGCCATTTCAAATTGGCTCTCATTCTGACTCCTTTGATTTCAGGTGACTCATTTTGCTCGTCACTCATGACCGTCTGCACCGAGGAGATCCATCCAGCGGGTACATGATTCCTATAATTTGTGGTTGCTTTTGTCCTTGTCTACTTTGTTCTTTGTAGTCGCGCAAACAAAAGCAGCTTACATGACAAAGATCTGAAGTGCTTGTGCTCGTGATTTGATTCTTTTAGTGTGTAGATGTGGGGGTGGGGTGGGGGGGGGGGGTTCATGTGATTGACCTGTGATGGTAATTTGAGTAAAAAAAAACATTTTTTAAATCATTTGATTAATTGTGCTTGTGATTTTTTTCTTTTCTTTAAAATTATTTGATACATATGGGCTTGTATTTTGATTCTTTTTGATTCACTTGTTATGCTAGTTGGAGTCTTTCATAAATTTGACTCACTTGTCATGGTAGTCTGATTCTTTTGAATCATTTGATTAACAACAACAAAAAAAGATTTATTTTCCATTCATGGGTTTTCTTTTTTTTTTTTGAGGAGGAGGAGGAGGAAAAAACATTCAATTCATTTGTGCTTATGATGTGATTTGTTTAGTGTATAAACAATGTAATTTTATTCACTTGTCATTTGACTCTAATTGTGTTATTAAGTGGGGGAAAGGGTTTGAATCTCTTATTCTTACGATTTGATTCATTTAGTGAGGAAATAAGGAAGAATTTTATTCCTTTGCGTTATTTTTATTTTTTTATTTTTTTTCTAGTTGGGCAGGAAAAACTCATTCATATGCGCTTTTGATCAGTGGAGAATGACGGTGATTTGTTCGTGCTCGACATTATTACCATATAATGTACCTTGATGAAATGACATGAACTTGGGCGTGAATGTCAGCAGTGGTGTACTAGAGGAAAAACCTCTGACTTTTCTGAGCGCCACGTCTGCTCGAAAGCTTATTAAGACTTTGTCTTAATGCGCGTTTTGTTTATCTCATCCTAAGCCCGGATTGCTAACAGTAAGCACTGTCGTCTCACGAACACCTGGTTTAGTCCATCAAGTCCTAAGTGAGGCGTTTAATGAACGAGCTCAGGTGTGTCAGAGCAAAAAACCCAGCTGCTCGGATTAGCAAGGTTTAGCGTAAGCCCCAGGTTTAGCATGTAAGGGGGTTGATTAGTGCTGAGCTAGTGTCTGATCAGTGATAACTGACAGCTGTTTTTCGCCTATTTTAAGTCGACTTCACAGTTCAGACGGCACGTGGGGACGATTCACAGCTTCGGCTTCCTGCTACACACTAGCGCGGTTTGCTAGTCCTTATTTGAACCGTGCTACTTAGCAGGCAAAGTCATATGGTTTTCATAACCTCACTTTTACCTCAGTGTCAAATTAAGCATGCAGAAGGCCAGCGCTAGCGGATCGTTTTAAATCATTAAAATGTAGTACGTCAGCAAGTCTAGCGTAGCCGTGAATCCTGGTAAATATTTGAAAATAATTATTCTCAGTTGTCACTGTGCTTTTTCAAAATTATGATTCCATTCTTTCGGGGGCAGCGGGGACGAGCCTTCCAATCTAAACATTTTAGCGCCTGCTAAGGTAAAGCGCAGGCGGAAATGATTAGCTCAGGAGCTCGGGTAGCTAAATATATTGGGATGAGGTGGGTGGAGACGCCTATTAAACTGCATTACACACATCTGTGTCAGTGTGTCGTGTGTAAAGTGGCTGTTGAAAGATATACAAAGGATGTCCAAATTCACTTCTGTTAATATTTCATGCTAATGAGAAAGGAAGCAGCTGCAGATTATCAGGAAAAGAAAAAAAGAAAAAAAAAAAAAAACCATGCGTCGCTATCTGCGGTGTGTTTAGCGAAATTGGAACAGTGTACTGGTGACTCCACTCAATGCAAAACCACTGCCTTTGAGTTCCTTTCCTTGCTTTCCTCTCTCTCTCTCACACACACACACACACACACACACACGCCCAGAGGGACCGATTGGAAACCCCCTCGGCTGCCAAGCGCATGGACGCCTGCTGATTACACACACTGGCACTCCTTTTTTTTTCCGCAGGGCTTGCTACTGAGAAACGAAAGAACCAAAAGACATTTTCTTTCCCAGAGAAAACGCATCAGATCGCCTCGAACCACGCAGCCCTATCTCCACATTGCACCGGGATCTCAGAAAATCCACAAATTAACACACTGACTAAACTGGAAATGTGTCTTGTGTTTATCTGCGGTCCCAAACCGATCACAAGCGAAATGGTGATACTACATGTTTGAAGTACAAGGTTCAATGGAAAAAAAAAAAGAAAAAAAAAATCAATCTGGGTGAGGGTTGGTTTCGATCCACATTGTTTGATAGGACTCAGGTTTAGATTCATGTTCATTTGATTCACATTTGTTTCACTATTATTGAAAGTAACTGATCGTTCTGGTTCACATTGTTTGGATTCACCTTTACGTTCATGTTTATTGGATACTCGTACAGATTTACATCGATCTAATTCGCAGTTAGATTCAGAATCATTTTATTCACACTCATTCCATTATTATTGTAAGTAACTGATCATTTTGATTCACATCTTTTGATTCACATCTTGTTTATCCATCATCTTGGATCCCATTGTTTTTGATTCATCTTGAGATACACGTTTATTTGATTCATATTTAGATTCACGTTGGTTTGATAATCGCTGAAGTTGTGTTTGTTCGTTGTCGTTTAGATTCAAGCTGGTTTGATTCACAATGTGGCTCACATTGTTTAAATTCTGCTTGAGAAACACCTTCATTTGATTCACATTTAGGTTAACGTTGCTTTAATTCACATTTACATTCATTATTTTTCCTTGACATTTAGATTCACATTAATTTGCTTTTAGATTCAGTAATTCCTACTGTAATCATTTCTTTCACATTTAAATTCATGTCTGTTGAACATTGTGATTCACTTTGTTTTGATTCACCATGAGATTCACGTTCAGATTTATCTTTGTTTCACTGGCATTTAGATCAGATTCATTTGTCTGACTTGGAGATTTGGTTCACATTGGTTTCATATTCTTATGATTCACATTGTGATTCATATTAAGATTGCATTGCATGTAGATTCCTGTTTCTGTGATTCACATTTTATCTTCACCTTCATTGGAAACGCATTCATTTGAGTCACATTTGTTTAAAAATACTTGTATTCAGATTCACGTTAGATGAATTCTCATTTAGACTTGGGTTTGATTCATTTGGAGATTCACATTTATTCTAGTAACATTTATTCGATTCATATTTGCTTGTGCATGACGTTAGATTTAAATATTAGACTAATTTTTTTAACTGACATTTTTACTCATGCTCGTTTGGTTCATATAGATTCCCATTCATTTGAATCACAGTTTAGGTTTATATTTAGATTCAAATTAGATACTGGATTTTTTTCAATTCAGCTTTTGAATCGTGTTTGTTTAATCTAGGCTAAAAGTCAGATTTGTCTGATTCACTTTTAAATTCACTTTCATTTGATTCAATTGATATTTTTTTGTGTATAAACGGTAAAACAGTTTGTGTTTTAAATCTTTAAAATTAAGATATTAAATTGTCAGAAAGAGGAACATTTTATAAGATTTCAATATAGAAAAGCTCCGAACACTAATAAAAAAAAAACCCAGAAAATTTGTTACTAAGTTTGTCACTAGCGGCTAGGCTAATTTAGAACTTAAGACCCTCCAAATATTTTTTAAATCACTAATATAGAGTCACAACACATAATTTTTTTAAAACATGGCTCTCATCAGTGTTCAAAAGGTTTTACATCACTGATGTGGATCCGAGTTTTGTGTGAGATAGAAGACTAATGTTTGTTAGCGAAGTTACCGTCATAAAAAAGTCTTGATTCATTGATGAGGGAAAAAAATTTGGGCTGAATGTCATTTTGCATTGAATTGTTCCTTCAGTTATGAGAAGAACCTGATTTGGAATAGATTTAGTTTTTTCTCTCTCGCTCTCTCTCTCTTTGTTTTTTCTTCTGTAGATCTGCTGAAGGGATAGAAGTGAAAACTGCCTACACACACACACACACACACACACACATACACACTCACAAGTGTATCCTCCACGGCATTCCTCACTACATTTTGGGATTCAAAGCTAAAGTTCAAAGCAAATGTTTGCCGTGTTCAAAGAACATGTAAACTAATACAGGGCATTTTCGCAACCCTATATTCTCTCCCGAAGGCCCTCGCGCACCAAGCTGAGCCGATAAAAAGAGACAGAACACAGGTTGGACGCCGAAGTGTCTGGAATTTGTAATGCCGCCTTGGTTCAATCCATTTCTTTTCTCTTTTTTTTTGAGGAGTGTCACTGCATTTCAATTCACAATGACCTACAATGTCTGACCTCCGCTAGTTCTGTTAGCATGTTTTTTTTGTTTGTTTGTTTGTTTTTTTGCTAGTCGTCTTCTGAAACTTATCTCTCAGAAAGAGAAATACAGTATCAGGCAGTTTATCGAAAGAATTGTAAGGATTTCACATTTATGCTAGCCTTTGCTAGTTTTGCTAGTGCACTGTTGCTAGTTTTTGTACCATAGAAAACAGAGGCTTTAGCGAGCGAGTTCACTATATTTCGCGACGTTGCTTTGTTTTGAAAGTGTGAATTTCTTCATGACCTACAGTACAATGTCTGCCCCACGCTAGTTCTGCTAGCATGTTTCCATGCTAGTCTTCTTCTGAAACTTGTCTTACGGAAAGAAAAATATACCGTATGGGTTGAACAGAAACCGAAAGGTTTAACATTTATCGTTTGCGAACGCTAAGCTTTGCTAGTTATGCTAATGCACCAGTGCTGGTTTTGTGTTATGTAAACGGGTCAATATAAAATATAAATAATATAATTACTATTGGTGACTTTTCAGTTTAATGGAATGATAAGGTATGTTTGGGGTGTTCTTGTACAACTTCTCTTTTACGTAGCTGATGCGAAAAAGAGGTTATTATCTAGCTACTGAACACATTTCTGTAACACATATTTACACCATTTTGTTGTAGTATTTTATTTTTCCTGATTTGTTTTGAGGACGACGTAATTCAAAATCAAGAATTCATTTCAGCTTCGCTAGCATGTCTATAAGAGACAGAAGTGTTGACCTAACAGGAATGTTTAAAAGACCTCGTTGTGTTTTTAGCATTTTAAATTCATGGTAACATGATTTATTTCATTGATTTTTGCTAGGATGTTACAGATTGTTTAGCTAACTTTGTACTGTGAGTCTGAGAGCTCATTAGCTAAAAGTAGTTATATATGTTTATGTATGCGTTTGCATTTGGGATGTAGCCCTTATAGATTTTTATTATACCCTTCTACAATTCTACAATTTGAGATTTCAGAAAATAAAGTGTTTAGCAGGGGTACCGAAAACCTTTTAGTTTGAACCCCCAGCGCCCACACAGCCCCAAACACACACACACACACACACACACACATGCATCCAGGCTTCATGCAGTCGGCCAAAGAGAATTAGGCCTGCGAGAAATAAGTTAATAAAACAAATCCCCGCCCTGCGGAGTGCCTCGTCCCAGATTTTCACATTTTCGAGAGCTTTAAAAATCTAAAATCAATAATCATTTAGTCGGAAGGGCAAATGAAGCGATGTGACATCAAAGCGTGGCCATCGGCCACCGGAGTCACGCAGAGCAATTTGTCTCATCAGAAGTGAGGGGTAATAATCCCTTTCCTCTTACACACACACACACACACACACACACACACACACACACACACACAGGGCCACCGGAGGATCCAGAGTAAACAAGTTTGGGGGGAAAAATATGAAAAATCAATAGTTGTTTCTTGCCTTCTATCAGGCTCGATGGCGTGCGTCATAAATCTGACTCAGTAAGGAGCCGTGTGTGTGTGTGTGTGTGTGTGTGTGTGTGTGTGTGTGTGTGTGTGTGTGTGTGTGTGTGAGAGAGAGAGAGAGAAAGAGCTCTTGGCCCCAATTCAATAAGCTTTATTGAACATAAGGACTTATAAAATCACAGAATTTGTCAGTAAACTTTGATCAATGGTCTAAAAGGCTAATGAGTGAACTGAATGCTGGGAGTGTGTGTGTGTGATTGTATTGACTTTTTATGATCTGAAGGAAAAGAAAAAAAAAAAACCCCACACACACAAAACTTCACCCGGATGAAAACTTTTAAAACGGCTAAGTTTGGACAGGGGCGTTGAGTCGGGCAGGACTAGAGGATCAGCTGCACGTCGCCAGTTGAACGTACTCATCTGAATATGCTACCGTTAAGTTGCCATAGTAAGAGCTCACACACAACAAGGTCATGTAACGGAAAGAAAAAAAAAACATCATGGTGAAAAAGACAGCGACTGTTTATAGCTGCTGTAACGTAAGTGATTGAACGGATTGAAAAAAGTAAATGTAACTATAAACAAAAAGTGTGATGTTACATTTTTTTTTTTTTTAAAATTAAAAATTGTAAAAAAAAAAAGTTTTTTAAACCATACATAATTATTGCAACTGCTGTAGCGTTTGATGATTTGATTAGAGAACAAATACAATAAATCCAACGTTTCATCTAACAGCACCAAATGATATCTAACAAACAAATAATCTGTTTAGCATTATTATTATTATTATTATTATTATTATATATAGACCATATAGGTGGCTGGGTGATTAGCACTATTGCGTTGTTTCTCCAGAGTCTGGGTTCAATTCCCGGCCAGGTTAGAGTCCTGAGTGCGTGTTTGCATGTTCTCCTCATGCTTGTGGGTTTCCACCTACAGTCCAAAGACATGTAGTTTAGGCTAACTCACGTTCCCAAATTGTCTGTAGTGTGTCAGTGTGTGTATGTGTGTGTGTCCTGCAATGGAATGGATAAGTCTCCTGGGATAGGCTCCAGGCCCCTCGCGACCCTGAATACAGGATAAAGTGGAGTGATATATATATATATATATATATATATATATATATATATATATATATATATACAGTATATATGTGTGTGTTTTCTTTCACAACAGTTCTAATCAAACTTATTAACGTTAAAATTGTTGCACCACATATATTGCAATATATATAAATTATATATATATTTTATTCTATAAATTAACACAAATAAATGCACGATCATGCATATAAAAAAAAAACAATAGTATAATCAATTCATTGTCTCTTATTGTTTTTAATGTGTAAAAACTGTCTGCTCAAATCTGCTGTATGAGGATAAACGCTACATGAATTATGTTCTTATATTTGCCCAAACTTTCTTTTTATTAATGAAAGTAATAATATTACTAAAAACGGAAATGTGTAGTCATATGTGTGCACATGTAGTCATTATAGTCATGATGAATGTAAGGAAGTATAAAATTTATAAATGTATTAATGAACAGTTATTTCATTATGCCTTTTAAAACTTATGAATAGAACGAATGAGAAAGCTCACAAATATTTTTCATGTACAAAGACTTCCTCATAGAACCATTTTATGAGGCTAAAAGCGATTAATTATTAAAAAATGAGATTTTTTAAATAAAGGAAAGACAATCAAAGCATTCATTCTTGAGCGAGTGTTTGTTTCAGGGTTCATTATAGTCCCTTTAAGGGTTCTCCGGCAGAGACAGCTGAAGAGCCACTAGAGAGAATCAACTTCAGCTAATAACTTTTTTTGTTTTTCAAATTTTGAGATGCAATCAGCATCTGGAATTGAACATTTATTGTTGTGTTTTTTTTTTTTTTGAGGGTTTTATATAGAGGCTCGTCGGCTTCCACACAGAATCTGAAGAACCTGATGCTATGCTATATAACCTGCGCTATATGGGCCCACAAATGGAACCTTAAAGAACCTTTTTTGAACCTTAAATGATTCCCTTTCATCATGAACGTTTCATAGACATATCCGGCGTGATGTTCTGTATGAAAAATTGTTCTCCAGGTGCTAAGTAGAATTAAACAGTTCTATTCGAAATCCTCTCTTTCTGACAGGAAACTCTGTTCTAGACTTCAGCTGGAAACCTGACGAGTTTAAACCTTGTCTTTACTTCCATAACATAAAAAAGTTGAACTCGTTTATACACGGCTACTAGAAACTGATTCTGTTCTTTTACTGTGTGTGCGCAAAACCTGCCCCCCCTCTTGGCTCCTACTGCCCCCTGCTGTTTAAATCACACACTTCTGTTCTTTTTTTTTCTTTTTTTCTCGGTAAATCAGCCTCTGACAAATCAATCCACTTTACAAATTTCTCCCCGCGGAGGTCTGAATCATCTCAAACACACACACACACACACACACACTCACAGAGCCCGGTGTGTGGCACACACACACACACACACACACACACACACACACAAATTTCTATTCCTCAACAGAAATTATAATACTATACTATATACTTATACTAATATATTTTCAGCTTTTTCTACATCACAGATGTTTCTATTAAATAATTACTTTCATCATTTAAATACTCATTTAAATATTTAGATATTATTTAAATATGCATTCAATTTTTTTTTTTTTTTTTTAGGTTATTATCCCATCAATTCATTGGGTTGTTTTTGGATTCCATTCTGATATCTTGCATTTTATCCTAAATTTCCTGCCACTTCAGGACACTTTATTTTAAAGATGTTATGAATATTCATGGTTGATTAGCATGTTTGCGCACTCAACAACCCTTGCATTTGCGTTCCGCTTATTTATCATTTTTATTTACAGTTCACATCAAAGCAAATCTCAGATTTGTTTATGCAAATAAATAAATACAGTGTTCCGCCATCAGGAGCGTAAACGTGATGATGTCATACTATTAATGTGTTTTAGTTTTCAGGAGTCTAACGACAGTCTTCAAGATTACTCCTTTACACACACACACACACACACACACACACACACACACACACACACACTCAGGTTAACACACACTAATGCACATTCTCATACTTTAAGACACAAAAAAAATATTCCTACACACCCTTTATTACACACATTCTCAACCCTGGGCCACATTCTTACACACTAATGTACATTTTCACACACCAACACACATTCTTACACACTAAAACCTGTTCCTATGACTGAGTAATCGGATTAGACGAGAGCTGGTGATGATAGACAGTAATAGCACTGGGACTATTGTAATGCATATACTTAAAGTATATATAATATTATATTATATGTATTGCACGGCGTATCACAGTGGTGACTGACACTAACTGTGTGTCTGTACGGTCCGCAGTACTGAGGAGAGAGCAGCTGCCTGACCAAGCCCACATTTTCAGCAACAACACACATCTGATAACGTTATGTCGTCTTAAACAACACGCCTCACGTCTCTGTATGAGTAATCGCTTCGATTAAGTCCTTGCGAATCGCCTCGATGTTGTTTTATTCACGCCTTACACAAACTTCAAAGGTAACTAACAGAAGGCTGAATCTCAAATCCCTCTCTAACCCAAGGACGCTATACTTGGTGTGCGGAAGAAAGAAGGTTTGCACAAAGGATTGCACACCTAACAAAGTGCACTAGCTTTCCATTTAACATTTATTTATTTCACATTCGCTTGTGATTTAACCTCAGAATCTGGAAGTTAAATAGTTGATATTCTAACGAGGAAACTCTGGAAGCCAGATCTGCCAGTCGCGGTTAATTATTTCAGACATGTGTGGGCGGAGCAAAATAACCCTAACCCTAACCCTGGTTAAATAAAGAAACGAATCATAATCTGCTGATAAAAAGACAGCGTTTGTGGAACTGTTGTATAAAAGCAATATCGTACTCGAGGTCGTGCTGCTGCAATAAATATCGACACGGCTGTGAGATCTTCCGTACTCAGGCTGTGCTGATATTCGGACCTTGAATGTGATCCTGCTTAATTCTCACACGCTAACACACATTCTTTCACACTAAAACACATGTTCTTTCTCTCTCTATCTGCCTTTCTCTCACACTCTCTCTCTCTCACACACACACACACTAAAACACATTCTTACACACTTATACACACCCTCTCACACACCGTAGTAAAAAGTTAAATTCACACACTACATGATTATGAGTGTGATTTCGTATGTTCATGGGAGAAATTCTTTCATTTGGAATTTGTTTTCATCTTATGAAATATATTACAGTTCATTAAATGAAAAGTCGTATTATTAACGGAACATCTGTGTAAAGTGACATGTTAAAGCAGTTGGTTCAGAATATTGTTTATGTTTTCCTGATATTTAACTTTTTTCAAAATGTATTTACAAAATTCATTAAAAAATATTTAAAACAACATTTACACATTTAAGTGACATTTAATAATTTTCTTTTTTCATAAATATATATATATAAAAATATATATATATATATATATATATATATATATATATATATATATATTTTTTTTTTTTTTTTTTTTTTAAACAGGAAAAACTGAACACTCCATCTGAGGCATAGTTTGTGTGTGTGTGTGTGCGCGTGTGTGTGCGTGTGCTTGTGTGTGCGTGTGTGTGTGTATGGATATTGGAGCTAACACATCTCTTTTAGCAGTAATAAGATTAGGATAAGGCCACAACAGCAGCCCAGCCGGTTCCACTCAGCTGAATAAGGCTGTGTGTGTGTGTGTGTGTGTGTGTGTGTGTGTGTGTGTGTGTGTGTGTGTGTGTGTGTGTGTGTGTGTGTGGAGCAGTGTACGGGTCAGCCGGTGGGAGGTGTGAATCGCCTTCTCAATGTCACATGTGTGTTTGGGGATGAGTGGAGGGGTGTGTTTCCCATTTCCCAGTCCTGTTTCTTTAGTTCTTGTATGTGTGTGTGTGTGTGTGTGGGGTTCCCCATGCCACTTCTTTTCTGTCTAATACTTTTACATTTTAGCATCTAACACATTCTTAACACTAAGTAACACACTTTGTTGAGAGAGTGAATGTGTGTAAATGTGTGTGAGACTGTGTTGGTGTTTAAGAATGAATGCTAGAGTTTGTTAGTGTGTGAGAATGTGTTCCTGTGTTAGTGTTAAAGAATGTGTGTTTGTTTGTTTGTTTGTTTGTTTGTTTTTATGAACGTGTGTTTGTCTACGAGAAAATGTTACTGTGTGAGGGGAAATGTGGGCCAAGGTGTGTGAGGACGTGGGTCACTGTTTAAGAAGGTGTGTGTCTTGGTGTGTGAACATGTGTGGCCATGTGTTAATGTGTGTGAGAATGTGTGTTAGTGTTAAAGAATTATGTTAATGTGGGTTAGTGCGTGAGAATCTGGTAGTGTTTAAAAATGTGTGTTATCGTGTCTTGGTGTGTGAGCATACGTTAGTGTGTGAGGACATGTACGTGTGTATTATGTGTCTGTAAGTAGATTATTGTGTGGAAAAACGTGTATCAAGGCGTGAGAATGTGTGTTATTGTTTTTTGCTCTGTAAAGATGTGTTAGCATGTGAGCATCTTTTTGGTGTGCATTAGTGAGTATAATTGTGAGGAGAAATTTGTTCATCTGTGTGTGTGTGTGTGTGTGTGTGTGTGTGTGTGTGTGTGTGTGTGCTAGTATAAAAGAATGTGAATGTGTGTTGATATATATTTGTGTGTGGTATGTTTTGACGTGTGTTCCTTAGTGTTAATGTGTGTGTGTGATATTGATATGCATTTGTGTGTGGTATGTATTCATGTGTATTTATTAGTGATCACGCGCGTGCGCGTGTGTGTCTCTGTGTCTTAATGTGTATTGGTGTGTTTTAATGTGTCACATTGATGTGTATGTTGTGTGAGAGGTAAATCAGCTGAGATTGGTAAACACTGACACACACTCACACACATTAACATGTCAAGACAAACTACGTATTTCAATTTCACACACACACACACACACACACACACACACACACACACACGCACACACACACACACACACACACATTGCGGGTCATTAATTCAGTGTTTATATTTAAATACCGTTTTTTATTTATCGCGTGTGCACGCTGTGTAAAAACAGCCGAGCGTCAACCTGCGCGCGCGCGCGCGTGTGTGTGTGTGTGTCAGCGCGAGGGGCGGAGATGGGATATTCAGATCCGCGCGCACTGACTGACAGCCTCCAAATGCGCCGAGAAACTCTGCTGTTGCTGCTCGTACACACACACACACACACACGCACGCACGCACACGCACGCGCATACACCCATGCGGCTCTCGCGCACGCACGCGGCGCTGAAGCTCTCTCTCTCTCTCTCTCTCTCTCTCTCGCGCGCGCGCGCGCGTGTTGGTGTTTTTTATTCCTCTCTCCGCGACTCTCCATCAGCTGTAATTATCCTCCTCCATCTGAGCGGAAGGAGTAGCGAGGTGTCCTCCAGGTGTTTCTAATCCCGCACTTCTTCATTTTTTTTCTTTTCTTTTCTTTCTGTTTTTTTTTTGGGGGGGGGAAGGAAAATCATTTCCGAGAAAGTGTGTGTGTGTGTGTGTGTGTGTGTGTATGTAGGATATCGCGCGACTCGTTTGCGCGTTCAGCTTCGGGCTCGTTTTTATTACTATTATTATGTTTGGACAAAAAGACTGGATGCGTTTGTAAAGAAGAGCTCCCTGCTGTTTTTCTCCATTTTTGTATGAATTTTTTTGTGCATTTTGTTTTTTATTTTTGCGGAGACGACCTCACACAGGATCTGCTTGATGCATTAGAGAAAGAAGAACAAGCAGCTTGTGCATTTTTATTTACTTCTTTTTTTTAATGCTCATGTTTAAAGGAAGACGCCACATTTACCACCACATGCATCACCAGAAGACGTGACTGCTTTTTAAACTTTGTCAAGATTTTTGGAAAAAAAATCTTTTTCTTCATGCATTACGAAGAGAAACAAGAAATCTCTTCTTTGCCCATTTGTTAGATCTTTATTACACACATGCATTAAGTACTGTGTGTGTATCGGACACTTCTCCCTCATGCATTAGCGCCGCGTCTCGTGCGCGGTCAATTTGTTTTTTTTTTTTATATATATATTTTTTTTCTTTTTTTCTTGGATTTGTTTTGTTTTTCCGGCGCGTCATGTCGTATCCTCAGGGTTACCTGTACCAGCCCGGCCCGGGCTCTCTGGCTCTCTACCCGCTCAGGAGTGAAGAACTCGAGCTGGCCGCGCGCTGCTCGTCCTCTTCCTCCTCGTCCTCCTCCTCTTCCTCCTCCTCGTCCACGGGTTCTGCCTTCACTCCGTATCCCGCGTCCGCCGCCTTTACCGCCTCCGCCACCGGCGGCTTCGCCAGCGCGCTGAGCTACCACACCGACCCGGCCACCGGCTTCCCGTCCTACATGGTACACACTTTCACACTTAATAATAATAATAATCATAATAATAATAATAATTCGGTTACAACTCATACGTGTTAGAAAGTGATTGACGAGGCATGATCGTTCACCTTAATAGTTTCTTCTTCATTTTTATGGCAACTTGACATCATATTTATACTATTTATCTATCTATCTAAAATCTATCTATCTATCTATCTATCTATCTATCTATCTTGTGCATGCACATTTATATGCAAATTGTTTTCTTTAAAATATGCAACATGTAAAAAAAGTCCATGCACCTGCAATATTTTTTAATACAATTTTCTTGCCATTTTATTTATCTATTCATTTATTATTATTATGTTTTTTAAAAGAAGTGCGCTCGCGGTGTGTATAAACCGGCTTATAAACCGGCTATAATGCATTTATAGCCTATCGTATTTACCCCCCCCCCACAACACACACACACACACACACACACACACGCAAATGCGGGTTCTCTCCAGGGACCTTTTCTTATTTAAATGATTTAAATTCAAGTTTATTGATGTCCCTATTAGTTCCAGGAGCCATCTATCTATCTATCTATCTATCTATCTATCTATCTATCTATCTATCTATCTGTGAGTTGTTGTTCATCTGTTGATTTTGCATGTTTTTGCATCATGACATCATTTTGTTATAAGACGTTACCGCCGTTCAGTTTCTGTAAAGGGGTGCTGTAAAGTGACGCTAGTTTATATCTTTATTATAGCGAGATCGTGTTGCGTCACGTGACGTTTCATTATCGTTATCGCGATGCTCCGTAATTATTTCTGGAATTTCTCAGAGCCCGATAAGATCACTTTCACACCAGGACATAGGAATTATTATTTATATAAATATTATTCAATATAATAAGCATCTTAATCATGTATAGTGTGTTGTGGCCCCGTGCATGTTTTCATTCAGTTTCCTGCTGAGTAAATTGAATGCGTCACACACGCCACACTGTTTAATCTGCACTGGAACTGTTTTACAGTTTATGTCCGACCCGATGGAACGAAATGCACGCGTTTATAAACTGGAACGTTTTTATTGCTCGTGTGAGAACGGTCAGTTTGAAATCAGGTGCGCGAGCGTGTTTCCACGATAGAGAAGCACAGAAAACCATGCATCATATTAGAGCTATTGATATTGTTATTAGTGATATTAACCCGTTTTAAGCGATTTCCTTATTCGAGCATTTGTAAGAATGTTTTATTTATAGCACGATATTTGACAATCCGTTCGCTCGCGATTTATTTATCACTTCCTCGATTACTTTGAATTTGTTATTTTGCTGGTGTATTAATATTTATTGTGCGTTTATTTATTTATTTATATTTCAACTGGGATTCACACTTATGAACGAAATAAACAGCAACATTAGATCTAATTTATAAAAATTAACACACTCTTTGACGTGTGCAGTTTTTGTTTGCTTAAAAATGAGAAATGTGGTTTAAAGAAATCTTTAAAAGAAAAAAAAAATGCAGTTGCCACTGCATCAACTACAATCTAACAATAACGAAATAAAGCCAATCTGTAGGTCAGTCCAGCAGTTTAACTTGCGCGCACACACGTACACAACTTTAAGTCATTACAATTGTTTTTCTCCAAATGCTGCCCTACATTTCCATCTGTACCCCGTATAATAACATTTAAGATCACATATTTAAATATATTTAAATCTCTTAATAGACGTTTAATGAACGTCGCAAACTGTTCGTGTCAAGAGGATTTTCATAAAACGATGATTTCTTATTGCTTTAATTTCTACAAATGTTTTTTATGGATGTAAATTAGGTAAAAGTACTTAAAAAGGTAAAACGTAATTTTTTGGTGGTAGTTTATGATTATTATGAATGATCTTTAATCCATATTCTAGCTTTAGACACCCCCATGTAGCCAGAATCGCGGAATGTTTTACTTATCAGAGCTACTGCTGATCATAAAGCGTAAAATAACATGGTTTTGTTTTTATAATAATAATAATTATTATTATTATATTACGGACTGATTTTAACCCGACACGAATACAAAATAAACGAGGTGAAACAAAAAATCGAAATTTTTATTTCCCCCAAAACATGTTTTAAAAGCGGTGCAGAAATTCAGCCCTCGCGCTGCTAAAAGAAAAGGAAAAGGGAAAGTAAAGTAAAACCCAGCGCAGGGTGTAAAGCCGGGAAATACACTGCAGTTGCATCTGCGCAGCTGAAAGGAATAAAGGCGAAATTAGGACGCAAATGACATGGATTGAAAAGAATCCGCTCCATAATGCTTAATAGGATTTAATGTAATGCTGCGGTTCAGCGACACACACTCAAACACACACAGGCACACACGCACGCAAGCACTTGACTCGAAAACACGCACTTTCACCCGACACACACACACACACACACACACACACACACACACACACACGGTTCCCGGAGCGGTGATTATGGAAAACGGAAGTCGAATGTTGTTCACTTTAATGTCATAATTAAGGAACTGATTAAGAATAAATAATGTATTATTATTATTATTATTATTTATGTATTTTCTCCCATTTCTAGTAATAGTAATATTTTGCCATAAAGATTGTGTAAACAGTATAGCGTATAACACCAAATTATATGATTAAGAATAATAATAATAATAATAATAATAATAATAATAATAATATACAAATGTATCTTGGATTCCGAATACATTTTATTTCAGTTTATCCCAAATCACTTCTTAATAAAAATCTGAAAGAAGCAACATAAACAATAAGAGAAATTTAACTATATTGTATTAAAACTTTTTTTTTAATTTATGTATTAAATAGTTTGTTTGCCCTTTCATTATATTTGATTATGTGTTTTTACATGCATAATAATAATAATAATAATAATAATAATAATATGCTTTGGTTAGATTTTTTTACTTTCTTTAATTCGTTTTACAGAGACGTTTAGAGTGGCGTGTAAAGAAATAAATCGTTTCACTGCTATTATTATGATGATGATGATGATGATGATGATTATTAATATTATTATGATGATTATTAAGGAATTTGCATAATCATTTTCTACCGTGTGTGTGTGTGTGTGTGTGTGTGTCTCAGGCCTCCCCGTATGACCCCCCTCCCCCGGCCATGGCAGCTCCGCTCGGTTTCCCGCCATACGGCAGCGCGGGTTTCCCGCCGCCGCCGTACCAGCTCAACGACCCTGCGTACCGCAAGAACGCCACGCGTGACGCCACGAGCACGCTGAAGGCCTGGCTGAACGAGCACCGGAAGAACCCGTACCCGACCAAGGGCGAGAAGATCATGCTGGCCATCATCACCAAGATGACGCTCACGCAGGTGTCCACGTGGTTCGCCAACGCCAGGCGGAGACTCAAGAAGGAGAACAAAGTGACGTGGGGGGCGCGCGCCAAGAGCGAGGACGAGGATGAAGAGGAGGGTGCACGCGCCGAGCGGAAAGAGGAGGAGGAAGAGGACGACGACAAGCACGCGGACAACGGAGACGCGTCCGCCGAGGATGAGGGTAAATTATTCATCATTAATGAGCACAACGGCACAGGAAATATAATTTTACATTTCCACAAAAACACAACTTTTGTTTGTTTGTTGTTTTTTCATATAAAAAGCAAAACAGCAAAACGATCTTTAATTTATTGGAGTCAAATAACCGTAAAGAAACAATAAACAGATCCGATATATTTGTATAATTTGCATACATTTATACATTTTTCAGTTTGATTACATTTTAGTGTCCGAACAAGTACACTTTACAGATAAACAAGTACATTTTAGACTTACCAAAGAAAAAGAAAAAGAAACCCATGATTTTATGTAAGATTCTTTTCAAAACAGAAATATAATTATGGTTACTTTAAAACTTCAAAAGAAATGTTTTCTAAGTTTAAATCATGTTATTATTTTGTTTGTTGAGTAAAACTAGTATTAAATATTATAAAATGTAATATTCAATATATTCATATTAAAATTAATTAATTTTATAGCGTCCAACTTGAGAGTTTATAATAATGAATTAGCATGATCTTCACCTTCAGTGAATATTAAATAATGCTTTTTTGTTGTTGTTGTTGTTGTTAGAAATGTTATAAACAACATAAAATGTTGAAAGAAAGTTAACAATGCACAAACGGATTAAAAAAAAAAAAGTTGACCAAGGATCAAGAACATTTTGAGGACACATGACATCAGGTGTGAGTGTTAGGATGATCATAAGACAGCTGCTTCAGAAGTTTGTTAATATTTCTAAAGATATTACTAATGAGTTTAAAGTAACTTCTCTCAAAATCAAACACTTTATAAACACTTCTTATGCAAAATAACTAAAATAACCTGTTTACGTTTGCGTGTCTTATGCACCTAAAATATCTTAAAATTGATAATAAATTCACAAAACATATCAAGACAAATTATTGCCAGCATGATTGTTATTGTTGTCATGTTATGAAGATTTTTAACAAATAAACAAATAATCTAATAAAGTTTAAACAAATAATGTTACACCCAGTTTATTATTTTAAATAAACCAACAATAAACTTTTATTTACGATTAGTTGACATTTAAAAAAAAAATGTTGTAGCTTTTTGTTTTAGCTTCTTTTTTTTTTTAGCAAGTGCTTTTTGGTGAAATAATAAAGCAATAAATAAAACAAATATACATATTACTTTTTACTTAAAAGTGCATTACTTATTTTTTCAATTTTTATAAGAAATCACCATTTCCTTTGTTAGTTATTTAGTTATTTAGGTATGTGTTTATGTAATTAATTATTTATTAATTTCTGCCCATATATACAAAATACAAAATCTGCCCTAGGAACTTTGTTGGTCTGATAAAACTTAACCAAAGATGTATTCAAACATAAATAAGCATTCTGGACCAGAATTCAGTTTTCCAAAAGGAATTTCTCAGCAACTTAATACAATTCTGTCAAAGCTGCAATTGCCCCCTCCCCCCCCACCTTCCCCACCAAACATGTTCACAACAGTCTAAAAGGAATGTATAAGTGAATGAATTAGGCATGACAGATAGATTTATAAATTATAGATTAATAGATGGTTTATTGACTGTAAGGTGATTTGCAGAAACCAAAACAAACATCAACACAACAATCAGACGATATTACCGTAATCTGACCTACATTATCCACATTAAATCTTTTGATTTAGTCCATAAACATGTTGATGTTAAATTATAATCAGCAATATGCAGAAGATTATGATAATTACACAGTGTTCTGTACAATCAGATTAATCCTGGGAAATAAAATGAATCAAATAGAACATATGTTTGTGCTAGTCAGTATTCGCTCTCATTTAATGTAAAGAAAACAAAATATTATAATATTACAGTCAGCCCAAAGAAATACACACTTCAGAAAAAGAAAAACTTGTATACATATTTTATTACTGAATTTATTTCTATATGTTATAGATTGATATGATAATGTTAATATTATTAATATAATATACAGCATACTATTTTTTCTTTTCATTTTCTTTTAAGTGTATATACATTTTTTTTGGCTGACTCTGTATATATAATCTTTTTTGGGCTTTCATTTCTTCAGGCATCAGCCTACACGTGGACTCTCTGACGGACCACTCGGCCGAGTCGGACGGAGAGAAAGTTCTCTGCAGGATTGACGATTTTTCCTGCAAACCTGCTCCTGAAACAAAAGAGAAGCACTCTGAGATCGACCTGACCTCGCCTCACGGGGGTCACGGACGTCTGTCACCCAAACCCATGACCTCATCACCTCTGACTGGGGTGGAGGCGCAGCTCTTGGATACACACCGTGACAAAAACAAGAGCTGTGCTGATGTCCAGAGCCAAAACACCAAGCCCAAGCTCTGGTCGTTGGCAGAAATTGCCACTTCAGACCCCAAGCAGCCGCTGCAGAGCCAGAACTGCCCCTCAGGGGGCGGGATTTGGACCTCTAGCCAATCAGGCGCAGCTCCCTCGGCTTCCATCTTGGCCAGGCCGATTTATTACACGTCGACTTTTTACAGCAATTACGCCAATTACGGAAACTTTGGGCAAGGGATCCTGCGCTACGGCTCGATCCATAAGCACACCCCTGAGACAGCGATGCTTAAGGCTAATCACGCTAACCACATCCAGGCAGAGCAGCACTTCAGAGCCTTGAGCACGGAGGCCAAAAAAGGTGACAGTGTGTGAAGAAGTTTCACATGACATTAATGACAGAACTTATGACAAAGTACAGTTGTAAATAATTATAATGCTTATTATAATATTATTTGTTTATGCAAGTTAGATCCACTATACCATGAGCTGAATATTATAATTCTTCATATGAATTCATATTGATGATGATTATGATCTAGTAATCATTAATGTTGAAATCATCATCATCATCAAGCAGAACACGTGGCTTTCTATTACGTAACTTTCAAGTAATACATATATGCAAATACTAATACATGCAAAATAACATTTATGGTTTAGGATATTATAACAATGTTCTAATGGATATTAAAATGAACTGGTTTCATCGTATAAAATAGTCTTTAGTTCTTTAAATTCTTTAAAGCCTTTTCCCTTTAAATTCTTATTATTTATTGTTTGTTTGTTTGCTTTTTCTAACAGACTCAGGCGACGCCTGCACGCTTGGTCCTCATTCTTACCTCTCGAGTTAAAGGCGGTGGTGACAAGAAAGTATGTCATTAATAACAATTAAAAAAATTGATGGTTGCAAGAATATTACATTTTCCCACAATCCCTTTCTCTAGATTGCAGACTTTGTTCTGTGATTATTTGTTCAATTAATTGCAAATTTCTGGACAGGTGGAAAACTTCTGGTTGAAATTAATGTTGTTTTGTATATATAAATGAACATAGTTTTGTAACTTTTAATTATCATATTAATGAACATTAAATAGAATGTAATTAGCACCGTGCATGTCCACAGAGAGATTAGAGATCACAGATCATGAATTTAAATATTTAAATTAGATGTATGTATGTGTGGGTCTGTATCGATGTGGCCCTGAGTAATATTATAATCCTGTCTCATTCATATTAATTAGCATTTTATTATAATCCTACAATAATATGTTTGCTTTTATAATTTTTTTTTTGTTTGTCATTTTTAAATTCTAAAACTAACAAATGTATCATGTGACTATTATTTCTCGGATATTCTATTGCTTGTATATATTAAATGATATTGATTAACATAAAATATGCAAATAGCAGGATGAACTGTTACATCACATTGTTACAACTCATGTATCAAATTACATTTGTTTTCCTTCTGGTTTACAGGTTGGCATCATCAAACGAGCCATCCTCCTCCTCCTTCTCCTCCTCCTCCTCCTCCTCCTCTTCCTCCTCAAATGCTGGCATTAAATAATTTCCTCGTACACCGGATCATATTTGGTGTCTCCAGTTCTAACATTTTTTTGATAAATAAGGACCTAAAGCGACTGAAAGTGTGTTACTGGACAAGACGTGTGTGTGTGTGTGTGTATTTTATTGATTAAAGTTATAATCTAAGCCGTAAATAAGGACACGGTTTCTCAGGATCCCGAGGTTTGGCTCGATTGCCATCCTGACGGTACGCGATAAGCGGGGATGTTTTTTTTGTTTGTTTTTTGTTTTTGGCAGTTGAGACGGACGTGACGCAGGAAGAAGACATGGCAACTGGTGAAGAGTGGAATATTTGATATTTATTTTTGTAAATGAGGGCGAGTCGCCTGTATAATTTATGCAAGTTGTATTGCAACAACACACACAAAAATCCGATTTTTGTTTTGTTTGTTTTGTAAATAGGTGGCGGTCGGTTTTTATTTAAAAAGAAAAAAAAAAAAAAGAATGAGGGTGTACACAAAAATGTTGTTAAACAAGAAGACTTTCACTAATTTATATCTTGCATTGTAAATAAAAAGAGACGTGCTAATGTGCACTGGCTAATTTCGGAGGCACGCTTCGTGTGGGTGTGTGCGTGTGTGTTTTAGATCGGCATAAAATGTTTCTTCTTTTTGTCCTTGTTGTTTTCAAGAACATATGCAAATTTATTGCGAATATTAAGTCCAATTAAACATTTTGTAAGCCAGACATGAAAGAGCCTGCCGTAGTTATTGAAAAGAATTACAAATCAGACTTAAAATATAAGAAACAATAACTTACACCTAAAAAAAAAAAAACACACACACACACAAAGTTGTCGTACAGTATAGCTGTTTTTTTTTTTTTTCATTGAATTTCTTGGGAACCTCCCAGAGTAAAACTCAGTGGCACTAATGCTAAAGGAAATGAATCAACGTTGCCGTTGAACAGCTTATTTTTGCATATTTTTTTTTTCAGCAATACTTTTGCACTCCACACAATTTAGTTTTTGCACTCAACAGTTTCGTTGTTTTTTTATGGCAGCATATAAACACACACATACTGTACTCACTCATACCGTACACACTCCACATATTCACAACACTATTGTACACACTCCTCTTATACACACTTTACGTACACACACAACAAATGAATCATGTGACACACTTCTCCTGTACACACTTCACATATATACCCTCCTATTGCACACACTCCTCCTATTGCACACACTCCTCCTATTACACACACTCCTCCTGTACACAATTTAACATATTCATACTTCACACATACACACTCCTTATGTACCCATCTTTACTATATACCATCATACTATATGTATTTCTTATTTCATATATATGCATTTCTTCTGTACAAAATCCTACTACACACACTCCTCATTTACACACACCTCCAGAACACACTCTTATTGTACATACTTCACATATATATACTTGTCTTGTAGACACTTCTACCATCCACATTCCACATATACACACTCCTTCTGTACACACCCCTGCTGTACGCACTGTTGTTATGCACACTTGACATATACACACTCCTCCTGTACACACCCGTTGTACACTCCCCTCCTGCACACACTGCTCTGCTACTAGCTGCCAGCAAAAGTCAACATTTGTTCTCAATTAACAGAGAGACAGAGAGAGAGAGAGAGAGAGTTACTGTTCCTGTAAAACCCCTTTTGCCCCCTTTGAGTGTGTTAAAGCGTGTAACTCTCACCTTTCTGCCCTAAAGGTGAAAGGTTCAAATAAACCTAAGCCGCACGTCTGACTAGGAGACATCGTACACTCCTGATTATAGACAATTAGGACAAAACCAAAGTAGTGGAAATGATCTACAGTCCATCTGTTATTAAAGCAGGGAGGAGAAGTGATGTGTGCTTTTAATGTGATTAAAGTAAGAAAATTAAAGTGTGTGCATGTGTGTGTGAAAGAGAGATAGAGTGGGAGCGCATGTTGATCCCGCAGGTAAAGAAGCCCAAGGCACATTAAAGCGTGTTTGTGTTTCCGAGCTTCTGTCGTTAATGGTTTCTTTCAATTCGTCGCCATTTATCTTTAGAGCTTTAATCCGCCATTAGAGTCGGGCTCTAAATAACACCTTGCCGCAGAAAGAGAGCAAGAAAAAACAAACAGACGAATAAATCGAGTTACATGTGGCTTTAATGAAACACATCAAAGTGAGCGACATGTTTGAAAGCAGGTACTGGTCAGGGTGTCTCATAAATGTGTCGGAAAAGGCACCGTGATCAAGGTGAAGGTCTTCTACACTACAGTCAGAAGTAGGCCTTGTCCTCGTACATCAGCACACTGTGTAGAAACCAGTTGGGGACATACTGTATGCAGTCAGTTGGGACATATAATGCAGTATTAAAAGTATATAACGTTTTGGTACTTTTGGCTTTTGTAGTGCACTAATTGTCCAATAAGGACACCTGAGACTCTTGATGTAAGGGGACTACTTGTGTTGCGTTAAGAACAAGTCGACTCTTCGTATCCTATGTACTACTTTTAAAAATAAAGTAGTGTATTACTAATCTAATAGTAGATTATACTGGAAATAGTGTGAATATTGGAAGGATGGGCATACAATAAAGAAAGTAGAGATAGACAGAATGAGGGGACTTCCAAATATCCAAATATTTGTGACTGGATACTATCACTATGAACCATGCTTCAGAGAGAGAGAGTAGTGGTTGTTAGGGTGAAAGGATTGAGGGGTTAAACAAAAAAGGAAGAAAGAATGAAAGAAAGACAAGTGAAATATGTCACTGACTGAGTAAAAACTGCATTAATTGGAGATGTAATTGAGTAATTGAGACTCAACATAATGCTACCACCACCATGCTTCTGAATGAGTAAGTCCTCAGAGGAAGGTTGTTATCAGGGTGAAAAGAAAGAAAGAAAGAAAGAAAGAAAGAAGGTAAAGAATTAAACGATGAAAAACATAAATAAGAACAGATGAGTGTATAATAAAGAATGGAGGAATTCCATCGAAAGTCAGCAAATAGGTAAAGAAAGCATTAGTCTGAAAAATAAGGGTGACTCTGACATAAGGATGCGTAATCCTGCCAACACCATGCTTTACGATAAGGATAGTGTTCATAATAAGAAGGAATGAAGGGATGAATACTTGCTGTCTTCTAACTACACGGTAATACAGTACAGGACAATAAAAACTCATTTATTTTAATTTCAGAATTTATTAACGGCTTGAATGGCTGGTCATTATAAGTCTTGGTTCAATTGTCCTATTTCAGAAAATCCTATTGAAAATATTAGTAATACCATGCAGTTTGGCAAAAGAATTCACACACTCAGGATGAATAACCTTCATGTGGCCAGGTGACAAGCAAAGCAAAGTGAGAAGCAAAGCAAACACTAGTGAACGTCTTTAATTAATGAGTAAGGGGGATTCATTCCTGAAGAATTTTTATCTATGTAATTGATATTCTCAAAATATTAGTTTAAATAAAGTAGGCAAAAAGGAATAATAGAAGCAGATGAGCCGGTGAACAGATTTCAGTCCAATCCAAATCAAGCAAATGTCTCAGTAATATACACTAAGTTATTAAAAATACATTGAAATATGAATTTATGTCAAATTGTTGAACATCCCAACAGCCTGGTGGCTCTAGAATTCATAAGTCAACCAGTGATATGAGGATAGGATAAAATTCGCTCTAGTCTATATACTGATGTTTACACTATAGAACAATAATTCGATATGGTTTTGATATAGAAATAAAAATAGAAAAAGAAAAACATGAAAAAGTAATGGGTGAGGTGGGTATTAATCAGAGATAAACGAAAATGGCTGCTTTCTAGGTACGATTGATTCGTATCACACCCAGGTACAATTTCAAACGCCTCCTCTCTCCATCTCATGTCAGCATTACAGCATTACAGCATTAGTAATACTCTCCAATCCAGCCGGTGTCAATGTTGGACATGTAGTCGGTTTGCCAGCCGTTACATTACACAAACTTTCTGAACCTTGGGGTCAGGCATACTGGAATCGGTGCTCAAGATCTTAATATGAAAGTATGCTAACTTTCGAGACTGTAGTACTATAGCTGTGTTATTTCCTAGGTATGTAATGGTATGACTTTGAAGAGCTGAACGACTAGCATCATCATGTTGCTAATTAGCTGGATTCCTTTAATAAACTGTTCAGCTAGGAAATGTTTTCCTTAGTTAAATCTTCTAGAAAAGTATCAAAGTTTGGTTTTATTAAATAGAAAGGATATGGCACAAAAGTCCCCAAAAATGTCCCCCAAAAGTCAGCAATTGGGTAATATAGGTCACAATATATAGCAAAAAGTCGTCATTATTTAGCCGTCGTAGTGCACAGCACTGATACGGTACACCGTGCTCAGTGTGCTGTTCGAGTCTAAGCCGCTTGAGTCGCACATGTCCGTATCCCTCTTTCAGCACGGAGAGATAATTCCCCCAGCAGGAAGAAAGTCATGAGTGTGTTTTCATTAACCACTGTAAACAGATTCGCTAATACACCCAAACCTCCAAGTGCACACATTCCATTACAGCCCACAACTTCCTGTTTCTCATACTGTCTCTCTCTGTCTCTCTCTCTCTCTCTCTCTCTCTCATTCACTCTCTCTTTCTTTTTCCTCATCTCTCCTTCTGTTGGCATGGCACGTTATTTTTCAGTCACGCTTTGTGGACGAAGCTAATCTCTCTTCCGGAGAGAAAACACCTCAGACATGAGCCATTAGCTGATGTAGCCTTTCTGCTAATTAAGATTCTGTTTAGCGAGACCTGACTGGAATGCTAATGCGCTAGCTGGCCCTGGGTGACTGAAGCTGGAGTCAGGTAAATGAAAGGAAAGAGAGGAGGGAGAAAAAGTAAAAGAAATGTTTCAGGAAAAAACATGGTCAGGTAATGTGCCAGGTAAACTGTGGTGATTATGGAGTCGTTCAGAGAATGAACATAACACAGGCTCTGGTTTCGGGGTGGCTAGCTGGTGTAAAGATCAACTCAGGAGGCAGAAAGAGAGAGAGAGAGAGAGAGAGAGAGAGAGAGAGAGAGAGAGAGAGAATAGCAACTGACGCCTTACTGCTGAGAAATTAACCGTCGCTAATTAGGAAAACTGTTAAACATGTTCTCTGGTCTCGGGATTGCTAATGAATTATAGTTGGACCTAACATACACTGAGATAACAAAAGGAAAGAAGAAAAAGGAAAAAAAGACAGATGATTTAGTTGATAATAAACATGGCAGTGATCTTGAATTCTTTCTGAGGTAAAACATAGGTAAGGTGCTAATTAAAACTAAAGTTTAGCTAGAGATAGCTGCACATTGAGTCAGTGACTGAAATGAGAGGTTTAGAAAATGTTTAGTGTGTGTTTGTGTGTGTGTGTGTGTGTGTGTGTGTATGAGTGAGAGAGGGATATTATCGATAAGTAATAGCAACTGAAGCTAATCATTGCGAATTAAGATAATGTTTTAGGCAAGGGTTTCTGAAATGTGCTAGCGCTGAGTCAGGTGACATGAAGGAGTGATTAAGGAAGAAAAAAGAGAGAGAGATGTTTAAGAAAATAATGCTCAACTAACACCAGACTTAGCGATGATATTCAGAAGACTTTCTGAGGTAAAATATAGAGTCAGTAATGAAGAGTCTGATTTAGCTTTGCTCGCTGGCTCAACATCAGACAGTGACTGAATGGGGAGAGAAAGGGGTGAAGGAGGGAGAGAGAGAGAGAGAGAGAGAGAGAGAAATAGATAGAGTGAGGGAGAAAGAGAGCTTCATAGGAATTTGATGGCAAGAGTAAAACTAATGATGGCTAATTAGGGCTTTCTGGAATGCTAATGCACTAGCTGGAGCTAATGTCCAGTCAGGTGACAGAAAGAGCGAGAGAGAGAGAGAGAGAAAGAGAGAGAGAGAGTAATGGAGTAAGATAGAGTTTAGAAGAATATGTTCAGCTAATATGAAGCCTTCGTTCTAGGAAATCTATGGGTGCTAATTAGGATTCTATTCAACAGGACCTGGCTAGAATGCTAATGCACTGGCTGGAAAGAGTGTGGGAGAGAGAGGGAGAGTGAACGGTCTGTTGAGAACAAGCTTTTCTGAGGGGAAAACAGCACAGCTAATTAAGATTCTGGTTTAGCTGCAGCTAGCTGGCCTGAGTCGATAGTCAGGTGTCTGAGGGGAGAAAAGAAAAAAAAAAAAACAGTAAGTAGAAGAAGAAAAAAAAATAACAGAAGGAAAGAAAAATATATATAGAGAGATTTTACAAATGCATGTTCGGGGTCAGTCCCGAGCTCACTGCTAAGTCGTTAGCTCAAATTTCAGCACAGCCCTAAAACTCTGGAGCTGCTTGTTGCCCTTCTTCCTTTGCCTCCTGGGAAATCAGGGCGCCATTAACCCCCCCCCTCAACCCCAAACTCCTCTTTCAGAGTATCACAGTCGCCCTGGACAAACACTCTCTCCCCTTTTTCACCTCGGGAAGATTACAATCTACCAACAAAAAAAGAGCAAAAAATCTCCTTTTTCCTTTGAAGGGCTTGCTGATTTTGCTTACACAGGCGTTTACACGGTTAAGTCAGGGGTGAAGCCATGACTTTTAGTGCCTCAAGGAGATACCTTCATACCTAAAACCCCACAGGCCCCCAAAACACTATGTTTGGGGAAATAACCAATGTGATGAAGCAGAGTTACTGTTACCACACTGAACTTGAGTTTTATTCCTCTTACACCACAGCCACGAATAGGCCTACGCATTGTACTTTTATTCCTTTATAGTAGCTGTGGCTTGTCCTTGATACAAGCTAGTAAGCCACTTAAAGTTAATAAGATTTAAGACCCCCAATGAACGAGCTGTTTCTATAGCAACAGTAATGCATCGCAGCATAACACAGGCTATGATTTGAAACAGTTGGAAAGACCAATCAGAATCTGTAATTGTGAAGTGTGGTGGAACAAATTTTAAGTGAGTTCTTCCTTACAGCTTCCTGAAGCATTATGCAATGCCTGATATTGGAGCAGGGATTTTTAGCGAAGCTTCTTGTCAGGTTTAGCCACTAACTAGGCACAACATCAGCCTTAAAAAAAAAGATGTCATTCGACAGCCGGGGTTTCTGGGAGTCGACGAAGGAAGCAAAGGTACGGTGAAGACTGATACGGTGAAGAGGACAGCGAGTGCACGTTCCCGTTTTAGCAGGGGACGCTATCGCTAGCGAGAACTTTTCAAGTGTTTTGATAGAAACCGTACTCGCATTCTCGCGTGACCTCGGCAGGAAGGTTATTTTTGGTCAGATGGGCTTCACTTGGCCAAACCCGAAACCG
The DNA here is from genome assembly GCA_013621035.1 of Clarias magur. Taxonomy (NCBI): domain Eukaryota; kingdom Metazoa; phylum Chordata; class Actinopteri; order Siluriformes; family Clariidae; genus Clarias; species Clarias magur. Next base: position 109,320 of record QNUK01000038.1, read on the forward strand.
GAGCCAGATGTGTCCTCTTCACTTCTCAAGAGAGGGATAAAAAAGAAAACAGACATCGATCTAGATTGCTATTTTTATTTTCCGGGCTGAGACGAATGGCAGAGCGGTGAAACGGTGCTAACGTTCGGGACACGGCTAGCCAAAATGACGCTTGTGTGAAAATATATTGGACGTGCGAGGTTTGAAATAATAAGAAGTCCAAACTGCCTCTGTTTAGCACCATTTAGCTAGCACTAGCCTCAGGCTAACCTCACATTCCCGCCAGACAGGCTATAACTCAGAAGAGCTTTATATATTTTTTGTGAATAAATGGCTTTATTTATTCGCTCCTTCTCCCTCTGAAGCTATTATTCTCAATTACAGACACCAAGAGGCTGCTTTTAAATAATATTATGATATGAAGCCATCCCTAAAAACAGGACGAACAAACCTAATGATTCGGTTTAAACACTACAGCTCTTCAAAAAAGCTCGTCTGCGTATCTCATTAAGCGCACACTGAATTTCTTTCTACTTTTTTTTTTTTTAAGTCCACTAATAGCAGTAATGATGTGCACTTCAGCTCCCTGTGAAACTGAGCTCCTCTGAAAAACCGCTTCTGATTAACTCGACCTTCACAGCACCGAATTATCATGTGGATAATTACAGAGCGAGTAATATAATAACACGAGAGCACTCAGTCTGTGCAGGAACACGTGTTTATTACTGTAGGAATTTATTGCTGTTTAATTTCACAATGAAATCGAAACAGAGGCATTAGAACTCCAGAAAAAAAAAAAAAAAAATATATATATATATATATATATATATATATATATATATTTTTTTCCATTTGTAACAGCATATGTATTAGAAATAAATATGCTGTATGTATAAGCTCAATAATCATAATAAGAATATAATTTTTTAATTGTAATGATGATTTGATATTTGGATTTGATTTAAATTTTTTTAAATATACAAATATAGCATAAAATATTTTTGAGATAATAAATGTAAGCCTAGAAATATTTATTCATTATAAAATACTATATTACAATTTGCTAATTATTTTATTATGTATGTTTATTTATTTTATTTTGTAGAAATATTTCATATGCATTTAATTAGTGAATGAATCAGTGTGTTATTGTTAGTTATTTTTATTTATATTCTAGAGGCTTGAAACATAATAATAATAAATTTATACATTTCTAATTTTATTAATTTATCAATTTTACTACCAATTAAAAGTAAGAAAGTAAAATTTACTTAAAATTAAATATAAGAATAGGTATAAAATACATACCATAAAAAATACCAAAATAAAAAAAACTTATATATTATATATATATATAAAAAACCTAAATACAAAGAAGCAGCTGCAGAAAATCATCATGATTATTTTATAAATATTATATAGAATTTTTTACCATTGGCATTTTCGGGGAGGTTTCTTTAGTTTGTGGATTTGTGCTTTATTTAATTTTTATAAACACATATAGTTTATAAAGCACGCAAATACACTAGCGCGCACACACCCACACACACACCCACACACACTCTGGTGCTGTTAGACACACCGTCGCCTCATGCTTGCATTAGCTAGCACACCGTTAATCCTGAGAGCGAGAGAGCGGTGAGACGTTCGGGCTGCTCTCCCCGACATCGCTGCAGTCAGTGAGCTTCAGTTTAAGGCCTTAAACAAAGTGGGTCTGTGTCTCGTTAAACCACTAAACCGCTGCAAATTAAACCCTAATCCCTGAGGGATAAGTGTTTTTCTTGCCTTTTCAACTCTATGCTAGCTCTCTCTCTCTCTCTGCAGTTAACTTTGTTAGCATTTTAATCATTCCATAAAGTGTACAAAAGAAATGAATAATAACAACAATAATAATAGTTAGCTTTAAAAGTCTCTTAAAATGTAATTCTCTGTCCTATTTGTATCAGTAGCTTGACATAAATCCAGTCCTTAGCATTGACTCGCCACTTTGCCAAATCCTGTTAATATCTATCTAGCTTTGTTAACGATTTCTTCCAGTAGTTAGAATAATGTAACATTTTCATCGCTGTTTTGTATTTGTGTTTGTAGGTTTGTTAAGAAGTTGCAGTAAATGATTAGTGTCGTGGTAAAAATAAAATGAGTGAGAAAGGATTCAGAAGTCGTGGTGGAGGATTGGGATTTTTTTCTTGCACAACAGGTCAGACATGTTTCTTCTGCATTTGGGCGGAAAGCTAGGTGAGGTGTAATTTTGTATTTTTACCCAGTTGCCTTGGTGAAAGCATACTGTAAGATTTGTAACTGAGATGAATGCAAGCATGATAGGGGCAGGAATTCTGTTCTTCATACACAGCCTAGGTAAGATTTTATGAACTGATGAGCTAATTCACTTCTTCAGACTTCTTATTGATGTTTGCTTTTGTTTGTTTGTTTGTTTGTTTGTTTTTTACAGCGAATGCACTTTTACATTTTGCCTATCAAGACTTACAGAAATACCATGAACATTAATGTCTGGCTAATAGGAATGGTATGGAAGGTATTTTATTTTTTGTAACATCACTATTTCTTGTATGGTTTAACATAGCTATGGTTACGTTTGTGGCTTTATTCATGCTCAATTTGCCATTTAAAATATTTCAGAGCACAATAGTTTTGTTTGAATTTCTTGCCTAAAGAAATCGCGTGCATGATTTTGACAAATGACGTAAAAATGCTAACATGAGGCTTTAATTAAACACAACTACTGAAACACTGAAGCTAATCCGCTTGTTCACCCCCATGTTTCCTTATATTAAAAATTATTTTATGAATGATGAGAATATAACGCATTATATATGAATTATAATTGGTAAGAATAATAGACCAAGCTTGATACAGTGACACTCAGTCTTTCTATCTGTCTCTCTCTCTCTCTCTCCTCTCTCTCCCAGCACTTATGTGGCTAGCTCACTCAGGGATATTAGTCCCTTCTCGTTTAATCACTCGTCCTTGCTCGCTCGACATTCATTTCATTAAGGGCACTCTGAGATTCGGGCCAGCTGTTTGGCGGAGGACGAGGTGGAGAAAGATTGACGCTCAGCATAATTCCACCGCTTCATTATACATCCGTTTTCTCCTCCATCTTTCTCTTCATGGCTAAACTCAGAACCGAACATCATGTATTTAATCTCTTAGACGATACACGGCAATATTTTGGTGGTAGCAGAGCAATGATTCAGTTCTCAGGATATAACTTTGTTTAAAAAAAAAAAAAAAAAAAAAAAAACTCAGCCTGAACTCAGAAGAAGTATGAAATATGCCAGTAATCCCATGTCAACATGGCTGGGGCTTAAATTTGCCCAGCCAGTAACAAGTCCAAAATATAACATTACACTGGGTTACCTAATATTCACCAGCAATTAATACTTGCTAGCAAAATTCTTCACTGGTGTTCATTTCTAGAAGAATTACATTAGATAGCTATCCTTTACTTAGCTTGCTGTCAAGCACCAACACTAGGTAGGTACCCTACATAGGGAGGGAAATAATGACTGAATATTTCCGTGAGAAATTCAGCTCCCTATATAATATCGAGATGCCCTACATAGGGATGGAAACGATGGCATCTATATGGATCTACTGTATCAGGGTCCTAATAGGGAACCACGTGGGATTTATTGTAACTCTCTAGATACATGTTATATCTACAGTAGGTGCCCTACATAGGGAGGGATATACAGTAGTGACCCATTCTATGTTATACGTCCGGGGTCCTAACAGAGATAATATGTACACTATATTTTAGAAGTTTGGGATCACTTGCAAATTTCATTGTTTTGTTTAGTAGTTTATTTGTTACATTCTACTACAATGCTTGCGATTTCAAAACTACAAAATAACATGTGGAATTGGGTAATTAGGTAACAACAACAACAGTCAGTTTTGATTTTAATAAACAAAGGTCAGCCATTGTGGAATAGTTCTTGCAAGAACAGCATTGTCAAATGCGTTTGTAAAACCCATCAAGCTCCATGATGAAACTGGCTCTCGTGAAGATCTTCCCAGGAAAGCAAGACCAAAACTTACCTGCAGAGGAGAAGTTACCAGCCACAGAAATCACCAATTAACAAAGAACACCTCAGATTAGAGCCATTATGAAGGCTTTACACAGACAGCATAGGTAGCAGATACAACTCAATATTAACTGTTTAAAGGAGATTATTGTGTGTTTTGGATAAACGCCCTTTAACTATGTTTTACAGTATAGAAAAAAAAAATCTGGAAAAAACGTGGAGTTAGAAAGTGAATTCAAACTATTGAGAGGTACTGTAGGTGGCCTACAGAGGGAGGGACATAATGACTCAATATATGTACTGTAGAACTTCAGGGGTTCTAGTAATTCAGGTCCCTAGAGAATGTATACAGTATATGCCCCTACACAAGGGGGGAAATAATGAATCAGTATATGAACCCTGATAAATTCAGCTCTAGTTAATATCTAAACACCCTATTTAAAGAAGGAAATAATGACATTCATGTAGAACTCCATGGGTCCTAACAGAGAGACCTGAGGAGCTCAGGTCCATATTGTTTTTTCACAACAACTGTAAACTGTAAAGTTCGGTCTCTTTTAAAGAATAATTGAGCTTATGTAGTGCAGAAGAGTGCATAGAAATATGGGTCTCTGCTCACTGCTCCATAAATATTGGCACCCTTGTGAAAGAATTAGGATGAAAAAGTTGTTAGTTACTCACATACTGAAGATGGGAAAGAATTTGTTTATTCATTGAAATAGGTGTACAAAAGCAACAAAAATTATATACAGAAATAACAATTAGATTAAAAATACTGGCACCTCCTCTTGGGTCAGTGCAATCTATGTAGGGAAATCTTCTCGTATTCAGAATCAGGTTAATGTCTGGTTAAGCTGATTTCCTTTAAGAGACATGATTGTTCTGAAACATGATCATTGAATAGAATCATTTGCCTTTAGAATCATGGATAGAAAATAAGAAGGAAATCTTCAAAACCTGTTAAGTACAAGTTTTAAATAAAGTCAAGAAATATCAACTTTAAGGTAAAAGTTCTGTTCTACCATGGCAGTAAACTCTTGGTTCGTACTGCCCCCTCTGTAAGAAAGCACATTACAGTATCTGTAATTCCCGTCTGAAACGTGAATGAGTGCCGCAGCTGAACGAGCAGTGCAAGCGTCTAGGATTTCAGAGATTTCAGAGAAAGTGTGCTGTGGTGTCTGCCATGCACAAAATTTTGGGGGTGAAGCACTCGAAGGGCGTACAAGCTGCCCTATCAAAGCCAAGACTTTGCATCAAGGTTCCTCGTCACAACATACCCGTTCGCACTCGTGTTCGCTACATGTGTGTATTTACATTCACACACGTCTCTGCCCTTGGCTTGATTTCTCACACCTGTTTTACCGCAAACACACACTTGGGATACTCTCACACACACACACACACACACACACACACACACACACACACACACCCATACACACAATGCCCTTCCATACCAGCAGACGTCGTGTTTCATTACAGCAGTAAAAGCTGTCCTGTTCCTCCCACTAGCACTCGGAACCAAAGCGAAATACTGGCTAATGAAATGAAAAGGCGCCTGTGAGGGAATTTGCTCAAATTTCCTTGTTGACTTTGGGAATTGTGTTTTTTTTTTGGCGAGGCCACACATAACGAAGCGGCCAAGAACTGAGACGGGAGAACTTTAATTAAAAGTGTGTCACGTCAACTTTGCTGGCTCTTTGCTAGCAGGGATTTGGAAAAACGCCCAGGTTTGAGGAGAAAAAAAATAAAAAATAAAAAAGAGATATGCAAAGAAAAAAAAAACTGTAATGGTTTAATTCAAGTGTATACATGTGCTTCCTGGCGTCTGGTGTGACAAATTGTGCAAGATCACAGGATTCTGTACACTATATTGCGCCATAACACTGCACTGTGATCTTATGAAACATATTCTCACTCATTTCTTTCCCCCAGGACTTTTCACTCCAGTGTACACAGAATATCCTGCTCATCTACATATCGCCACGAATATGACCTTGATCCGAGACGATCTGTTAATCTGCCATTAAGTTTTAATAAACCCCTGATGTCTCAGAGGACGGACGTGAAAAAGTTCAAACGGCTAACGGTGATGTGACGCGAGTCCTCGCCTCGCAGGAATCGGTCTCATGGCCCGGACCGTTAAAACTCTGCCGTCATTGGCTGGAGCGATCGGCTGTGTATGACTCGAACTGATGAGGTGTAAATGAAATGTCCGTCCGGTGTCTCGGCGAGTTAGAGGGACGAAGCGCAGAGCGTGGTTTTTTTTTTTTTTTTTTATATCAGAGGGAGGTGTGGTGTGTATAAGGTGTTATTTAGTGTTACTATAGAAACGATAAGCGCATTAACACACACCTGCACTACTGCCACCTTCTGACTGATCAGAATGCAGGATTCTGCAGCGCTGCTGTGAAACACACGTAAAACACAAATCCAGCTTGTGATTTCAGAGACGGGTTAATGATGTCTGTAACACACACACACACACACACACACACACACACACACACACACACACACACACACACACAGATTTCATAAAGCCAGAAAAAACAGAAAGAAAGAGAAAGCCGAAGATAAATCCACTATCCCGGCTCTCACACTTGTCCAGGCCAGGCACGGATTTAGAGTTTAGGGATCTGGAAATCAGCAGGCTTTGTCTGATAACAGACACACACACACACACACACACACACACACACACACACACACACACACACACACACACACACACATGAGCACACACATGAGCACACACATGAGCATTAAGCTGCTTGATGCTGCTCAGAGAAAGTCTATTTCTTCCCTAGCTCGTCTTCACACTTTGATGTGGAAGTATGGGAAACAGTTTTGGCTGAGTGTGTGTGTGTGTGTGTGTGTGTGTGTGTGTGTGTGTTTAATAGTTGAAGATTGACACATGCACATTACATAAGGTACGTATTTCTTCTTACATAGTGAGCAGGGAATAGCGTCCCCTATATAAAGTCAAGACATCATCATTCATCACTCTATGTGGACCATCGCAAAAATATACAGTACGTCTCACTTCAGCGTGTGATTTTCGTTGAAACCCTTGCTGATGTACAAATGCATATTTATCACAGGGAAATCTTGTTGGGGTGAATACTTTTGCAAGCTCGTGCAGGTTGTGGTGATCCATATGAGGTAGGAGCTTTTCTGTACCGGGCGTCTAGTGCACTAGGTAGGGTGTATAAGCATTTTCTCGCCTCGACAGTGACACCCGTGAGTGATGCGTGTTGGAGGCGCGGAGAAAGCCGCGTCTGACAGCCGGCTAATTGTGCATTTTTCATTTTTCACTCGGCAGTCCGGAGTCCACACTTGACTGACAGTCAGGGGAGATACGATCCGTCTCGCCTTTCTGTTATTGCCTCGAGAATTTCGGTAAATAAATAAAACACAGCCTGTGTAAATGGATCATCGTGGCGCTATCTCTCTGTCAAATATCCTACAGGAGTTTTACAGGTGTGAGGTTATCGAAGCCCGGTGTTAGACACCGTCAAACTCGCCCAGCACCCTGAGTAGCGATTTGTCAAAATGAATTGTGGTCAAGAATGCTATTAATAACTTTCACTGAAGGGGAAAAAAAAAAAAAAAGCAGGAGAAAAGCAGCAGCGAGGTCCTTTTCGCTCTCAAATCCAGAGTTAACGCAAACTCTGCAGTTGTTCAGAAATGCTCCCCTGCAGGCGCGTGATTAATGGCGGCTCAGCTGCTGCTTCGGTTCATCAACCTCACTCTTGGCGGCTGACGTTTAACCTAGCGGAACTTTCACAGGTTTTTTTTTATATTAATGTGCTTGTTCTCACACGCTATCGTGTCTAAAGTAACTGATCATCCACAGGGACTCGCTGCATGCTTACAGGTTTGAGAAAACAGCTGATATGTAAAAACATTTCAGTTTATATGTTTATAAACTTTTAAGGAAGTGTCAGAGTGTCCAAACTGTCAGAGATAAGTTTTGTGACCATACAGAACCAAGTTTAAAACCAAGCTTGTGTTGGTCGCTTTAGTTTAACGTAAGCCTGTGAAAACTTTTCCACTCCCAAACCTGGGGATCTTTTATGGAAGCTTGGGTATTTATTTATTTATTTTTTTAGATTTTATTATTTATTTTAACTAAACCAGGTAGTCCTCTTCTTCTCAGTCCCGCGTTCGTCTGGACAATCTCCCCCGGATCCTCCTCTGCACATACAGTACCCCTGACCTTGCCCTTGGCATTTCACTGGACACTGGATCATCTCCTGGATGATCTCGTAGCCATTCTCGCGGAGATGTCCCTGACGGTTTTTCTTGATGCTCCCATGGATGTTCCTAGGACATTATTCTGGGTGTTCTCCTGAATCATTTCCTTGACGTTCACATTGACGTTCCATGGACCTTCTCCTTTATGCTCTCCTGGACCTTGCCCTTGACCTTTACCTTGATGTTCCCTGCACTTTCTGCTGGATGTTCTTCTGGATCTTCCGCTTGACATTCAGCTGGATGACGCCCTGGATGTTCTCCACTCGTTTGTCTCGTCCAGTGTTTTGACAGTGCTAAATGAGGAGCCTGGGGCGACCGGGTAAAAGCCCGCTCCACGCGCGTCATTAAAGTGTCATGCGAGGAGAGTTATTCTGCCGCCGTATAAAATATATTTATTACAGTTATTGGCTGTGACCGGAGGTGATTTTGTGGATGAAGCCTCAACTCTGAGTATCTATTGATTGTGGAGGCATCTTCTCCATTCATTTCATGGTTTCCAAGCAACACTGACCTCCCAATACATTACCGACACGGTGATATATCAGTGTGCCGATATATGTTTATGATATTAGGACTTAAAAGTTAATGTCTGTTTTATATAAAAGCACTATAATCTATACAGTGTGACTGTGAGTGATCCGAGCCACACACACACACACACACACACACACACACACACACACACACACACACATGGACTTTGCAACTGTATTTTGGATTTAATGATTGACATATATTTGAAAGGATTATGTCTGTGAATGATAAATTATACTGAATCTCAGATTTGTACACTAAACAAACATTTTATTTATATATATATAGTAAGAAATTGACATAATTGTTACTGGACACATGATTAAAAAATTACTATATGATAATTATACACTTTGATATCAGCTTTATTCAAAGTGCCTTTTATATATAAATATTTATTTATTTATTTAAAAATAAATTATTTATTTATTTAAACCAAGCAAATAAAAAAAAAATAAAGAAAAACAACATTTTATTTATGTGCTTACTGCAAAAGGAGTACATGAAATACATTGTCGGCATTTAAAAAATATATTTGTCTTTTAGAAATATAAAAATATTATTTATTAATATATTACCTATTAACATAGTTCAGTGTCCAACTCTAAACAGCATTTCAATAATAATTTGCATAATCTTTCTTTTGCTTTATTTTTTAAATAATTGAAATGATTAGAGGGAAAGAAATGAGAGAAAAAGCAGATAAAAATCATTTTACTTTTAAAACCACAATGTAGACAGGTTTTTTTTTTTTTTTTTTTTTGGTGGGGGACAAAAAATAAAACACATATGCTGTATAAGCCTAAACAAAATAATCCCAAACAACTTTATCTTTTATTTTATTTCCTTTAAAAGTACCAACTATATAAATAAATAAATAAATAAATAAATAAATATACAATTACAATGATATAGCAGAAATTTTCAATTTTTTTCCATGTATGTAAATCTAGTATTTTTTTTTTATTAGTGTGAAAAATATCTTTACTAAACATCTTATTATATTTACTTATTAACGTAAATCACTTTTTTAAAAATCCCTATAGAAACATGCACCATATTACAAATGAATACATGAACGCAAAGAAATAAAAGCCTTTTAGTGAATCCCAGATTTTGACTTGTCGTGTACGGACACGCTGCTGATTTTCCTCTCCGTGATCGTGACAGGGAGAAAAACTGCCTCACTAGTCTGGTTAGAGGCTTTGAGAGATTTAGCTTCTTATCGTGAAACCCGAGGGGACATGTGTCCCTGCGCTGTCACATGTGCACACACACACACACACACACACGCACACACACACACACACACACGTGCAAGCGGAACGAGTCCAGAGGCTGTGTGTGTGTGTGTGTGTGTGTGTGTGTGTGTGTGTGTGTGTGTGTGTGTGTGTGTGTGTGTGTGTGTGTGTGTGTGATTGATAGGCGAAGGGACCAATCTGCTCTGTGACCCCTCAAATGGGTGGCCCCTGTAGGGCAATAGCTGGTCACTTGTCAGGGCAGAATGCAGAAGTGCACACTACAGCTGCGAGTTAGACCTCGAACCCTGGCCGCTACACTACATACATAACATTCCTCCTTCTTCTCCTGAGGGAATGCTGAGGTTGGATAATAAGAGACACCATTTATCTGTAACATAATGTGGGTGCGGTTATAAAAATGTAAAACTCTTTTTTTTATTTATCTGCTTTCTTCCATAAAGAAAAATCTTTAGTCATCTGGTAATAATAAATTTTCTATATATATACTTCTAGATTTTGTTTGCTTTTTCTCTAGCTATATTTCAGATGAGAAATTTGACTCATGAGAAACTTCAAAACCCAACTTAAATTCACTCACCTCTAACTCAAGTGATTTGTCAAGCATCACTATCAAACAAAGCTAGTAACATGTACGCTATATAGAACATACTGTATGCTAGTCTGGGCTTTTTTTTTTTTAGTTAGGTATCCCTATTCTCTCTTTTTTTTTTTTTACTTTCTCCTCTCTGTGAGCATTACCTGTTAAAATGAGATCACATAACTCTACAAAGGGTTAGTCTGCATTAGCAAAAAATGGCAGTGGAATAAAAAGGCGCTAACGTTTTAGTGAGGTCGAAAATGTCAGAAATATGGAGGAAATATACAGTAAAGCGCACTTTGCTTGCCTTCAGACTTAATTACTGAGCAAACATATTTCTGAGGAACCCCAGAGACGCCATCCCACCTCTTCCTGAGCTGTTTTAGACACAATATGGCTGAAGCGTCTGAATAGCGCGGACATGAGGGGCAATATTGTGAAAGCGCGCACTCCGGAGAAAGGGACTCCAGGCGAGGTTACTCTTTATTGCTTTGGCTCTCGTTCTGCACGCTTTCATCCTTGCCGACAGAGGAGAGAAGAAATCTCCACTCCACCTCAGGCTGCAGCATCTGTTTATCCTCCAGCCTGCTCCCGGCGGCCGGGCGCGATGTCACTTCCTGTCACTAACACAGAAATTTGTAGTGACAACGTTAAGGCTTTTAGAGGCTTTGGCCAGCTTAGCACGCCTGCCCGTTTCAGCCTACACAGCAATGAGGATGTGGTCCATTTGTGTGTGTGTGTTGTGTGTGTGTGTGTGTGTGTGTGTGTGTGTGTGTGTACAATGCTTTCTTCAATCCAATTCCTGAAGACAGCCACATTTCCTGCATGACCTCCTTCTCTCCCTCAACAATAAACACCACCAGAATCAGTTATATCACAATCGTGGGATGTTTCAAAATAGCCTCAAGGTGCTTAGGAGGCGCCGTCAATGTAAGTACATGAGGACGTGGACACTCAGGGATCTACACTCGGGATCTGCTTTACTACTGACAATAAATCATTATCCATTAATGTGCAACTTTTAAATATTGATGTTAAGCAGTTATTAAGAAGTAAAAGTTTTTATCTTTACGTTTTTAAGATTTGACAAAACACTAGGAAGTAGTTCGCTGAAGGTATGCAAGCTTACAAATTTCGTACAATGACAACAGTTGGTTAGCTAATTTTATACTACTGTAGCTGGCTAAATGACAGTCTGACCACCATCAGCTAAAGCTCTGCTAGCTGTGATTTTTGTTAGAAGATGTAGAATGAATGAACTTGATGTAGAAGAATGCACTTGATGTAGATGATTTTACTTGTCAAAAGAAGGTTTCTTGCCATTTTAATAATCAGCTGAGGAAAAACCTTGCATTATTTGTGATCATGCAGGTCAAAGTGAAGCCTGCGAGCCGAGCGGGAGCCGAGCTGACCGCTGCGAGCCTCATAAACCTCTCACAGTTTGAGGAGTAAATTAATTAATCATCATTTTCTGCCTCATCGAGCTACGCAGGGGCCCCGTCCCAATTAGCGTACGCTTGGGCTGAGGGGTTTTTCACCAGGAGAGAGCTCTGGCCGTCAGGAGAGAACCGGCGTTGTGGTTATGACAGGCTAATAAATATGTCTGAGGAACGACTGAACACCTGAGGAAAGACAGACAAGTTCAATCTGCATTCTTTATTCAATCTTGTATGGACTAGAGAATGCCACGAACTTTCATTTCTGTTATTGTTAAAAGAAATGTTCACCAAACAAGCCGTTTCCCGTTATCACTTACTCAGCTTTTAACAATCGTTTCACCACAAGCCTCAAAACCATGTCGCTTGTCATGTTTTTTTTTTTTTCCTATGTTGTTGTTTTGCTAGCATAAGCTTATCCTTAGCACTCAGCTGTATGGCCGCTCTTGACCAAACGAAACGCAGCGTACCGGATTGACCTCAACTGTGTACAGCCGCTATGCTACGAGCTCAACCTTCGACGCCGCGATGAACTTCGGCGCATTCCCTCGAGTGCATTCTGATGCTGAAGATTGTCAACACGACTTTAACATCTGTAGCCATTGCTTCGCATTTAGACCTCCTTTTTTCAGGACAGGGACCCATTACTGTACGAGCTGAGTGAGCCAAATGCTAGCTGTTAGCGTGTAGCCCGGGGCTAAATGACCTGAGGATACTTTGATCATTTTTAAAATGTATTTCGTTTCGTAATTTGCACTAAATAATCCACAAATTGAAATCATTACTATTTAAAGCGTAATTTTATTGAGCATAAAATACTGTAAATATTATAGCTAGCTAACTAGCTAACTAAAATTATAATTTCAATTTGTTTTATAACTTTACATATATATTTTATATAAAGGAATTGTCCACAATATTTTCATCCTAATTTTATCCTATTAAGTTAGATTCGTTCCATTATGTAAAACAAAACATTTTCTTTTCTTTTAAATGTGCAGTACCTTAAGCTAGTACGTGACTTTCACTGAACGAGCCAGGAACGTCTCTGTAACATGAAGATCGTTCCACGTCCTCGTTTGAGAACTGAAACGTGAAAAGCAAGAGCTACTGAACGTGACAGGTTTTAGTGGTTTAAAGGCTGTAACAGATCGAGCTTGAAGAATTTAATTAGGCATCCTGATTTTGCGCTTTAAAGCTGATGGATCAAACGGCTTTCACACGCTCCTCTAATCCACACATGAAAGAAGAACATTCCACCTAAAACATGTTTCAAATGTCACTTGTCACAAATGTCAGGACGAACTCGGCGACCCTTGCTTCGAAAACTCCAGCTTTGATAGAAGTGTTACAGGACTTTGATTAAAAGTTTCTGTTTCTAAAATCTGTGACCCTTACTTAATAAGTTTCAATAACAAAAATATGTATGAAAAATAGTTTTCATACATATTAAATATGTATTAATTTTGCGAGCATTACACAACCACTATTTTACTTGTGAGCTTAGCATGTTAGCTGCATTATGCTAGCAGCTTACATGTTGTTACTTTTGCAAGCAGATAAGTTTTCTAATCAAATTTTCTTTTTTTGCTTTACTTTGTTAGCATTCCCTTTCTACTAGCAGCAGAATTTTTTCACTTGAGCATCTAGCAACTTTTTGATATTGGTAAGGCTAAGTACTCGATTATGATTGTTTAACTTATGCTAGTCATGATTTAGCTTGTGTGATGCTAATTATTGGCTTCATTGTGAGTTTCTCGTCAGTCCTGTGCAGGCTGCCCAGGCTGCTCCGGTGATTAGGTTACGTTATGGGTGACGCTGAGCTCAGTGTCAGGCATTAGTCATTGCAGTGACCTCCTCGTAAGCAGAGTAGCCTAGCAGGAATAATTTATAAGCAGCACCTCCGCACTTCAATTTAGCTTCATCCCCTAAGCAGGGCCTCAGGGCTCGACTCGACAAAGCAACAACGGCTGCTGAACTTTTGATCCGATGAATACTTAATGACAGATTTGATTACAAACAAGGCCTTGTATTAGATGAGTTCAGTGTCTGGCTGCGAAAAGGGCGACGGGCAGCAACGTAGCACAGGCATGACACTGCCATTTCTGCTGTTAGCATCACGCTACTAATCATGTCACACAAGATAATTTGGTAACATCTGTGTCAGATAAAAGTTTGCACTAACAATTAGCTGTTGTATGTTAATACATAAAATTTTTTAAAATTTAACATATAGCACTAATTTAACAAACATTTCCTCTTTACATCTCATGCTAATCATTAATCACGCATTGAGAATATCATATGAAAAAAATACTAATAGCTATACTAATCTTAGTTATAAAAACACAGTTCATGTTTTAGGTACAGTACAATTTGAAAACATTTACATAGCCAATAAACAGATATCCTTTCTGCTCTTTCTTAGTTAGCCATCTGCTAATAACCTAGAGCTACTTCTTTAACATTAGATACAAACATTGCTCACGGTTCATGCTAACTGGTAACCATTTTCCCCAGAGCTGTTATAAAAATCCACAAAATGTTTTTCTCAAGAGTTACACTCCAAACCACTGTGCTAATCATGCTAACTGCTCATTATAATTGTAATCTCCTCCTGTTATGGAAACCGTACGTGCAAGGCATCAAATGTACAATTAAATTCTTGTTAATCGCTGAACATTTTGACTAGGTGTTCAAAAAAAAAAAAAAGTAACATTTACACTCCAAATTCCAGAATGATAATTTCAACTTACGCTTTGGTGCTGTGAAAATCACTGTTTCTGGGTATTTTTATTTATTAATGTTTTATATTTAGAACCAAAACTAGAGAAAACACCCCATGCTAGCGATATAACCTTTAACCTTTATAATGCTAATTGCTAAGGCTAGTCATTTCTAAGGTCCTTAACATTTGCAGACGTGCGTGCGCCATTTTTTTATGCTAATTCTTCAGAAGGACAAACTATTACTCCAGCCTCAAGCTAACTGCTAAGAACCTCTTACCTAGCTTCCTCCCTGTTTGAGGACAATCCTTTACTGTTTAAAGTTAAACCCTTAATTAATTCAAACTTTACTCTAAAATCTTAATTATGAAATCCACTTCATGTTTGTGGTCGTTTCTTTTTTCACCTTTAGAGTTCACACCACGGTGCTAATCTCTACAGATAACTGCAAATTCCTCTAGGTTCAGGTGTCCTAAAAACTACAAAATGTTCATGTTTATTTACAGCAAAGAGCTGTAAATAATGTATTTTTTTTTCTCTGGCGTTGGCAAAGGAAGGCTGATGGTGACATGGCTCCTATAATTAGTTTCTTAGCTTTGCTTATTTTCTTATTATGGTCATGTTTGCCAGGACAGTGTTACTGTGGAAGGACAATCGATGCTTAGCAGTGTTATGCCAGAAAATAGCGCCATTGTACTTTTTTTTCTTAGTACTTTTTACTTATTTTAGTTCCTTGATAAGTCCTAATCCATGTCAATGCTGCATTCTTTAACACTGGAAGTCTATCCTCTTGCTACTCAGCTAATCATTTTTGCCCTTGACTAAATGGTATAAAATTGTTCTGATTAAAAGGCTAATCATTTAACATTAGTCCAGCCTCATGCTAATTTCTAATCTGTAAATGAAATCGCACCATATCTGAGGCTAATTGTTTAAAATTTTCAGTTGGACTCATGGCTAAACGCTAATCACTTCCACCTACAACTAACTCTTGTAAGGTACTTTTTTTTTTTGTTTTTTGTTTTTTTGCTAATTGCTAGTCACCTCAGACTTCATGTTTGATCAACTTTTATCATGTATGTATCATGTTTATGTTTTTGTATGTATTATGTTTATGTTCTTTTAAATCTATCATCATTATGCTAACTAGCCGTTATAACAGTAACATCATGTTTGAGGTGATTTCTGTTTAGCGTTTATGCAACAAACGCTAACTGAGAAACCTGGCCCTGATTAAGATTTCAGAATGTTCTGCAAGGTTGCGCTTGGTATTTTCTCTTCCTGCTGTTGTGCTGAATATTTATTTGTCTATCCAGGTTCTCGGGGCAATGATTAAACGGCAGCGAGAACAGAGGTAGCAGCTGGCTTCGGTAATTGCAGAGGGAGTCGCCAACCAGCAGTAAGCGTAATCATCGCCGGCTACATGTTCCTCCATGTTTGGAAACCTTCACCAACAAGGTGGCATGCACAATAGGACAGCAGGAGATTGGATATTAAACACCCTCATTACACTCGCTAAGAATGTCTCCCCTGAAGCAGGCGTAACCCCGAGCCCTGTTCTGAATACAGATAATTGTCCGAGCCCTCCGTTATTCTCTGTGTGTTTAGTGTCAAAGACGAGACACCTGTAATAACCAGAACTGTTCTGAATGAATGCACGCTGAGGTTGATTGTTTTCCCATAATGCCATTTCCCAGAGTTTTTTGTTCCTTTTATGTTCTAACATGACAGCAATTTGACAATGATTTCATTAAAAAAAATGAAGTCAGCTTTCTCTGACACTGAAGACTCCTTCCGTAAACGTTTCCCCTCAGAGAAAACTTTAAACCATCAACATTAACATGTTTTAATATCACATGAATATTGCTATAAGTGTATGTTTGTGGTAACGTTGGCGTGCCAGGCAGCACCACCTCCCTTTTGCAACTGTTACCTTCAACCTTGCCAGGTTAGTCTGCAGCCACAACAACAAGGACAAATGTCACGAGTCTGATGGTCCCTTTTAGTTTTTCCCCCAATAAATTATTTACACTGCAGTGTCCGACAAAGCTGCACTGCTCTAATGTCATGTAAGATAAACCTCTGACACGCTCACAACCATTATGTTTTTTGTTTATTGGTTTGTTTCTTTGTTTTAACTCTGCCCAAGTAAACACTGATAAAGTTTTTTTTTCTTCTCTCATTTCAAATTCTAAAAAAGTTATAAAGATTTCGCAATTTTTAAAAATGAAAATCTTTTGCTCCTCATGACATGAACTTTGAATAACATACCTGAGGATTTACAGTTATGG
Organism: Clarias magur; assembly: GCA_013621035.1. Classification (NCBI taxonomy): domain Eukaryota; kingdom Metazoa; phylum Chordata; class Actinopteri; order Siluriformes; family Clariidae; genus Clarias; species Clarias magur. The sequence goes on from QNUK01000038.1 coordinate 126,434, forward strand.
AAAAATATACATCTTTTCTCATTGTTTCTCACTGTTTTCTCACTCAACATACCTCCAACCATTGTTATTCTATCATGTTTTAATTTATTGTATTCATTGCAAATGCACTAGCAAAGTTTTTGCATAAAATCTTAAAAATTACATTTTGTACATTATGATACATTTTGGCATTTGGAAATTTTACAACACTAGCATCATAGGTTGCTATTTAAACTGTAAAAATAAATAATAAATAAATAAAAAGGTATATTAGAAAGTACGTAGTTTTCAGGTTTTTATTAAAAATTTCTTACGACACAGAAGTTCCAAAATTGGTCAAATTTTTATCAAAAAATTTTATCAAATTGGTTCAGCTAACTTGAAAAGTGTCATTTCTACAAACTCATGAATACCAAAAAGTTCTGAATTCTCAAAAAGGTCTATTAATTTGACCTAATTGCAATTATTTAAGTTAACAGTACTCAATGTTTAATTACTTTGAGCATTAGGGTTTACAGTGTAGTTAAGAATTGATGGATTTTTTTTTTTTATGGTACATTTATTTTAAATGCTTCTAAAATGCAGAAATTCTAAAGAATTAAAACTGACTGTTAAAATCACAATGTCAAGTTCTTAGACATTTGTTTACTTTATTTTACTTGTATTACATAAGGTTCAATGTGATGTTAATCATGATAAAAACTGTAATGGAATGTTAAAATGTTAAAACTTTTTAAATTTTCTATAATCTCAGCTGATTTTTTTTTTTTTTAAATATGTAAAATGCAGTGTATTGTTTTGAGATTAGGCGGCACGGTGGTGTAGTGGTCAGGGGTTCGATCCCCGGCCAGGCTCGATTCCCGTCTCTGCGTGCATTGAGTTCGCATGTCCTCCCCGTGCTTGGTGGGTTTCCTCCGGGTTCTCCGGTTTCCTCCCACAGTCCAAAGACATGTAGGTTAGGCTAACTGGCGTTCCCAAAAATGGCCGTAGTGTGTGAATGAGTGTGTGTGTGTGTGTGTGTGTGTGTGTGTGTGTGTGTGTGTGTGTGTGTGAGTGTATGTGTCTGTGCCCTGCGATGGATTGGCACCCTGTCCAGGATGTACCCTGCCATGTGCCCTAAGTCTCCTGGGATAGGCTCCGCCCCCGTGACCCTGAATACAGGATTAAGCGGTATAGATGGTGAGTGAGTGAGTGAGTGTTTTGAGATTTTAGTATGTGAAAAAAACGACATTGCTGTTTAAATACCGAACTTCTAGATTGTAATGAGCTTGTAGTAGACATGAAATATTTGAAACATTGTTTTGGACGTTCTAAAGGGGCAGAAAAGGTTTTGTCCATCAAACTTTATTTAAAATGTCAAATAAATAAATAAATAAATTATTAGATAAAAACTGCAATTTTTTTTCTTAGAATTTTATTTAAATCTTACCATGAAATGTGCTTGTACAGGTTCTACGGCGTGCATGTACAGTGACGTTTAAGCTGAAAAAATATATAATTTCTGAAATTCTTTTGTCTTGTTTTATTCGTGAAATTGTTACATGTTAAATTTAGTTTGTGTGGATATTGTAGATTTTACCTAGTTGTTCCGCATGAAGTGGACTGCGCAGCCACGTTAAGTTGTATTCCAAACCACAGGGAGCAAAACTGTGGGAAAACGCTGCAGTCCTGCACATCAGTTCACCCAGATCACCCGGTAATGCAGGGAGGAGGTGATGTCAGTGTTGCCGATGCTGAGGCTGTATTACTGATGTTGCAGACTGTCCTCCAAAACAAATTGAACAAGGAGCAGCGAGTACTGTTTATGTTCACTATGGAACAGAAATTCTGTGCTGTTGATATTGTAAATTTTCTGTTTATAGTGAAATATAAGTCCAGTAGCTTCTAGTAGCTTGAGGTAGTGAACGTTTTAGACCTCTACATTTCCTCCAGTAGAAATGCAGCAGTTATGTTTAAAGTCACTGCTGATGTTAGAAACAATGTGGAATTGCATTTTCACTCCATCAACTTTGCTGACTAAATTCACGGTTTAATGTAGTTAGACTTGCTTTATGGCCAGCTCACTTTCAGTGGATTTACCCTTCCACCCCACCACCCTTTCAACACCCCTCCTGATACCTCACCCTGAGTTTGGGACAATGATGGATCTGACAGCAGGACAGTGTTAATGATATTGGGCCAAGGGGCGATGGGGGCCGAACTTCATGCGCTGCATTTGCATTTCCATTCATCATGGCAGCATTTATCACGGCCAGGCGAGTGCCAGATCTAATTAAGTTCCCGGCTAATGAGGGGGGCGCGGGAAAGGAAAACACGGGCCAGAAACTCGGCACCAAACCCAATTAACGCCACGCCTAATGAAGTCATCAGAGGCTTTTTCATTCGAATTATCCAAAGCAGAGCAGAAGGAGGAGCGCGCAAATAAAGTTAGGGAGGATCGTGTTCAGTAATTTTGGTTTCATTTTCCTGCCTTCAGCTGACAGCGGAGCTTCATGATTAATCGCTTGCTTTATACAGGAAGTGATGTTATTACAGAGGTGCCAGGGGACCAGAGGCTCCGTGTGCTGTTAGAGGAACGTGTGGATCATCTCAGGCTCCGTGGGAACACGAGGGGGTAAACAAGTGAGTGAGTAAGTAAGCAAGCAAATTAATTAATTAATCAATTAATTAATCAAGCAAGCAAGTGTCTATATAAACAGAACAGTCTATATAAATAAAGTGGTATCTTTTTATTACTTTTTTTAAAATTCAAATGAAATGAAAACGAAATATCAGGAATAAAGGACGCAAATGCAATGAACCAGAAAAATAAGTAAAGAACTAATTTGTCAAGTCAAACGTTGGCATTTATTATGACATCATCTGCCAGATGTGTTGTATTTTTACGCAGAAACAAACGCATAACTTTGTAGCATTATAACATTTTGAAGCTTCTGGGTGTACAGAAAATATAAGGGGGAAAAAAATGCTTTTCTTTTTTTTCTTCTGTACACCGAGAAGCTTCAAAATTGCATAATGGTACAATTTAACAAACATTAGTGTATAACATCATTACAGTTCTAAACTTTACATCACATCACATCACACTGATATCGTATCCACTTTAACCAGTGAAAAGAAAGAATGAAAGAAATAGTCAGAACGTACTTAAAGTATTATTTTATAGAATTAATAATAATAAAAAAAAGTAATAAAGAAAAGCTAATATATTGTCCTAGAAATGATCAACTATGTTCCAAGTTTGTGTGTGTGAAAGTTGGGATCCATCAGCAGCCCAGCGGGTCAGGGGCGTGTGAACGACGGGTCGTTCTTCACCGTGGACGGAAGCCCACAGAGACTCCCATATGGAGAAGCGTCTGCGCCAAAAGCCCACGAGAGACAGACGTCCACAGGGGCGAGCACTCATCACTAGCCAGGACACGGTACACACACAGAGATGAAAAAGCCTCTGGGTACGACCTCTTTACAGAAATTACATGAAATGCTCATTAAATAATAAACCAAGAAAATAAATCAAGACAACAAATGAAGACAATAATAAAAATATTAATAAATATAAAATACAAACTAAATTAAATTAAGTAGGGGGCACTTTGGCTTAGTGGGTAGCACAGTCGCCTTGCAGCTCCAGGGTCCACGTTCGAGTCCCACCTCAGGTCTGTGTGAATGTTCTCCCTGGGCTTCATCAGTTTTCTCCGGGAACTCCCGTTTCCTCCCTCCAAATTATCCCAGATTGGGATAATTGATGTTCCCAAATTGCCCATAGTGTGCGAATGAGTGTGTGAGTGTGTGTATATGGGTGTGATGCCCCCCCACACCCCCACCCCCCTCCCCGCGACCCTGTGTACACGATAAGGCAGTATAGACTATGAATGAGTGAATGAAAAAAAAAAATCCAAAATAGGATTAAATAAAATAATTGAATAAGTAATGTGACCTTCTTTATTAATATAATAAAATCCTAAATAGATGTTTTGAAAAAAGTTTATTCTTAAATTAATTTTCATAATTACTTTTTAAATTAAATTAAATTAAAATAAATCATTAAAATTGTTTATCTATTTTTACAAAAGACAAATATAAAATAAAATCTGCATGTAGGTTAAAACCTTCTCATTATATCAGCTGATGCTTTGAAACGTAAAGCTGTAAACAGTGTAACATCAATAACTGTTTTTATTTGATTATGTATCTGTAATTGATTAATTTTCTTTGTAGTAAAATAAGGAATTCAATTAAATCATAACAGTAAGGCATAAAATAAAATATTTGTTTCTTATTATTATTCAAATTAATATTATATGAATAATTTATATGATTATTTCTGGTTGAGGACTTGTTTGCTTTTGTTTGGTTAACAGAGCATACGATATGGAAATGCATTTTTACACTTCTTATATATCACTAGAGGTTTATTGTGTAAATGTATTTCTTTTTAGTAGGGTTAAAAATCTATTTATATTTGGGTAGCATATGTTTGCTTATTCATTTCACTTAGAATAAAGCATTATTTTTAAATAATTGTGAGAGATTTATGTATGCTTATGAATTACTTCTGTAACAAATACAAATAATTAAAAAAAAAATGAAACAAAACAAACAAAAAAAAAAGGATCGGTCCGAGGCCACAGGATGATAAGCATCGTGTCAGCTAACAGCAGGAATTACTGTCTGGCTGTTAAAAACACTCTCACACACACACGCACACACGCACACACACACACACACACACACACACACACACACACACACATGGCCATTAAAGCTAACAAGGCAGGGAACAAAAGTGAGCACTTGGCAGACAAGAAAAAAGTCGAGTTCCTCTGGCCGTCTCTGTGATAAGGGAAAGAAGAACCAGGAAACCTGAACACCACTGACCCCCCGTGCCATATGTTCCAGGAAGAGCTCACCTGAATTATTGATTATAGAGAGAGAGACAGAGAGAGAGAAACGGGCGGTGAGGTGGAAGACTAGAAAGAAGGAGAGGTGATGTTCATTATTGATGACGGGACAAAACAGGCAGCTGATTTCAGGCTTGTATTGATTACTGGAAACACCAGGAGGTAAGTGTACTGTGACCACACACACAGAGGGACAGTCGTCCCCTTTATTCGGACTCGTCCTTTCACTCAGACTGAAGGTCAGCGTAGTGCACTAGGGATGAAGGGAGCAAAAACCATGAGACGTGTCCTGTAGAGGTCCGAACACCGAACAGCAGTGCAGACTAACTTTTTAGTTAATCTACTTTACTTTAGACCTCTAACTTTTTCAAATACCTTTTTTCCCCCCCAAATATCATGTATTTCTTTTTGAGAATTTTTTTTCTCTTTTCTCTTGAAATTGATATTTTTCCTTCCATTTTCTTTTGTTTCATTGTATAATTTCTCTTTTTAATGTAATTGTTTGTTCTACATTTTTCTCTTTCTTTTTTCTTGATTTTTTTTGTCCCCTGTTTGCTTAGATTTTATTTCTTTCTCCTTTACAAATGTTATTTTTGTTTGTTTTTTTCACCTTCCTCTTTCGTAATTAATTATTCTGATTGAATTTCTTTCCTTCTTTCTTTCTTCTTTAATTTTCATTTTTGTTGTTTTTTTATTTTTATTTATTTCTCTCTTTCCCTCATGTCTTTTCTCAGCTTCTCATTCCCATTTTCTCGCTCGCTGCATATTGTGTCTCGCTGTTAGTGTCCGTGTTATTGGTTTTACTTTAGTGGCCATGTTGGGCGCTAATAAAATTTGATCAACACACTGAAGACAAATCGAATTGTGCGTAAGCGGGGAGGACGTGTGTGTGTGTGTGTGTGTGTGTGTGTGTGTGTGTGTGAATATCTACTGCCATCAATTACTCTCTCCACTAATGAAATATAAATATCCATTAGCTGTGATTTGTGTGGCAGAGATCAGCTCCTGAACTAATCATCACTTTTATCAAAGATTAGAGAGAGAGAGAGAGACAGAGCGAGCCAGAGGGACAGAGACCGACAGTGAGAGGGAGATACAGAGAGAGAGAGAGAGAGAAAGAGAGACCAAAAGAGACAGACAGTGAGACAGAGAGACAGACAGCAAAAGTCAGTTGGAGAGAAAGAGATATACAGTGGAACCTTGGATTGCGAGTAACGTGGTTTACGAGTGTTCCGCAAGACGAGCAAAGATTTTTAATACATTTTGATTTAAAAAACGAGCAAGTGTTGGTTTACGAGTGCCGAGTATCATGTATCATGCATGGGCCTCTTATTTTGACAGCTAGCATCATGCTTGCGCTGCGGAATTGTGGGTATTCTTCTCCTCTGCTCCCCTGGGTCTTAGTGTTCTTACTAGTATAATCAACATCTTCCTCTTTATTTCAGCCTCTCCTATGTGTGTGGGCATGCGTAATTTGACACCAACACACACAACACACACACAGACACAAGGACACACACTCTTTTCACCCTCCTCCCCGGCTTCACTCACGCACACAGAAACTCAGCTCTGTCGCGATTCTTTTCAAAGGTAAGGTGCTGGTTCATTTGTTTTTTTTTTTTTGTTTTTTTTTTACTTTACAGCATTGATTCCGTTAGTATGCGCACACGCCAGTGTCAGAGAGATGTCTTTTTTTCCGTTAAAACAGTGCTTCCTTTGTGTGTGTGTGTGTGTTTGTTGTGAAACTTAGAAAGTGAGGTGGGGACAGGGTGTGTAAAGGAGTGTACTGTGTAAAACAAGGCAAGGGAAAGGGCTAATTCCACACACACACACTTATCTGTCAGGATTCATTTTTACTTTTTTAAAGGTAAAGTGCAGGTTAATCTGTTTTATTTTCACCTTATAGAATTATTTTTATGTTCAATTTTTGGGGGGCTGTGGAACGAATAATTCGAGTTTTCATTATTTCTTATGAGAAAATCTGATTTGATTTACGAGTATTTTGGAATACGAATTATGCTCGTAATCCAAGGTTCCACTGTATATTGAGACAGAAAGAAAGAGAGACAGACCGTCTTTGCCACACTGGTGCTGCTGAGGTTCTCTCCTGGTCACACACTCACTGGCACAAATACAATACTTGGTTCATTTACACACAGAATACACAAAGAGAGACAGAAAAACGTCTTTAGATCAGATCTCAGGGACTAGCACAGAGCCACAGTAAAAGCAACACGTTGAAGTGAACAAACGTTGCTATAGTGCACACACTGCCGACTCCATCACACTGGGAAAGAACAACTACTTCAGCTGATCGCTAGAACCGTTACTCCTCCAAAGGGTAAGTTCTTAAAGGGTGCTTCTCTGAAGGGACATGTAAAGGTTCTATATACATAGAAACTTAGAACATTGAGGGTTTTCTTGCGACCTCGAAGTATCTGTAGAACCAGGATGAAGCAAGTTCTCTTGTTAGGAAGTGAAAGCAAGAAATTTAAGTAAACAAACTTTGAGATGAGCTCGAGCTTAGACAATGGTGCTGTACGCTAAATCCTCTGGAATAACATGAATGCCTGAAACACAGAAAAGTAGAAGCTCCTGTTAGAAAGCTGGAGATGTTACATCCTGTCTGAAGAACCCACAAGTGCACGGTATAAGGCAAAGCATTTCTAGCCTGATCTGTATCCTAATATTATTTTACACTGCTAAAAGTTAAAAAGCTCCACTTTCTAGTATTTTTCATTTCAGTTTCGGTACCAATTTAAGAGTTCAAAACTGATACTGAACACAATTCAAAGTGCATAGGATTTCATTATAAACAGTGACATGGAATTGCACAACTTTTGAAATTCTAGCATCTTAATTTTTTATACATCTTTAGTATCACCTGGGATTATACTGTAGCTCTTGAAAAAAAAGAGACCACTGCAAAATTCTTGCTTTTTTTCTTACAGCTGCATGTGTTGGTCAGATGTTTCTCCTAAATTCAAAATATAACTATTGTTATTTAGAGTGTATATTAAAATAAGAAAAGACATCGCAACACATCAAAATAACCCAACATCATGCAGAATTTGCAGAGCGAGCTTTATTAACTCAAATAAAGCAAAATGCAGATAAATTGTAAACAAATGCTGTTAATACTTTGGCTAAATAACATTAATCAATCAGTATTTGGTGGAATAACCCTGATTTGCAGTTCCAGCCTTCATGTGTTTTGCCTCTCCACCAGTTTTTCATATTGCTGTTGGGTAACTTTATACCACACTTTTGCAAAAAAAACAAACAAACAAACAAACAGCTCAGCTTTACCTGATGGTTTGCGACCCTCCGTCTTCCTTTTTATGACGGTCCAGAAGTTTCCTGGAGTAAACTGCAGGATGTTTTTCTAGTGGAGCGGCAAGATACTGTGCGAGATTTAATAAATAAATAAATAAATGAGTGAGAATAATAATGAGTTTCATATTAAATTCATATTTTTCTGTAACTCATGGCAAATATTAATGTAATGAAATGAAATGGCTACTGCGAAGGGAATTTTTGAATGTACGTTATAATGCCACCATTTTAATGTCAATTAAATAAATCCGATTTTAGTGGGGAAAATGTAGCTTTTTGGCTCCTGGAGCCAGTGAACCCTTCCATGTGGTTTTTTTTTTTTCCTCTAATGTTCCAGAATGATGAGAGATGAGTTATATGATGATATGATCAGTAACTAGCATTCAGGGAGCAGGAGATGGATTCACTTCTGACTCTCTTTTACGTGCTCGTTATGTAAACGAGGACACGTACCGGAACCCGCCAGGTGAGCAACGCAATCCTCTTTTGTCCTTTTAAATGTTATAATTAGCCAAACAAGCGCAAGTCCTGTGGAGCCGGATGCTTATCTTATCCGTCGTCGCGAGACACGGTGTTAAGAAGCAGGCCAGGTAGCTTGTAATGAATACATCGACCCTGCTAGCCGAATTCAGTGATACGCTTAACGCCACGCTAACGTGATACGGCTAACATCATACTAATGTGATACGGCTAACATGAAGTGTGCTAATGTGGAACTCAGTGCAAATGAAGGTTAAAACCCAAATCCCACTGAGCGCTCGAGCGCGCTTCGAAAAGCCTGAAAGATCATTCTCTCTTTTTTCTTTCATTCTTCCTTCCTTTATTTATATTTTTTCTCATTTTGCTTTGGTTTTCTCCCTAATTTCCTGTTTCTTCAGTCATTGAATTATTTATACTGGCTTTCTTCTTTTCTTTCCTTGTTCCTCATCTATCAGATTTTCTCCTTTTTTCATTCTGTTTTCTCATTACTTCAATCTTTCTTTCTTTCTTTCTTTCTTTCACTTTTTCTTTACAAATTTGCCCCAGTCTAAAATGTCTTTTTCTTTCTTTAATTTTTCCCTTTCTCCTCAATCTCTTATTTCCTGCTTTCTGTTATCTTTCCTTTGGGGTCTCTCTCTCTCTCTCTCTCTCTCTCTCTCTCAGTGAAATGAATGTGATGTCACAGGTTACATGATGGATGTTAATGTGTTTTTCTCTCTGAGACTCTGCGAGGCCGGTGGTGTTATAATAACTATGCTGAGGCTGAAAAGATAAGGACCTGTGAATGAGACAGAGCCGAGGGGGAGGGTACAGGATCTAGTCCCTTCCTCAAGTTCACTACTCTGTATACTCATAGAGAAAATTTTTTTGGGGGGGGGGTGTTAGGGTGTCATTGGTTATTGTAGAATGATATGGGGCAATTTCAGATACTGCGAGGACCGTGTGGGGAACTTTGGGGCAAAGTGTGGCATTATGGGGCAGTGTGGAGCAATTTGGGAAAATTTTGACCAATGTGTGGCATTGTGGGGGAAATTTGGGGCAGTGTAGGGTAATAAGGGCAATGTAGTGACAAAATGGATCACTGTATGGTAATGGTGGGCCGCGTGTTGGGGTGCTTTGTGGTTGTGTGGGGCAGTTTGAGGTATTGTGTCGAAGCTTTCTTACTTTTATGCATTTCTTTGCAATTTCTTTTCTTTTCACTTATTTTTTGTTTGCTTGCAATATTTTCCATTTTCTTGGACACACACGCACACACAAAACAATATTTTCTGCCTGGATTTACATCAAGTTAGATACCCATCGTCAGTAAATTAAATGTAAATCTGGTGTATTGACGTTAAATATGTGAAAAATGTAACAACTGCTCTGCTAACTTTTCAGGTAGTTTGTTTACTAGAATGCTAATTTAGATGTTAGCTTGTTAATCATCTTGTTACTCTGATTAATACAAAGCTAGCTAATTGGAAAAAAAAAAAAAACTTATCTCCGGTGCTAATTACTGTGCTAGCTACTTCACTGTTAGGAGACTTCAAGTGTTAGCCGTGTGAGGATAGTGTTGGCAAGAAGCGGCTATCATTCCTATCATGCTATTTCTGCTGTTAGCCTTTTAATTAATTATTCATTTATTTTTACTATGATGCTATATTAATAAAATTAGCTTGTTTACATTGTACATACAGTATTTTTTTTTTTAACATGTTGCTAGCTAGCTTGTCGCTATGGAAATGAAACAGGAATATCAACTTTTACCTCAGAAGTGTCGGTAAAACATTACAGAAGGAATCAATCTGACTAAAATTACACGTTAAATACCGTACACTTAGCATACAGTGTGTTAAGAAATACCAGCTAGTTATCCAGCTAACATTAGTAGCTAAATTTAAAAAAATTAAATAAAATTAAACTTTCTACTCCTAACTACAAAATAAAACTGTGAAGAAATAGGAATGATCTGAATGTAACGATTATTTTAAAAAGTTAAGTGTTAGCATCTAGAGCGGTTGGCATGGATAATACTTGGCGTGCTAGCTCCAGGAAACGTATTTCAAGCCACAGAGTGACAGAGCTCTCTTTTTCCCACTTATACAGATAACTGAGTGGGAAATAAAAAGGTAAGATAAGTACTGTATTTACAGCCACTCTACTGAAGTGCAATCTTTCAACAGGCGCCACGTTACCACAACGCACAAACACACACACACACACACACGCAAACACGCACACACACGGATGAAACAGCAGTGTAGGGTTTAAATAAGGCTGTCTGAATTCGGTCTGATAAAGAGCCGGTGGAAGCCGCGCCATAAATAAACGCTGCAGTTGCATTTTAAGGTGATAAATATTACCGAGGCAAGCGGAACCATATTTAAAACACTCTCTGCGCTTCCCGCCGAGAGATTAAGATCCTCTCCGTTTAAAGATAATCAATTGTTTTATTTTATTCGGCTTCAGCCGGGGCCGCCGTAACAGACTCTAATAAACGCCGGGGATCTGCGCGCCATTAATCTACATGTTCTGGAAATGTAGGCAATTGTCAAAGTGCAGCCCGTGGATATTCCATCACGCGTGCAATTGGCTTTTCTCCCGCTGCACAATTCATTTGCGGCGTAATGCGCCCAATAAAAATGTATTCCGACCGCTCTATTGATTGTGAAATAGCTTAATCTCCAGCAGCAGAAAGAGATGAATATGGCCATTTTCCCCCGCGAGTACTCTTTTACTCTATCCTCACATGAATTATCGCTGCAGAGCACTTGGCGCCGGATCCTTTTCCTCTATTGTGTGTTTTATTCTCCGGCGTTGTTGTGCTGCGGAGATGACAGAGACGTCTCGACACACCGACCGCATGATGCTCTGAGGGAGTCAGATTCACAGAGGCCCAGCGTGGAGTGTGTGTGCTGTATCTGTAAAAAAAAAAAAAAAAAAAAGTGTGTGTATAGTGTATAGTGTACTTTATACAAGCTCATGTAGCGTGTAAATTGTGTAGGCTTATGTGTCTGGTGTGTAGTGTAAAAGTGTAGTGTATAAAGTATGTGGACACAGGTACTGTAGGATGCATGCAGTGTGTAGTGAATATACCATGTTGTAGTTGTAGTATGATGTGTGTACAGTGTGTGTAATGTATACAGTGTGTGCAGTGTGTGTAGTGTATACAACACAAGTGTGTATTGTGTGTGCAGGCTGGTGTAGTGTACAGTGTGTATAGTGTATACAGTCTGAAGGCACACACACACACACACACACACACACACACACACACACTCACACACACAGTGTAATGACAGAGAACATCAATAAAGATATACACTCTAATTACACACAGCGTGTTGTGTGTAGTGTACGAGTTGTCAAGTCGAGTTATCTGTATTAACTACTCGGGCAAAAATCGAGAAGACCCTGCAATCTGTAACCATGGTGACAATCATATAATCGTAGTCTATGTACAGTACAATTTGTTCGATTAATTCAGACACTTTAACGCATCACCATTTTATAAAACTCACGCGACCACGTTTGACCCTAATGGCTTCCCACAATCGCGCCGCGTGATAGCGGCATGTTTAACGCGGATAATAAGACGACCAAGGAGACGATCACCAGGTGCGCTGGAAGTTTCGTTCTAGACGGAAGTTTGGATGAAACCAAAGCTGTGTGCTCGAGCGACCTTCCAGGGGAATTATTCTTACAGGAAAACATTACGCGTTAAGATGCGGGAGCGGTGGCTCAGGCGGCTAAGCCTCTAGGTTGCTGATATCTTTTCACCGTCAATGTGCTGCCACGCCCCATACTGCATGTGCTGCTGGTCCCAGTTCAAATTCCTCAGTTTTACTTTTGTTAAAACTGCACAATCTGTTTCCTCTAACCAGTTTGTCATGCATTACTTTATGACAACATTGCATGTTTGTAATACAAGTAAATCTGTGTATTTTAAATCTGTGATTAATTGTGATTAATCAAAGACTGCGACTGATGAATTAGATGAAACATTTTCATCGGTTGCCTAAAGCAGAAATGCGTATGAGTAAATAGCAGAGTGGATTTCTGTTCCTCCTCCTCATCACGTCTGCTGGCGTTGTTTTTTTTTTTTCTGTTTCCACTCCATCAGAAACCAATTATTAACCATCTTTCATGGCAAACGTTACGATTTCCCATCACTTCCTGTTTAAAATGCTACACACCGGCCCTGTACTGCGGGCTTCTTTCCCCTTCAGAGAGCCATATTTCACTTCACTATCCTGATAAATGACTGACGACTGCCTGCTACACTTTATTAAAAAATAATAACAATTTTTGTAGGCCCCCTTTTGTGTCGCGAGGGGCCGCCATGAATCACGGCCCGCTGGTTGTCGCCATCTGATAAATGTGTCGTTTACCAGCTGAGGAGTTATTTAGGACTGCCTATTAATTTAAATCCCATTTATCTCCTCGGAAATAAGGCTGACGCGACTGCACAATGATCAGCCACATGGCTAACTCCGGTGTGTGTGTGTGTGTGTGTGTGTGTGTGTGTGTGGAGTGAGGGAGATGTGATTTATCGCTACGGCTAGCGGAGCAGAGGCACGCTATGCTAAAGGAGTCAATCTTTAGCCGTAGTTTGGTTTATGAGATACACAGAATTTCCTCCACTGATTTCAGGAGAAAACTTTGGGCCTGAAACGTTCGGTTACTGAATTCCGGATCCTGATTGGTTGACGAGTTTTCGGACAGGGCTAGCTAGAACGGCTCGCTTGCAGTCGCCACACGTGGTTGTTGGTACGGTGACGTGGGAGGAGTCTCCAGTGTCAGAGTGTCGTGAAACTGTAGAGTTACACTTTGTTTTTTTTTTCTTCTAAAAGAGAGATATACAGTAGCTGCGTTAACGAGAAAAAAAAAGACATTTTAAAACATTTAAAAATGAAAAATCTCCGGCTGGTGATGTGGCTGTTCTGAAGCGCTCTTAATTAGTAACTGTGTCTCATTAATTAATCTCCATACTGTATCGTCTGATATGATCTCTGAAGTGCACGCTGGCTGTGGTGAAAAGCTGCCGGACCTTCGGATGACCCTCGAAGGAATAAAAGGAAGATAAACACACACACACACACACACACACACACACACACACAGGGGTCACAGGTAACACTTTATGCTTAATTAAAAATGGCAGGACGGGTTGAACGGATCTCACCCATATGCGCACACACACACACACACACACACACACACACACACACACACACACACACATATATATATAAACACACAGCTATGTTTAGCTAACCCTGCTGCTTCAGCTATCGTGTTGATTTAAAACCTAGCATTATTAGGTTAGTGTGTGTGTGTGTGTGTGTGTGTGTGTGTGTGTGTGTGTGTGTGTGTGTGTGTTGATATTAACACTGGATATTAACACTGTTTTCTTTTAATTACTTTTTAATTTCATGTTGTTAACAAAGTGAAAGTGTGTGTGTGTGTGTTTGTGTGAGACACAATACCAGTACCTGGAAAAACAAAAAAAAACTAGGAAATGTTAAATATTTGTAATTTTTTAAAAATAAATTATATATATTAACTCAAAAATAATTTATATAAAATTATAACTTTTAATGAAACTTTTACATTGACATAAGAGTTGCTGAATAAGCGTAAACTCCTTTTTTCACCTTGCGTCCTCGTATTCTCACACACAGGTAACACTCAATCCATTAACCTTTTTGCTTTCAGGCCAAACTGGCTTTGTGGCTAAAACACACACACACACACACACACACACACACACACACACACACACACACACACAACCCTAATCCATTTTTTCCCCCCTTAATAGTAGCCGAGCGCGGGAGTGTAAAGGGCACCTCGCGCTCCTCTTGACATTGACTCTGTAATAATTGAGTCTTTTTTCTCCTCTTATAGAAATAACAATATCTCTCTTCTCTCTCCTCCTTCATCCATCCATCCATCCATCCATCCATTCTCATCCCGCATTCTCTTTTCTAGGTGCGGTAATATGAAAGGCCGCGTGAAAGGCGTGGGTCGTGTTCCAATTGTAACGCAAATGTTATTCCGCAATTATCCGACGGGGCTAAATGTCAACCGCTTCAGGGGGAGGAAAAGAAATCTCTCTGACACACACACACTTGCCTGAGTGTGTGTGTGTGTGTCGAAAGTCAAGTAAGTGTGCTCAACACACACACTTTCCATCACTCTTTCTTCTTTCCTTTCTTCATTTTCCCGCTCTATCGTGTCCGAGTCGTTTCCTCCGACTCTAACCCGACGGATGCTGGGGAGCCGCGCACGAATATTAAGGAGCGTGCACGAATATTAAGGAGCGTGCACGAATATTAAGGAGCGTGCACGAATATTAAGGAGCGTGCACGAATATTAAGGAGCGTGCACGAATATTAAGGAGCGTGCACGAATATTAAGGAGCGTGCACGAATATTAAGGAGCGTGCACGAATATTAAGGAGCGTGCACGAATATTAAGGAGCGTGCACGCATTCCTGCACGCTGAGGCCTTGCAATGATTGACAGCTGAATGAGTTGGAGAACACAAAGGAAGTGGGCGGGGCAATACTGGCAAGGAGGTCGAGCAAGCCTGGGAGTTTTACTTACTCACACACACACACACACACACACACACACACAAAATCAGTGACATTTACATCAGGATGTTCTCATGTCTATTCTCTATACACTGTTCTACATATATTCTACACAGTTCGCTAGGATCTAGCTAATACAGGTACAGTAGCAGAGATGGTTGATGGTGACCCTGTGTAGCTTGTACTGTGCTATTTGGTGGCTAGTACAGTTAGTGACTGGATCTAGCTAGGACAGTAGCTAGTACGTAACGAGTAGAGATGCACTGTAGTGTCTGACATTGTTCGGGCCGCTAGTGAGTGAACAGATACTGGCTATATACTATGTGCGATGGATGAATATTCGTCGTCTCTGTGGCGGTTATTTACAGGGTCGGGGTGCCAGGTCGATGCCTGACTGTATCTGAGCACTTGGGGGTGAAGGAACTTGATCAGAGCATGTCACATGTACATGTAAACCAAAGCACTGACTGTCACTGTAATGAGCATGGTGCTTATTGTGTGTTGAATTGGTTTGAGGGGAATAGCGCTCATCCATGTCTTTATGGACCCTGTTTGTGCGCTGGTACGCAGATTCCTGACCTCAACCCGATAGAACACCTTTGTGATGAATTAGGGCGGAGACAGTGGGCCACGCCTTCTCGTCCAACGTCAGTGTCTGACGTCACAAATGCGCTTTAGGAAGAACGGTCAACAATTCCCATAAGCACACTCTTACACCCTGTGGAACGCCTTCACCGAAGAGTCGAAGCTGTTACGGCTGGAAAGCGGGCGGGGCCAACATCATATTAAACCCTATGGATTAAGAATTAGATGTTGTCGATGTTAGAAGTTCATATGCGTGTGAAGGCAGGAGAGCGAATACTTGAGCCAATATTAAATTACATTACTTGTCAATACAGTGTCGCTATTAATGCTATATAAAAGAGGTATAAGACACCTCTGACCAGGCCACGCCCACAAGACTGAGTCTTCTCCTTCACCTGTTGGCGTGAACGTGGAGCACGTTGGACTAAAGTGTCAGTCGTGTAATTCTGGTAATGAGGCAAAAGAAAGTTACAAAAAGCGTCTGGAACACGTGGTTACTGCGTCACGATAGAGCAAACCTTGTGACACTAAACTCCGCCCACGCTCAAGCAGAGACAGAAAGAGGACACCAGAATGTGATGTGGAGAGAAAGTAACAAATGCTAGCTCCTCCCCTAACTCCACCCCTGGTGTCCGTATACGTCACCATATCTTTTGTTATATGATTCAAATCCACGGGGTTTAAAAAAAAAAAAAAAACATCAGTCAGGATCAAAATATCATAAATATAAAATATAAAGAAAATGAATCAACGAGCGTGTTGTCCTTTTCAGGAAGCGGATCGGGATTAGGACGATCCGACGTTCTGTTACGGAAGACTCTTTCATAAAGACATCTCTTTAAAAGTCTTTCATAAGTGTGGACGTGTTCGGGTAACCGGGTTGAGCGGATGAACTGAACTGAGCTCAGAGAGGACAAACCAGACACTGCTTCCACTCTCAAGTGTCCCTGGGAAGTGAAGACGAACGTGGCTACACGATAACGCTCCCATTCTGATGCAAATTACACAAACGCCTCTGATAATTACGTTACTCCGTCCGCCTTTTATTACCTTCTGTCCGTGATATTAAGTCATCCACCCCGGGCCTTGTTGGATTATTAGCTCTTATTGTCACGGGCACAAAACCTCGCCCCGCAAATCTGTGTACTTTCCCCCCCCCCCTCCAAATATGTCTATATATTCTTCTGCACGCTCCCTTATCAGCGCGCGGATGCTATCTGCTTATCGCTGTAATAAAACTAAAGTGCCGGGCAGGAAATTGGAAGCGTCGTCGGACAGGAAATAACTGCGCTCTGTCATCATCTACAGGCCTGAACATGTGTTCATCCGCACAATGTCGCCTCTATCTGATGCGGCGGCGCTTTTCTTTTCTCTCTCTCTTTTTTTTTTTTTTTTTTTGGTGCTTGGTCAGCGCTCTAGTCAGCGCGTAGTCACTCACTTGTCCTGCAGCCGTCACGGATTATTCTTTATCTATCTCTAGAAATTGGACTCGCTGTGACGGCTCATAGCGGGAGAAAACAAATTACAATTTATATTTTTGTGTTAGATCATGAAATATAGTAATTTGTTATAAAATAGTTTACATAGTTTGTATATCCTTACATGGGTAGGTTGGTTAGAATTTTTTTTTTTGAAGAAGAAGAAGAAGAAGAAGGATAAAATGGTCACACAGGACAAAAGTGAGGTCCAGGGACCTCCAGGTGATCCATGCCTCACCTATATTTAATTATTTTTGTTTTTTGTACACTGATGTGAATCACGGCCTACAGTAATCAAAATATTTGTTTCTTCAAAAACAAACAAACAAAAGAAAGCTAGAAGTTTTAAGAATGTTCAGAGGACATATATATATATATATATATATATATATATATATATATATATATATATTTATTTTATTTATTTATTTTTTTTATTCTGTCTGACAGGAGTGTATCTTGATGCGCTTTTCAGCTCTGGTTCTGCTCTCTCAGCTGCCTCGAGCGTCAGTGTGTTGAGATGCTTTTCTGTTCATCACTGTCACAAGAAGAGTGATTGTTTGAGTCAGTGGTCCATTCGAACCTGTATGATTTCACAAGCAGGGGTACCGGTGTTCCTAATAAAATGGCCAGACGAGTGTAAATCAATTCTGAAAATGAAAAAAAAAAAAACTCGGTGAAACACACACACACATGACGTGTCTAGTCTAAAATTGATCAGTTTTACACATTTTCTTTTAAATGTGTAAAATCGATCAAGCACCATGTCGTTATTGACTGGTTAATGATATGTTTGAATCATTAATTAATTAGTTAATGAACTTAATTAAAATACGACTTCCTACAACACACACCTTGCCTGTTCTTCCTATAGAAGTGATCTGTCTATGGTGGCTTTAATTCAGAAAGCTGACCCCCTGTGTGGTGTTTGGTGCTGGTGCTGGTGGTGGGGGAGTGGGAGTGTGGGAGGGGGGGGGGTAACTCCGCCTCCTTTTTGGTAGTACGATACTCTGATTGGACATTGCGACGCTTACTTATTTACATATGAAGAGGGCGGCGAGATAAGAGGTGTAGATGACGCAAGAGCGCCCTCTATCTGAAAAAATGGGAGATTTAAATTTTTTTTATTTTATTGCTTTTTTTTTTTGGATTGGTTTATGAACATTCAAAACTTCACAAGACAAAAGATGTTTTTTTTTGTTCATGAAGAATATTTCATATTTATATGATTTTGATTTAATCCTGATCTAGTTGTGAATGTTATTTGATGTTAAAAGTGCATTATGTGTTTTATGTGTTCCTACAAAGTGGACAAGACGTTTGTTCAAACACACACACACACACACACACACACACAGAGTGAAAATGTCACTGAAATTGTTTTAAAATGCCTAAAATTCGGTCTATACAGGCAACAGTTATTTTTGCTGGTAGTTTGTAATATTAATGTTCACCTGCTTGGATGTCGAGCTGCACTTATTTATTTAATAAATAATATATAAAATGGATATTTCTTTAACGTGACGTCCCGGCTTGTGAAAGTGTAATTTGAGGAATAGTTCTTCTCCTGTGCTTATATTTATTATTACAAGATGACGCGCACGATTCTCGGGAGCTCGTGTGTCTGTGGCCGCGTGCGGTCGCACCGTCCGCGCGCCCACGCGCGCGAGCTCAGGTCAGGCGTTGGCTTCGGGAAGGATCGCGTGTCTTGCACGCGCAGTCACATTTCCAAGCAATCGAGTTGAAAACGCGTAAGTGTCGTGTTCATCTGGTAATGAATTGATTCAGTGAACTGTCTGTTTAATTTCTCTCCAATATGGTTGTTCTCTCTCTCTCTCTCTCTGTGTTTTTTTTTTTGCATGAGCTTTGAACAGCAACGCGCATACGCACACGTGCACGCGCTGCCCCCCCCCCCCCACTTCTAATTGCTGTAAATAGGAAGCAGAGGTGCGCGCGCTGACCTTGTTCTCCAGGGTGAGTGACCCCAATTAATCAGAAATCCTTCCGAGATGCTTTAAGCTAATAAATGGAGGCGGGTGAGATTAAAGGAGCGGTGTGAGAGCTCTCTCTCTCTCTCTCTCTCTCTCTCACACACACACACACACACACACACACACAAAGTGTCCAGAGGCTGACTGGGGGAAAAAAGGAGACATTTTCTTTTAATGACCTTTTAAACATTTTGCATGTCAAATTAGCCTTGAAGCCAAAGTAATGATCTATTAAACTCCATCTCTCTCTCTCTCTCTCTCTCTCTCTCTCTTTTTTTTTTTTTTAAATCTGTGTAAATACTGATGATTCACTCTCCTAATCCAGGGTTTCAGTTTGGGAATTCCATGCAGCATTAAAATTAAATTTCAGCAAAAAAGAAAGAAAAAAGAAATAGGACGTAATGTAGATTTACATCCTCCACCAGTACAAACGTCTCGAGTCGTCATGTCCAAGTGGCATTGATGCACACCGATAAAAAATGAAACGGACGTCGCCTCGGGCGAGAGAACCAGTTTGTTAATCCAGTTAAATGCCGTAGGAGTCGTTTATCGGAGTATCGTATCTGAGGCGAGCGATGAGCAGCCAATCGGAGTTGAGTGTGTATTTAACATGATACAGAGTTTAATTCAAGTCAAACTGCTATTTTTAGTAATAGTAATGATAATTTCTTATTCTCGGAACAAGAGAAACAAAACGGCCGGCGTTAAACCTGAGCTGGACTGAAAGATTAATGAACGAATGAATTATTGACCCCCTTTCCTATGGAGCAGGCCCGGTGATACACCATGATTAGCATCACTTTTATTACGATCAGGTATTAGCCGCGTCATCCGTCATCCCTCATCCGCCATAGCGTTAACGTTATCATAGAGTTTACTTAATGTTAGCACGTTATCCAATTAGCACTGGAGTGGCCGTGAAGGAAACACCCCATTGAAAAGACACAGGATCCCTTACTCGAAGGTAACGCACTCGATCCCTTATTCATGAATCACCCGAGAAAGCAACAGAGAGAGAGAGAGGGAGGGGGTGGAAAAGATAAGGCCCCAATTAAAGAGGAACAAAAATGTAACGGAAAAAAAAAACACGCAAACATACAAGCAAGATACAAAACCAGAGATGGCGATGGTACGGAATGAATTTGTCACGAACAAAAGGCTTAATTGAAGCGAACCTGTTCCTTGTCTGTTGCTGGCACATCAGCCATTCGGAAAGACGGGCCGATGCGCATTCGCTGTGAATTATTAAAGCTCTGGGCCTCTCTCAGGAGCAGCGTCCAAACAAAAGACTCGGTGACACATGACTCGGGGCCTTGCGACATGCTAGTTTTCAACAGATAAGCAAATAAGGCTGCTTAACACTACTTATTTTTGTAAACGTTCTTACTTCATTTAACCTAAAACATTTCAATATATTACAAACAATTTATTATTATTATTTTGTTTAAGGTTCGGCTTTAAAAATTGACAAAAAAAAAAAAAATCACAAAAGATCACAGCTTGCTAACATGTCTTTCCCTCAAACATACACCTCATTCGCTCACTTGACCAATCTGCTTTTTCTGCAACCGATTGCATGTATTCAGCTTCAGATTCAGGTTTCCTCCCACAGTCCAAAGACATGCAGATTAGGCTAGTTGGTGTTTCCAAAATTGCCCATAGTGTGTGTGTGTGTGTGTGTGTGTGTGTGTGCCCTGTGATAGATTGGCACCCTGTCCAGGATGTACCGCACTTCATGCCCTAAGTCTCCCGGGATAGGCTCCAGGCTTTCTACCTTGACCCCTGTATACATGACATAAAGCGGTATAGATGATGAATGAATGAGGGACAGTGAGGTATGATTCAGTTCTCTCCCTGATGTGGTTTTTGGCCAGTACCCAGCGCAGCATGACATGCTCAGAGGAAAGCGCTATCTGCTCTCTTCTACATACATGACACTGATAGAAGTCAGCAATTACCTGTGATTGACGAAGGTAAGACAGGGTAAGCCCCGCCCACTCCGAGAACACCGCTCTCAAGTCACACTCCCTGGGACACCTGGTCACGGACGCTCATTCGTCATGTTTATTCTGTCATGTTATACTGGCAAGAGAGAAACAACTGGATCAAGGCTAATATTTACTTATTGAATGGATGATCAAAGCTGTACACCCTCAACCTTGTTGATCAGGTCGTACCGGGTTAGACTGCTCTGACTGAGGTGTTTCCATGATGGTTTAATCTGATTGGCTTGTTATTTCCATTATTATTGGAATATTAAGGTCCATTTGAACACACCTGGTATGTCGTCAAAATTAACGTGCTGAAAGTATTAAAAAAAGAGCAAAACTAATAAAACTCAAGCTGCACCCGATAAAACTGCTGATTTGGTTTTATACTCGTGCTCCTCCTGAGCAGCGCTCGGCCTTCAGCCTGGAGGATTTCTGACGTGCTGTTTAACTTTTTCATCAGCCTGCGTTTCTAAAAGGCTTTTCTGCACTACAAGATGAAGACGAGTCCTGGAACCGCATCTTCCCTCCTTCCATCCTTTCTTCCTTCTTTATTTCCTTGTAATCTTCACAGGCCTGGGTTTTTCTTTTTCCTCCAACATGGCTGCCGGGAATGATGAGCAATGTGCTGACAGCTGACATTTACCAGGAGAATCGGCTTGGCACAGCCGATCTGGCTCGAACAAAACAAAAGAGGCGCTAAAAATCGCAGAGTGAAAAGGACAAAACAATCCTCAGCACTTTGTTTTTTCCATTTTGTTTATTTCTATTCCTCTGTGAATGCTTGCCAGCTTCGGGCAAATTTGCTCATTTTATGTACAATAAAAACAAAAAAAAAACTCATCAACATTTTCGCAGAGCCACTTTCACTCCTGGCCAATTCCTTCCTCCCCCCCCCCACCCCCTCTCCCCCCCGCCCACAGTCTTCTTAACCTCCTTTTTGTTCCCCCCCTTTAACCAGGGGCGAATTCCCAACGGTTCTTCAGCACAAACATGAGGAAAAAAGGTTACTCAGAAGGTTTTGCTGAGCAAACATCAAATGGATATTGTTTTTGACGTCTGGTGAATCGTCTCAATCCGGAGCGGCGTTTAGGGAGCACGGGGTGCATCAGGGCTCCGTTCGAGGCCCGCTGAAACTTTAATGAATGCAGGCTAGCGCCGCGTTGTCACCTTGGCATATTTTATCATTGATCAAACATTAGTAGGCAGCTGTTGGAAACTTGTAACTGTCTCATCAGTGCAGGCGAAGGGCCTCGGAGGCACCAGCGCCAGCCTCCTGCCCAGATGCTTCCTCTCGCATTTATTCACCTCTCTCCTTTTTTTTTTTTTTTAAAAGAACAGCATATATGCGAAAGAGAGAGGGTGAAAGATAGAGGGAGCGCTTTCTGTCAGGTTTTGATTTTCTCCCTTATGCTTCATGTCCTTTGGATGCATTTCCTGCTCAGACACGATGTTCTGCTTCCTCTGGGTTTCAAAAAACGTTTATTGATCATTTTTTTCAACACTAAGATTTTGTGTTTAAATTCAGTACGTCTAAAAAAATAAGTGCAGTTGTTTTTTATTTTTATGGTTTGTGCTGCTCACTTACAGCTTACGGCTTATGCTTTTACTTTCATTTCTGATAGTTTTTTCCCCTTGTAACTGATTTATATTTATATGTTTCATGTATTTATTTGTTTAGTTTTATATTTCAAGGAAATATATATATATATAGCTGTTCTTCACTTGATAAACCTATGTTATTGGCTGTAATTTCTCCATACGAGGAGTTTTTTTTTTTTTTGTTAATTTTTTGCAGGATGTTTTTCACAATAAGCTTTAATTTGAACACAATTCCCACTAACGGTTCATCATATGATTTAAAAAAAAATTATTATAATTTTTTTATTATTATTTAATTATTTATTTATTTATTTATTTAAAATGTGTAATTTTTCTAAATATTTATTTGGCAGATCAAATAACACATAATTAATAAAACATAATTGTAAAAAAAAGTTTATTACAATTACAATAATATGATGCAGTTAAATGATTAGTCGTATGATTCAATAAATGAATGATATGTTTTCCCCCTCACATGATTAAATCTTGTAAATATATATATATATATATTTTTTTACACAATTTATTCCTTTTTCACATGATTTAATTGCACCTGTCATTATCGTTATCATAATCATCATCATTATTATCATCATCTCAGTCAAGTCCCACATTACACCACCTTTCCCTTCTTTTCAGTTTCTCTTTTTTACTCGTGATGAAGGCACGTGCTGCTGCGTCCCGCTAACCCCGTGCCTCGTTGGCAGTGATTGATTACCCAATATCTAATTAAACCTGATCCAATCTCTTTATTATGCAGAGTGGAACAAACAAACCCAAGTTCGACGTGTCAGTACGGCGTGATTGATGATGCTGCCAATCCGCCTATTGTTTAGCCTAATGTCTCGATGCTTGTAACAACTCGCTGAAGCTCTTTGGCACAATGCGTGGTGTCAGTCCCTACTCCATCCGGCCCACGCTGGCCAACGGAAACTGGGTGTTTTTTTTTCTCCTTCCATCTCCTCCTCCTTCTCCTCCTCTTCTTTATTCCAGGGCTGGGAGATGTATAATAGTGGACAGGGGGGATATTTGTCGGGTTGTTGGCCCTATTAAACCCCAGGCTTTTCTTCACCACCCCGAGGGCACGACTGTTTTTAAACGGCTGAGGAAAGGGGACGGGTGACAGCTCGGGCCACTAAACAAACACCGCTCACTGATCCAGCCGTAACACACCCACCTTATTATTCATCACCATAGCAAAGGTGTAGAACAACATGGGAATAAATATAAGCCACTTTTAACATAAATCTAGAGACTCAGCTTATACATTCGGTATCAATAGTTACCGTAGCTAAGCAGTTACAGAAAAGTCATATGTCACATCTACTATGTCTATGTCTAACATATATAACATATACAGTATATAGCAAAAACGCTTTATGAGATTATCTATTTTGCAATATAGATTTTTTGCAAGATTATTTTTACAGGATAAGTTTTATTACCCGTGATTAATTTATATCCACATTTTACTGTACATATGTTTGTTTTTTTTTTTTTTTACACAATTCATTTTCAGTTATTATTCATTTATTTTCACTTACTTTTTTTGGGTCATTCATTCACGTCAATTAGTTTTTCGCAGGATTTTTTTCCCCCATTAATTTGTCTTCCTGATTTTTACTTTTGCACGAGACTCGCATTCAATGTGGTTATTTTACATGATTTGTTTTTCATATGAATTTTTTACTGATGCATTCATGTTTATTTGATTCTTTTAAGCATCATGAAATTTCTGTTTAATTTGTATTTGTTTTTATTTGTTACATATGATTCATTTATCCATACGTTTTTGTTTCCTACATGTTCATGTATTTTCATGAATTTGTAGGTTTTTTTTTTTTTTTTCCAAAAATGTTAATTTGTGTTCAGATGATTCCCCCATTCATTTATTGTCAGATATGATAAAAAAAATAAAATAAATAAATAAATAAAAACTTTATTAATTTCTTTTACATGTGTATACAGTATACCATCTCATTTATGTTTCAGTGCCGGGACGTAACATGTTGAAATGTTGCGAACGTGTGACGTTTAATACTTTAAACAGCAGAAATACGAAAACATTACAATGTTTAATGTATGGGAAGTACGTAAAGGTCTGGAGTGCAACATCGATTTAATAAACGACTCTTTAATACGAATCACTCGAGCAAACACGTGAGCGCAGATGAGTGCGTGAGCCGCGATAGGGGACACTTCCATTAGCAAACAGTTTCTGACCCCTGGCTGAATGGAGGTTATTCAAAAGCGACATGTTGGAAATTGTAGCTTTAATGCTCCGACATCTGATCTCAGTGTCACACGCCTGTAGGCGTTTATATTAAACAAACCTGTGTGTGTGTGTGTGTGTGTGTGTGTGTGTGTGTGTGTGTGTGTGTGTTCTTTTTGAAAATATAAGAAAGGTGACACACATCAAACAGCCCTGCGCTACACTGGACAGCATTAATCAAAACTGTTTTTTTCTCATTTCCTCAAGAATTAATCATTAAATAATTAATTTCTGAGCTGAAGTGGCTCTTGTGCTTTCCTGCTGCTAAAAATTTGTCCTTGTCTGAGGTTTAGATTGATATATTTATTATTTATCAGATTAATCATGGCTGAGATCCAGCCCAGGCTCATCCAGCATGCTTGTGTGTGTGTGTGTGTGTGTGTGTGTGTGTGTGTGTGTGTGTGTGTGTGTGTGTGTGTGTGTGACGGGCAGCTGCAAATGGTGATTATAAAGACCGGTCACCATTCAATGAAAGAGCCCAGCTTTGCCCTAAGCACTATTTCAATTTTTTTATTTCCATGGAGGAGAATTGGAGGGGGAGAGTCTGCCACTGAACACACACACACACACACACACACACACACACACACACACACACAGCTCAGAAAGAGGTCAGCTAAGGTCCTGGGGTCATCTCTATTTACGCAAAGGTCTTGAAAATGCTCAAAGGACAGCACAGCGAGTGTCAAACCGCCTCGGCTGCACCCCCTTTGGCCAAAACGTGTCAGGGGTACCAGGCTAAATCTAATTTTTTTTCCCATTTCTCCTCTGAGCTGATGGACGTCGCACGCTTTCATTCACACACTTTCATTCACACACTGCCCCTGAGCCATTGTCGTTCATGAGTGACACTCAAAAAATAAATAAATAAATAAATAAATAAATAACACACACTCGTTCTCTATCAAAATGTGAAAGAAAACTAAACTGGCATCAAATGGAATGGAAATTTCATTAAAAAAAAACAAAATCCTAACTAATAAATGCTGAATAGAACATTTATCGATATTTGGACAGCACTCTACAGCAATAAACTATTTTATGATGCTAATGGAGCTAATGGCTTCAAACTTTTAGCTACATGACATGTCAGCTATATTGTGTCAGAAGAATGTAAGATGGCTAGGTAGGTAGCGTTTTAAGGACTTGTAGCTTGGTGACATTTTACCTATATACGTTTTAGCTTCATCAGAGTTACAGATACATTACTAGCTATATTATAATAATTTTTGTAATTACATAACATTTTATATACAGTACATTGCTAGCTACGTTACATTTCAGCTACATTCATTTGTTTACTTAAAAACCATTTAAGATATCTTATGAGCTTCATTACTTTTTTAGCTACATGGCATTTTAGACTACTAACTAAAATGCCAACTAACTAACTACTAACTAACTAGATTTTAGCTACATTAAACATTGTTACTGTACATCAAATTTAAAATACATTACTAGTATATACTTTAGCTCCATTACATATTAGGTATATTAGTAACAATGCCATATTTTAGAGACTTCACATACTTGTATTAGAAGCATTATTACCTATATTATCTTTCAGTGAGGTTATGTTTTAAGCTACATTCATATATATGTATAGCTTTAGTTAAAATGTAACAGAAAGGAAATGTAATATATCTCATGTATATAGGTGAAAGTGGGGTGTCATCTCGTAAACTAGGTGGGACGTGGTGATTTTTCTTTAACTTCAGGTCTATCACTAGATAATCTTAACATTAGCATGATAATCTGGCATGAAGTAGAGAGAACAGAGTGTGTTGTCGATTTCAGCCCAGTTAAAAAAAAAAGAAAGAAAGAAAAAAGTTTGTATACATTTCCAGTGATGATTATGAAAGAAATGGACTATAATGTATATTCAATAAATAAATAAATAAATAAATAAATACTCAGTCCAAGGTTTTTTTTAAATATTGGCATACTTGTGTTTTATGTAAAGATTTTTTTGTAAAGTATTTGTATAGAAACACAATGCAGAGCTACTGTTACCACCTGAAGTGTTTGTTTATTTATTTATTTATTTATTTATTTATTTATTTATTGCACCACAGCAATTTGTCACCAGCGATTAAAATCTTTCACTGATTAAACAGCGTGTCATACTTTTTAAGGTTAAAGGTCATGCTTTTATGTGTTATAGCAGATAGTAGTTAACTGTATACTTCCTAATAAAAACAAAGCACTATATCTGACACTCACACTGGAGACTCCTTCCAGTTCATGTTAAATGCACACGTACATCTCCTTACACTACAACCTTTGGTTGCCTCGAAGGTTAGCGACACACTCATACATCCTGTGTCCTGAGAAAGATGCAGCTCAAGTAAACTGTAAACAAACTACAAAACTACAAAAAAAAACTGTTTAAATATTCATCATCTCTACTACGTATTTACATCTCGGTTCATGTCATCTGTAACCCTGCACATCCATAAACAAAAGATTCTGTCCTCTGGACTGAAGCGGATCATGGGAAGTGAAACGAGTCTTATTTTGCGATGCACAAAGTCGCATTTACACGCAAGGGATTTGGTCTGAGCAGCGAGGAAACAGCAGCGCCTTTGTCTTAGACCGAGGCCAAAAACAGGACGCTTTGTAGAATGCTAACACCGAGCAGCTAAACCTCAGCGAAAAAGAGCGACAATGTGACAAAGAACAAAATGGCCGCAGGCTAAAGAAGAGGTGGTGTCAGTTCAAACAGTTTAATAATAAGCCTGAAAATGTACAGAGCTTTGATTGTTTTAAATATACTTTATAAATAAATTGCTTTAATTTCATGCTTACTGTTTACTTGCGTCGCGTGTTCATGCCTGTTTGAATGATGAACTTGGAATGACTTACTGACAATACCCGCTTTTATACCCACACAATGTTGAAATTGATGCCACATTAAAAAAGGGTTGTCTTTTGGTATTGGCCCCAATATAAGGCACACCTGCGCACAATGAGAGCATTACATGGAAAACACAAAATGAGGCGTGTCTATCACCCCGATACAATCGCCTCCCCATCCCAAAAATGCCTGAAGTGAAACAAACACATGTATGTATGACATCCACTGAGTCTCTCGCAATATCCCCTAACTTATTGTGAGTAGTGTATTCAGCCTATAAGTCTCTGTGAGGTTTATGAGGAAGGTGTGCTTGCGAAATCGAGCACTATACTAGAGCATGTGTACTGGGTTGTTACTCTGGTAAACGTTTCTGAATAAACTCTCTGAGCGATCCGGAACCTTTGTAACTGATTTGTGTGTGTGTGTGCGTGTGTGTGTGTGGTAGTAATACTAGTAGTAGCAGTAGTTGCTGTTTAACCAACATTTTTTTTCATCATCAGTTTTTTGGCTCAGCGGTAGGTTTCTCGTCTGCCATGGGTTCAATCCGCAAACCCCAAGCCCAGATAAAATGTGAGGGAAGGAAGGGCATCGGACGCAAGTATATATATATATATATATATATATATATATATTATGAATCTCTTTAAGATTGAAAAAAGTAGAAGTAGCTTGCTGGTTACATTCGCAGCAATACAAAACATGATTAGCTAAACTTTAAATAATTGTTTATTATTTTTTTAAGCGATTATGTTTTCATTTGCAGCTATGGTGATTAACCTTTAAACAAGTAAAAAATAAACTTAATAAAGGGATCTCTACCCATCCCTTTTGTTTTGTAATCCACGCATGCTAGTTCAATTTAGCTAGATCATTAGCGAGTCTTATAAGTAATCTTGTAACTTGTTTCAAATCTTAAATTAGGTACTATTTGCTAGCATATTTTCGGTAAAAAAAAAAAAAAGAAAGAAAAAACTAGAATTTAACATTTTCATGTTTTAGCTTTTTTTTTTTTTTAATGAAACTTTTTTTAATGAAGCTACGAGAATAGAAACAGCAGATGGGCATATAGCATCCTTCCTGTGGAAGCAGCAAGGCTAATCTAGCGAGAGGCTAAACTATGTAGCTAATAAAGCAAGGTTTGCTAGTCAAACTAGCTGGTATATAAATGTATGTTGAGTGCAATCTGTTCATTAGCCAGACGTGAACATAATTTCTTGAAATAATTGATTTGTTAAAAGAATGTGAAGTTCCAGCTGTGATGAATACAAGATAGAAGACACTGGTTGATAGGGTGTTGTCTTGAGGAAAATCTAAAATATCACCTAGCTTTGCCTTATTAACTGTTTCACATGATGTAAATAGGAAGACGGGTAGACAGATTGTTTTGGTTATTGTTTTGCTAGTTTGCTAGTTGCACACTCTAGAAAGAGGACGCTAGTAAGACTCGCTAGTTCTAGTGAATAATGTTTAATGATTCTGAGCTGATTTTGAAAATATTTTCTAACATACATTATAGGAATATTTTATTAGCTGTTTACTAGTTACATTTCTAGCATTTCTGTTTTAGTGAAACTCACTGATATAGAAGCTACATGGATGGGAAGATCAACAGATGACGGAATAATAATCTACAGGAAAACAAGGTGAGTTACTAATTCAGTGAAGTTTACTAGTTTAATACATCAGAACCAGAATGTTAGGCAAATTACCCAACTGGAACATGCTGACTCAGGCACCTGAGACCTTTTCCATCTTTCAAATGATGAAATAAAAACATTTCCCGGCATCAAACGCGACCCGTAATTGAAGAGGGAAGCGACAGGAACGCCTCGTCACATCCTTGTGTCTACGAGGCAATCAAAATCAGCTGCATGTCGCGGTGGAAAACCCATTTGTGTTCGGAAACAAATACATTTCCCCTCCCACCATCTCTCCATCCTTTTTCAGTCATAATAGGCTAGAAAGTCGGCTTATCGGCAGCCATGCAAAGCCGGACCTCATCACGGAGGCCATGTTGCTCTGGTAGAGGAGAAAAAAAAGATCAAAACTGAATCAAAATCAAAAGTGGGCTCTCTTGCTCTCCTTCTTTCTTTCTATCTGACTGTCTTTTCCTTGAAAAATAAGTGTAAGAACCCATTTCGAGCAGCAGATCCACAGGGACTAACCCTTTGACATAAAGTCATATTGTGTCACAGTTTTAGTCCCTAAATTTGTCCATCAATTATTCAGAGCCCAAGCCAATCGTATAAGTGTAGGAAATTACGAGGGATGCTATTTTTTTCCTCCCCCTCTCGGGCAGGAAGGCAGCGATCCGCCGTCCTGTCCGAGGGGCCGGAATTATTTATGCATTAGAAACCAGCGAAAAAGGCTAGACACATTATTTTAAACCTTTCATAACACGCATCAATATTTCATAAGAAATAAATAAAGGATGTCGGTCTTGTTTGGAGGACAGCTGTAGCTCCGCGCTCCAGCGGCTCGAGGGACTCGAGGGAGGCCGCGAAAAAACCCCGCAGTAAGACCCTCCATTTCTTTTTAATCATCCACTTAGTGCATTGTGGGTAGAGGAGCTGTCAAGGTGAGCCGACGGCTTCTTCCAGGGAGGCAGAGAAACGCCTTTTTTGTCGTTCAACTTTTTTGTCTTAAACACTTTTTCTTTTTTTTTCTTTTTTTTCCATTTTGAGTCAAGACCTGTTTTTTAAAGTCCCGTTTGTGTAAAAGGTAAAAATTCCAACCAGGTCATTGTTGTAGTCGGGACTCGAATAAGATGAAGGTCAAAAACATATGAGAGAGAAAGAGAGAAAGGATCCAAGTTCAAAAGAGGACAAATAAAACAATGTATAATAATAACAACAATAAAAAATAAAAAAATCACTTGATTTCTCTATGTTATTGCATTGTACAAAGTTTATTTTTCTGTTTTCTCACAAAAACCTCCCAAGGTAATTTTTCTATTTTTTAAAAAAATGAAACACTGTACTTTTTTTTTTTTTTTTTTTTTTATCCGTGTATCACATTGTTGTTGAGAACGGTGTTGAGATGACTTCCTGTTTCCACTTATGCTATAGAAGCTATAAACAGTTGTGTCTCTCAACTTCCTCCCTTGTGATAGAAATGATAACGTACTGGAACAAGCGCGTAAATATAACCGTGCACTACTGTTAGAGCTAGAATTCAGCAATGCTGTATTACTTCATGTAGCGTTGTGAACAATACTACACTACTATTACTATTAGCTGAGTAGAAATCCCAGTTATGTTATAATAAGACAAAAAAAAAAAAAAAACATGAAGAAAACGTCACCACGTACAGTAGCTGAAGGTTTTTAGAAAAGGATGGGTTTTCATGATTCCTCCTACTAGGTCACACCCCTGGATTTTTAAGCTAGAATTGTAGCAAACATATATGGCACTAAAGTTCCTTTTTAATCTTGAAGAAGACTTTAATAAAGATGTTCGAAGATTTGAGCATGCAAATTCTTGCATTCTTAAAAAAAAAAATATATATATATATATATATATATATATATATATATCAAAAATATCGGCACCCCTAATGCAACATACAAGAAGGACGGGCGTTTCTCTATGCATTGGATGAGAGCTGCAGCGGGCCCCGGGGACAGCTTGACTCTTCCCAGGTAAATACAGCTTTAAGGTCCAGGATAGATTAACCCTTCGAGTGATGGAGGATCAACTCATGAAAAATTAAACCACTTCCCAAGTCCTAGGTGCGAATAAATACCACAACACACTTGCTTAACATGTCATGTTGCCCCTGAAGCACTTAAACAGGGAAACACTTTTAACGTATCAACGTGTTACCTGTTTATCATCAGCATCTTTTTGCCACTCAGAATCCAGCAGCAACATGAATTAAAACCTTCTCGTTCATGTGTATTTCTCGTAGTATCAAACACCTGCTAATAATGTGGAACATGACATCATTGAAAGAAGCTGACATGTCCTGACCTAACGAGTGCTTTGTTCCTCTGTAACATCTAACAAGCGAACTCAAATGCACACTTTTTTTTTTTTTTTTTTTCCATGATGTACTTTTAAGCCTCATGACTCTCGATGGAACGACCATCACAGGCTTCCCTCAGAGAGCTGGAAAAGCACACAAATTCTCAAATTGCCATAAAGTGCATCTCATTCCATTAATTGCTGCAGATGTAGAGTCCTGATTCGCCTCCATCCAATGAGGGAACCAGGGAATAGTGAGTGACGGAGGGATGATGGTGTGCAGCCATGAAGGTGATTTCACAGCAGATCTGCAGAAATAAAACATTAAAATACGCAGACTGATTTGATTTTTTTTTAAATCAGCAACTCTTACCAATTTTTGCTTTGAAATAGAAGTCATAAGAACAAAAGCAAACTCCACCTCTTATACTAACCAAGGTTTAGTGATCATTTTGCCAGATAATATGGATAAATTTTTCAGTTTTAAATGTCTGTTTAAATGTTTTAAATACGATTTCTTTGTAAATCTGAATGGTAAGTTAGTGAGTCAAAGGACTGGTGTGACCACTGATTAATTATTAGCATATTTTTCTTTTTTTTTATTGCAGGTGAGTACCAAGCTGAATGTGTGGTGTGACCATTACTTAACTATTAGCAGCGTTTTAAATGGATTTGTTTAGCCATTGATTAGCAAGCTAGTCTAATAAAATACTTTAAGTAAGAATATACTTAGATTAATTCTAGAATTATTATTACATGTAATTTGGAAGTTTTAGTAGACATAATATACACATTATATCGACTTGATAAGCGAGCGGGGTCTTGATATACGAGTACTGTAGTACACATGCGCTGTGTCTGCTGAGCATCACGCGATCACACCTCTGCCAATGGTTCCTCTCTCCCTCGCGCTGCGGGATTGTGGGTAATCATCTCCCGCATGCATTTTTTTGCGTGTCCAAGTGTAGTAACAATGGCCTCTGTGAAGAAAAAAAACTTCAACAGACCGTTGAACCAGTGCGGGAAATGCATATGTTTAGAGGAGTGAATCCGTTAGTGTGTGCGTACTTCCGCCTGCACTCTACCTTTGAAAAGAATCCCGCCAGAGTGTGTGTGAAGCTTTACACATGTGGGCCAAATTTCCTCAAGTGTGAAATGACATGGAATGTGACAAGGGAATTTAGCTAAATGTTTCATGACTAAACTGCTGGGTAAATTTGGGCCTGGGGTACTACTTATAAGGTTTAAAATGAACAGCCAATAGAAAACAGGTTGTCATTACTATGGTGTTTTCATCGCTTGCAAAAATATTAAATTGATATTATAGTATGAAGTCTTTTGCTCCGTTTGTCTCAGCTCTAACATTTCTTGTTAGTCTTAACTCCCGAGAATGCTAGCTAGCCATCCCTGACAAGACACCTAGAGAGAATCCCCTATAACCCGTCATTGTAATTCAGCTTTGATTAAAATACATCCTAATGCTTTCCATATGTGATAAGTAGAGTGAACCATTTTCCAGCTCTGAATAGAACGAAAGCCTCTGGTTCAGATCTTTCACAGCCGAGCTCCGTTTAGCCCTCGCTCCTATAATCTCGGCGAAATAACTCTTTTCTCCTGCTTTGCTTTTATCTCCGTGTTCCTACAAGCCTGCATGAATAAAGCAGTCATTATCTGAGGGACCACAATGGCTCCAGACGTCCGCCTTCAAGATGTTCTATCCGTGATATATTGATCAATCTGTAGAGACTAATCGTGTGCTAATGAATGGAGCGTCGCAAAGCTAATGTATCTGCCTGAGCAGAGTGCAAACGAAGCGTTCGGCAGCAGCCAGGGTCAAAACCTGGCGAATAATAATTAGCAGAGTCCATGATAAAAGTCAAGAGGTGTTGCTCTTTAACACCAGCAGCTATTGACTGACCGAATGAAATCAAGATGTTCAGTAGCGTAGTAAACTACAGGACTACAGTCTCTCATCATTGTGCAGTCAAATAAAACACAATATTTAACACCACTGTCTTTATTATGGCAAATGACTATGTCATGTGTTGAGGTGGTTTTGTGATTTTTTTTGCAGTAGTCAGTCTTATGATGCCATGTGACAGTTAATAAAGTAGACCTTTATTTATTGCAGTTTGAGATGACTGTGTGATGTATGAGGGTATGAGGGTCTGAGCCAACTGTGTAGTTATTTGCCGCAAGTGTATAATTATTTGAAGTGACTGTGTGATGATGTGAGCTGACTGTGTGATGATGTGAGCTGACTGTGTGATGATGTGAGCTGACTGTGTGATGATATGAGCTGACTGTGTGATGATGTTTGCTGACTGTGTGATGATGTGAGCTGACTGTGTGATGATGTGAGCTGACTGTGTGATGATGTTTGCTGACTGTGTGATGATGTGAGCTGACTGTGTGATGATGTTTGCTGACTGTGTGATGATATGAGCTGACTGTGTGATGATGTTTGCTGACTGTGTGATGATGTGAGCTGACTGTGTGATGATGTGAGCTGACTGTGTGATGATGTGAGCTGACTGTGTGATGATATGAGCTGACTGTGTGATGATGTTTGCTGACTGTGTGATGATGTGAGCTGACTGTGTGATGATATGAGCTGACTGTGATAATGTGAGCTGACTGTGTGATGATATGAGCTGACTGTGTGATGATATGAGCTGACTGTGTGATGATGTTTGCTGACTGTGTGATGATGTGAGCTGACTGTGTGATGATGTTTGCTGACTGTGTGATGATGTTTGCTGACTGTGTGATGTTTGCTGACTGTGTGATGATGTGCTGACTGATGTGAGCTGACTGTGTGATGATGTTTGCTGACTGTGTGATGATGTGAGCTGACTGTGTGATGATGTTTGCTGACTGTGTGATGATGTGAGCTGACTGTGTGATGATGTTTGCTGACTGTGTGATGATGTTTGCTGACTGTGTGATGATGTTTGCTGACTGTGTGATGTTTGCTGACTGTGTGATGATGTTTGCTGACTGTGATAATGTGAGCTGACTGTGTGATGATGTTTGCTGACTGTGTGATGATGTTTGCTGACTGTGTGATGATGTTTGCTGACTGTGTGATGATGTTTGCTGGCTGTGTGATGTTTGCTGACTGTGTGATGATGTTTGCTGACTGTGTGATGATATGAGCTGACTGTGATAATGTGAGCTGACTGTGTGATGATGTGAGCTGACTGTGTGATGTTTGCTGACTGTGTGATGATGTTTGCTGACTGTGTGATGATATGAGCTGACTGTGATAATGTGAGCTGACTGTGTGATGATGTGAGCTGACTGTGTGATAATGTGAGCTGACTGTGTGATGATGTTTGCTGACTGTGTGATGATATGAGCTGACTGTGATAATGTGAGCTGACTGTGTGATGATGTGAGCTGACTGTGTGATGATGTGAGCTGACTGTGTGATGATGTTTGCTGACTGTGTGATGATGTTTGCTGACTGTGTGATGATGTTTGCTGACTGTGTGATGATGTTTGCTGACTGTGTGATGTTTGCTGACTGTGTGATGATGTTTGCTGACTGTGTGATGATATGAGCTGACTGTGTGAGGATGTTTGCTGACTGTGTGATGATGTGAGCTGACTGTGTGATGATATGAGCTGACTGTGTGATGATGTTTGCTGACTGTGTGATGATGTGAGCTGACTGTGTGATGATGTGAGCTGACTGTGTGATGATGTGAGCTGACTGTGTGATGATGTTTGCTGACTGTGTGATGATGTGAGCTGACTGTGTGATGATGTTTGCTGACTGTGTGATGATGTGAGCTGACTGTGTGATGATGTGAGCTGACTGTGTGATGATGTTTGCTGACTGTGTGATGATGTTTGCTGACTGTGTGATGTTTGCTGACTGGGTGATGATGTTTGCTGACTGTGTGATGATATGAGCTGTCTGTGATAATGTGAGCTGACTGTGTGATGATGTGAGCTGACTGTGTGATGATATGAGCTGACTGTGTGATGATGTTTGCTGACTGTGTGATGATGTTTGCTGACTGTGTGATGATGTTTGCTGACTGTGTGATGATGTTTGCTGACTGTGTGATGTTTGCTGACTGTGTGATGATGTTTGCTGACTGTGTGATGATATGAGCTGACTGTGATAATGTGAGCTGACTGTGTGATGATGTGAGCTGACTGTGTGATGATGTGAGCTGACTGTGTGATGATGTTTGCTGACTGTGTGATGATGTTTGCTGACTGTGTGATGATGTTTGCTGACTGTGTGATGATGTTTGCTGACTGTGTGATGATGTTTGCTGACTGTGTGATGATATGAGCTGACTGTGATAATGTGAGCTGACTGTGTGATGATGTGAGCTGACTGTGTGATGATGTGAGCTGACTGTGTGATGATGTTTGCTGACTGTGTGATGATGTGAGCTGACTGTGTGATGATGTTTGCTGACTGTGTGATGATGTTTGCTGACTGTGTGATGATGTGAGCTGACTGTGTGATGATGTTTGCTGACTGTGTGATGATATGAGCTGACTGTGATAATGTGAGCTGACTGTGTGATGATGTTTGCTGACTGTGTGATGATGTTTTCTGACTGTGTGATGATGTGAGCTGACTGTGATAATGTGAGCTGACTGTGTGTTGATGTTTGCTGACTGTGTGATTATCGAGCTGACTGTGATGACGTGAGCTGGCTATGTGATCTGAGCTGGCCAGGTAATTATTTGATGTGAGTGCGGTACAGTTTGTGCGGTTCTCGGAAGTGACTATGTGATTGTGAGCTGAGTGTATGATGATTCGATCTGATTGCATGATAAACACACAGCTAGCTTCGACCGGACCCTACCTGTTAGCAAGATTCGCTTGGTGCAAAACTAAAAAAAAAAAAAAAACTTTGGACACCAAACTTGCTCTACATATGAGGGAAAACCGTGTACATTCCACTGTTCCATCAACATACGTCTTCCAAGAGTTATATACCGGCGGTTATCTCCCAGTTATTGAGCTATTTTTCATACTTCTACATGTGCATGCAGAGATTGTGGGTGGGGGGTGCGGGGTGGGGGCACGCCAGCTCAGAGGAACATTATTGCGTCCCTCATTTGTTTTGCTATATCAGTGGAATGGGACACAGCCGGGCAGAGTATCTGTTACTGACAGCGCCGGCTGATAAAAGTTCCCTGTTATGAATAATGCTAAGTATATTACTCACTGACACGCCACAATTCCAATTTATGCACCGCGACGGGCGCAATTTATAACTTTCAATATGCAAGGATGTGGCAAGTCGTTCGAGGAAGATAGTGCGAGTGTGTATACCTGGCGACTGTGTTTGTGTGTGTGTGTGTGTGTGTCCGTGTTTGGGTTTATTTACTCTCTTGTGTGTGTGTGATTGTATGTGTAGTGTTGTGTATATATGTTAACCTAAATATCTGCAGTCGTTAACTAATTAACGATGTCATCAAAAGGGGTTATCTAGCTAAAGTTACACAAGTTTAGCTAGTCAATACGAGCCGAATTCCTTAAAATCGGGATGTCCGTTGTGAGATGGAATGAATGAAAATCTCACGCCGGAAACGAAGGACACATGATGGACAGCATCTTTTTGAAAAAACAAAAAAAAACAAAAGAAAAACAGTAAGAGTGAGAGGCGCTAAAAAGGATTAAATGAAGAATTAGCTCCTATTACATGGGCCTCAGTTCGCTCAGAGGCCCTTCGTCTTAAAGTGAAGGAGACAAGCATTGGACGTAGGAGTGGGGAAAAAAAAGAAAGAAAGCGAGTGAGTGAAAGAGAAGAACCTTTTATTTTTTGTTCCAAAGCTTCTTGAATGGATTTGTTAAAATGGCACGGTTGATTTATGCTAAGCAGAAAAGGAGCGAGAGGGCCGGGAACATCGCCTCTACTCGCGCTTTGATGCTAGGTGCCCAGTGAAAGCAGTGCAGCCTCTCCTCCTCTATCCATCCCTCCACACATACACACATGCACACTCTTTCTCTGCCACACAAAGATAATCAGGTTTATGTAAAGTGTGTGTGCTCTTTTGACAGTCAGGCGCTAGCTCATTAATTCAATCGAGCCCGACGCCATTGTTCGGCAAGTGTTTGAAATGCGCACGGAGGAGGAGGGGGCAAAAGGAGGAGGGGGGGAGGCGTAGACAGAGATGGCTCTTCCCTTAATCCTGTCAATCACCACGAACATTTTTCTTGCCGTTGCCATGGGCCGGGGTTCAGAGTTCATGAAAACACCGTTGGCGAGCTAACAAAAAACCTCGTTTGGAGGAGCTCTACATTCGCCTGTAGTAAATGTAGACAAGGTTTGGACACTATAGTGGCCCTGGAGGGAGCAAGTGATGGGAGGGAGGAAACAGAGAGAGAGAGAGAGAGAGAGAGAGAGGCAGGGAGCGTTTAAAATCCAAACACCCCGAAATAAAAAAAAACTTGACCCAGGAGGCTCTGGGAAAAACCCGACGAATAGAAAGAGCAACGTGCTTTCTTTCGTAGCACAATGAACTGAGACGACTGGCCTTCCTCACGCTCACAAACAATGAATAAAGAAATAAATACATTTTCAAAAGCAACCTAAAATTAAGACTCAGAACTTAATGTCAAAAGGAATGTTCAGCAGAACATTTTATATATAGACTGTATATATTTTATAAGATATGTTTCACTCTACTCTATATATACAGTACTTTACACCTTTGTACACTAATACCACTATATTGTAGAGTATACATGTGTTCTCACTACTGTACAGTGTAGACTATACTATTCTATGCTATATATCGTGCATGCCCTGGTTGATCTGAACTACAGTAAAGTTTAATTAAAGTTAAAAAAAAAAAAAACATGTGCCTATTCATCTAAATAATCATGGCTCTGAAATAATCTTCCTTCCACACTGTCGTCTTTTACCACCATCTGTACAGAGTGACCTGTCTGATCTGATCATAAATGAAAGAACAAGCAGTTCCGCTAATTTCCTTCCTGTACTAACACGTACACGAGTGTGTAAACTCTCAACCCGGAGTGATTTGTCCGTGTCTCTCAGCACGCAGCCCAGCAGTGACAAGACAAACATGGCTGCCATCTAGTTGCCAAAGTGCGAGCAACTGCTTCTGCCAATCATAAGCTCATTTCCTGAAATCAAGAAACCAAGTTATGCAGAAATCTGTGTATGCACCGTTCCAGTTCATCCCGAAATCGTAAATTCAGGCAACGTTTTGGGAAGAAAGATTTAATGCTGAGCTAAGAACGGAAAACATGCATGTCCTTTTTTTAACCCGTTTACTAGCTAATCTGGACTAAGGATGTAAAAGAGGAGAAGATTAAGCCATTGAGGCCAAGCTAGCTGCCTACGCATCAGTGCGCCCATTCAGCCAATTTAGCCCCTGTTTGTTTATTAGCACCTCGCTCATGGTATTAGCCCTTAGCTTATCACTATACACACACACACACAGAAACCCAGAGGCCCCACAATCCGATACAGGGCATCTGTTTCCCTGAACCTAAGGAGACAAGACTTAGCGAGTTAGCGATACTCTCTCTCACACATGCTGTGTAAACATGCTAGCTAACCTCTGTCTCCTCTCGCTCCAATTCATCCTGCCTAATCTCTACTATTTAGCATATATGCGTTTTGTGTGAGAAATACTGGCGCCCGCTATCTGATCCGCTTGCTGTCGTTTTTCTCTCTCTCCCACTTCCTCTTTGTCTCAGCACCCCATATTACTTAAGCGCTAATGGAATCGGCCGCCATATATCTGCCCGGATAAGTCGATACTATCAAAATGTCTTCTAGCAGAGGTACACATTAAAATTCAGAAAGAAAATACAGAGAGACAAACAGCTCAGCATAGGCTAAAGCAGGATATTTGTGCCTTTTTTTTTTTTTTTTTTTTGGTTAGCATAATAGTATAATCATGTTGCTAATAGTTGGTAAGTTAGCAAAACATGCAACAAAAACTATTAATAGCTACCTTAACAAAATCCAAACTCTACATGGAATGTGAATAAACTAAGAGGAAAATAATTTTAAAATCTCTACTGTATATATTAGCTAACATTATGCTAATATGTATTTTAACGACGCAACTAAATGCACAATTAAACAGACAATATGGTGACAGTTTTGGACTTGAGAAATGAAATTTGACACAAATTTATTCACTTTTGAAGGAATAAAAAGCGATAAATTACACAGTACGCATCCATTTAATTTTTAGAATTTTAGAGTAGTATTGTTGTGGGGTCAAACAAAAAGTACAAAGTTTTACACAAGCACAACTGGATTAAGACAATAATCCTAAATGTTAAGCACAAATGCAAATACGCCCCCTTGTGTGTGTGTGTGTGTGTGTGTGTGTGTGTGTGTGGCCCACTGTGCCCTCAAGGCACACTGCAGTAGGGTCTCGATTACAGCGTAAGCAGGCAGAACACCTGCTCCTCATGGGTCTGATCTCGCAAACACACACACACACACGGGCAATGGTGTGTTAACCCCACATAATTACAATGAGACTTTGTAATGCAATGGGGATGTCAGTCATGACAGTAGAAACATGATGGATGGGCCTCGATTATTTGCTACACTTAATTAATTTTCCACTTATCGTTTCTTCTTCTTCTTCTTCTTCTTCTTCTTATTATTATTATTATTATTATTATTATTATTCATACTATTATGCATTTTATTTGGGAGAAAACTCTTCATATTAACATAACATCAACTGCTGCATATTAACTTTTACATCTATATCTGTGTATGAATAAAACAGACACACACGCACAACAGGACGGAATTTACTACATTAAACCCGAGTCCCCCTCATTTTCCTCGCTTAATAAAATCCACACGAGTCTCGACACTGCATCCCGATCTGGGCCATGTCCCAATCCCAGAGCTCGGCTTTATTATGGGCTCCTATATGGGCATGAATATGAAATTCTCCATCGCTCACCCCATGATTCGCCTCCATGCAAACAAAGGGCTGCTGTTTTCCCTTATTTTCATGTAAATGTCTCTATATAAGAGGAGACAAGTGTAATCAATCATCTGCGTGACAAGGTAGGAGGGCCCGCGTTATTGCTGCTTAGTAGCCGAGGGATCATAAAACAGGGAAATTGAAAGTGATATTTAATTGACACTGCCATTTCCAGTGCACGAGGGAGGGAATGAACGACTTTGCCACCTCCCACGCTGAGCGAGCGAGCGAGAGGGAGAATGAGAAGTCCAAACAAATTTCCTCTCAAACTGTGCTCTGAGTGAGTTGTCAATCTCGGCGCTGACAGGAAGAGGTAGCGAGAAAACTTGCGACAAACTTTTTAAATGTCAGCCGCTGCACATAATGGCTGCTGCTCATGCTGTTCTGCAAGACTCGACAACGTTTTACTTATTCACGAACCGATTATTGAAAACTGAGGTATCGCAGTGCAATGATGAGGCCTTGTTTGAGAAATACACAGTGGGCCGTGCCCTCAACACTAACCCGAGTTCGTCTTGTAAATGAATGTGCTGTTCAGAAAACCTGAGTAAAGTGCGTACTGTTTGGGAGCAACTCCCGCTGTTACATGAGTTGGCTCATAATGACTATCAAGAACAGTTTCCCTAGCAAGAAGACAGCGGAAACCATCCAGCCAGTATAAAGGCTCAACATGTACCTCAGATATACTAGTAAAGCATATGAGTAAAGACTTAATAAAAGACTGTACATGTACAAAGGAAATAAGACAAAAAACAATCAGGAACATAAACATTTTACCTCAGAAGTCTTTGTAAAACACTACTTATACTTAATAGGAGACTACTTATGAAAGATTAAACGATTAAAATTGTGTTTTAGCTACGGTAGCTTCTAGTAGATATTAAAGTTTTTATACAGACATCAGACAATAAAAACAAGACAAAGCCTTCAGGAACATTAATATTTATATTTTAATATAAACATTCATTATAAACATTAATATGTATCTCTATGAGTATAAACATTCATATTTATCTCAGATTAATTAACATTAATATTTATCTGAGATATAGAAATACTCAAAAGACTATGCTAGCTACATTCTGTTCTGAATAGCTACGACAAGTACAGTAATAGTGATAATTTGACATAAGTATCTAATGTTTACCTCAGATTTGTACATAATTTATAATTTAATTTTTTTTAAAAAGATTGTACAAGTAAGATTCTGATTCTTCTTAGCTAAGCAAGTAACCTTTACAGTATTTCTGAGGTACAGACAGCATAAAGGCACCGTGGGGAGTGGGGAAAAAAGACAGAACCACCAGGAACATTAAAATTTACCTCAAGACTATAGGTGTTAAATTCTCATTCTGAACACAAAGCAGATAAATCTCATGAACAGAGAATGCAAAGGCATACTGATAAGAAAAACGAGACAGAAACTATCAGGAACTTCAACATTTACCTCAGATGTGTTGATAAAATACTAAGTAAACATTTAGAAAAGACTGTTGAAGAGTAAAATTAAGAATTGACAGTGACATCAAAAGCATGACACGGCCATCAGGAGCATTAACATTTCCCTCAGATATATATATATATATATATATATATATATATATATATATATATACACAGGGTGGGCCATTTATATGGATACACCTTAATAAAATGGGAATGGTTGGTGATATTAACGTCCTGTTTGTAGCACATCAGTATATGTGAGGGGGCAAACTTTTCAAGATGGGTGGTGACCATGGTGGCCATTTGGAAGTCGGCCATCTTGGATCCAACTTTTGTTTTTTCAATAGGAAGAGGGTCATGTGACACATCAAACTTATCGGGAATTTCACAAGAAAAACAATGGTGTGCTTGGTTCTAACGTAACTTTATTCTTTCATGAGTTATCTACAAGTTTCTGACCACTTATAAATAAAATGTGTTCAATGTGCTGCCCATTGTGATGGATTGTCAATGCAACCCTCTTCTCCCACTCTTCACACACTGATAGCAACACCGCGGGAGAAATGCCAGCACAGGCTTCCAGTATCCGTAGTTTCAGGTGCTGCACATCTCGTATCTTCACACCATAGACAATTGCCTTCACCACCCATCTTGAAAAGTTTGCCCCCTCACATATACTAATGTGCCACAAACAGGACGTTAATATCACCAACCATTCCCATTTTATTAAGGTGTATCCATATAAATGGCCCACCCTGTGTGTATATATATATATATATATATATATATATATATATATATATATTAATAATAAAAAACAACTTAAAGACTGTATATGTTGAATTATGATATGAATACTTAACAGATAGCACGTATATTGCTTGTACAAACACTTGAAACAATCCAGAACCTTGTGTTACATTGTGATTTATCTATCTGCTAGCAGCCATTAATGCTTTTCTACAGACAACAGACTGTTAAAAACAAGATAAAACCAACAGGAACATCAACATTTACCTCAGACATGCTAGCAACATACTGTACAAAATCAAGACTCTATACTAAAAAGACAATCACTAAATAAAAAATGTCAAAGTTGTGATGTGTTTGCTGTTATGATTGCTAGGTAATGAATGTTGCTAATAATTAAGCTAGTCATTGATAACCATTTCCCCAGTTTTATTGGTAAAACCTTAAATAGTATTAGGTTAACTGAGATTACAGCCAGTAGTAACTCATGAACTACATACATGAATAACACA
Organism: Clarias magur; assembly: GCA_013621035.1. NCBI lineage: Eukaryota > Metazoa > Chordata > Actinopteri > Siluriformes > Clariidae > Clarias > Clarias magur. The sequence continues at coordinate 170,138 of QNUK01000038.1, forward strand.
CACACACACACACACACACACACACACACACACACACAAAAAAAAAGCATTTGCATTTAGCGTATGTAAGTGCACTAACAAAGTCATTACTCTGAGCTTAAGTATGATTTTTGACATAGAGTTGCTAAACACCTAGTTGGGTTTTAAAGATAGTGGTTACATTAGCACTTTATTTTAAATAAACAATCAACCAAAATGTGATCTCGGAAATAGTCGGTATTTGCAAGAGCACTATGAGAATTCTTCTGTTCTTGGATTCAGATCTGCTGAGTAAGTCCAGAAACAGAGGTTGATTTAATTGGGGGAAATTAATTATCATCATGCAGAGACCTTTGAATGTCCAGGTCCTCTGTGGTTGTCCACCTACACCTCCTTAAAACAGGCTGAACATGAAGAATTGGCATCAAATGTTGAGATTTAAATGCCACGTTCTTGGGATTGGTTTAGCGCTACAGTGACGAGAAGCAGCAGTGTCAGCGCGTCTGGTCCAGACTAGCTCGGCCATTTAAAAGCACATTAATCACCACCCAGTTTATAAATCAAGCAGGCGAGTGATTATGAGGTCGCTCTGCCGCAGAAGTACTTAACCAGTCGCCAGATCCGTCCTTTCTCCTCGGGCCAAACGATTTATCATCATTCTTCCCCAGTGGCACAATGGAGCTGACAGAGGGGGATGGCTGAATGTTAAGCAACGTATGGTGCAGAGAGAGAGAGAGAGATGTGGAGACGACAAGGGCCTCTTCAATTCCCTAACCACTTCCACTTAGACTTCTTAAAACCCACAAGGCTCCTTTCACTCTGAAAAGGCGCAACATCTTAAATGATTTGTGGCTTTACAAAGACAAATGCCTTTTTTCGATGGCTCCAGAGGTTAGTCTTTAGCACGTCTGGCATCAAAAGCTTAGCCAATGGCGACCATGCTAGGGAAAAAAGCACCAAGTCAAGTCTAAGGGCTTTCCATCATCATCATCAACTTTTTTTAGAACGTGAATCAGCAGTAGGAGATTGTACTATTAAAGAAGCTTAAACCTCTTTGTCCTGAAGATGTCAGATGTCTTAAAATTACAAAGTTAAGTAATAGCTTCATCACTGTTACAATGCACTGGAGACTCCTTGCTTAAATCTATAGTAAATATCTCCTTAGAGAGAACAGCACCACATGTATATCAGTAACACCAGATGTGGTGTAATTCAAATAAAATCATATTTTATGAATATTTAACATTTCCTGCATTATTCATTTTGTATTATATTCAGTATTTAATATTAAGAAAGCATCTCTTTTTTTTATCACGGTTTGTCTGAAGTACTTCCTTTCTTATTTTTAAACTCCAATCGATGTCTTGTTACCGCAACGGATGAAGACGTCCGTTTCGTTTCACTCCACATTTCACGATAAATAAAAAAAAAAAAAATCAATGAGATCGACAGTGTGTTGACGTGTCTAACAGGAAACGAGGAGGCGAATTCTCCGACAGCCAATTGCCTCATGTGACAGAGGGAAGAAGATCTCGTCTTAAGTGAAGGAGACACTTTCCATTACCCGCCACCTCTCTCAGCAGAATCGTTCGGCCGGCCTCACTAAATCGCGCTCTAAGAAGTGTAATGATGTGTAATAATATTCTGTCAGCATGAAGCAAGCATCCTGGGGGATGAAGGAAAGGCCAAACCCTTACTAGAATCTAACAATCAAACCGAACGCAGCTCGAATCTGCAAAAACGCAAAGCAGCTGTTTGTTGAACAAATGTAACAAACAGGTGTTGCTACAAGATAGACGTAGTTTTGCGTAATTTTATCAGCTTGCCGCTAATCCTCGGTGAAATACAGTTAGCGTTAGCAGTTGAGGTGTTATGGACGTCCCCTAATCCGCACTAAGCCTGCCGAGATGCCCTTAATCCCCTCCAACTTCAACAGAGGAAGTGCAACTATATTCAATTTTGACGTTTGCCCTGGAGGATAGTGCGTATGGTTTCGCCGCACCTTCTGTCGAAGCTAAACGGCTTCGTGCTCCTCAGCAGGAAACTTTACAGGTGATCGAAAATGAAATACACTCTTTCAGCTAAATAAACAACCTTAAAAAAATAGGTTTTTAAAACAAACTTTTAACACAGAACTTTAACTAGCTATATTTCCCATGCAAAAAAAAAAACATATGGCATTCAACATTTGTGCTTAATAGAACTTTTTTTGTTTAACTGCTACATTTGTAAAGTAAAGCTAAATGGTTTTAAGACCCTCAACAGAAAACTTTTATTTAAATAAAATCTAAATAAATTTAAATAATTTAATTTAATTATTTAAATAAATTTAAATACATTATTAACTAATCTTTTTGTTTTGTTTTGTTTTTGTTATTGATCTGGGAGCATTTGAAAGACAATGTTTTGTCCACAATTTAAAATAAATAAAGAAAACAATTCATCATCATTCAAAATCAAAAATTCTAAATCATTTTAAGTCACATATTCAAAAGATGTTTTGATATTTTGTCAAAATATTAAATTATATTCTATCACTTTTCTGAAAGAGTGAATAGAATGTATAAAATTGTGTTTTATGAATGCTTTGTACTCTACCATGTGCTTTACTCATTTTACTTAAATTATATCACAATTTATAAGGTTTAATGATAATAGAAAATGTGAAATAAATGTTTGTTTAAAAAAAAAAAGTAATAAATTTTTTTTGTTCTTTGAAGGAGATGATTGCTGTCCAACATTTACTACTTTAAGTTTTGATCAATGCTTTCCTTGTCCATGATTTTTTTTTTTTTTACATTTTTTAGTTTTCTTACATAAGACTGTACAACAGAATTGAAATTCATGATCTGTAAAGAAGTTTAACATTATTTAAAAAATCTACCTTATGCTCATTTTATCATTTCTATTTGTGAATTTAACATCTACTCATATAGCATTCACAGGTTAGATTACATTTTGTTTTTCCTTAAATATACCAAGAAGGATTTCTCTTTACTAATTAGAGTTTAGCTTACATTTAGGAGTAATAATGAAATAATAGTAAAAAAAAATATTGCTTGTCGTCGGACGCACAATTGAACATAGTTTAATCTACAGGGTTACAGTATTTTTTGGGGGGTTTGATGATGCTGTTTTGTCATTCTGTTCACTTCCAGAGCGCCGCCTTTATCTCTGACACGTGTAATTTATGAAAAATAAAGCACTAGCTATTCCGCTATTAATACTTCATCACAGGCTCCAGTAGAGCAGGGAATCAGCCACCTTGACTGATTACGTTATCATTTTTTAGTGTACTGTTTTGCATAAAAATGCACAAGGCCTTTGTGTGAGAGGGAACCATCGTTCAGACAAAAGAACAGTTCTTGTGGTAGTGGAGGTTGTGGTGGTGTTTATCTAAAAAGACAAGTCTCACTGATATTCATTAGCTTTTGTGTGTGCGTGTGTGTTTTTGGATGTCCAGACATACACACATTTTTTTTAGTAAATGAAGTTGAAGAATGAAAAATTGTGATGACAAACAATGCAATACAATTTGTTCTAAAGACCATAATTCAATTAATTGATGAATGAATGAGCGAGGTGACAGGGTGAGCGAACTGTTGTTTAGTTCTCTATATCTGCAGCTCTGATAGGACGTAGAATCCACGAGAAACTTCAAAATGGTTCTGTCTACCCTGGGTCTTTGAAGCAGAACATCATGAAAGATAAATGTTTATTGTTCTTCTACACAGTTCTTTAAGGTTTAATTTTCTTCAGTTTCTCTTTGACAAAAGTTAACGTCAAATGTTTCTGTTGAGCTGGCACCCCTGAGGAATGCTGTTTGTCCACTCTTTTCGAAGACAACAAAAAAAACAGCACCTACTGTACAGTATGTGCATTTTTGGTCTTTCTAGGTAGCTACAAGGCTGCTCATACCTTGATGAAACCTCTTCTAGAAGAGGTTTTTTTTATTATCTGCTCCTCCATGTAATTCTACACAAATGCTTTCAGGGAAGTATTAAACAGTAGTATTAAACAGTCTAGAAAGCAATAAAAATATTAACAGCCCAACAAACCCTTTCTTAGAAAAATCTAGCAAAAAAAAATTCTTCAGATCTCCTGTTTTAAAATGGCTGAAAGTGGAACCTTGGAAACCGGACACCATTAGTGACCAAAAAAAAAAAAAGCCTTAAGCAGGTAGGTTCAGTCTATCACCACCATAATTTCCTTCATTGTCCTTCATGAGGCATGTTGCAGGTTTACTGTGAAAGCATGCAACAACCATGCAAAGCTGCAAGCCAAGGTTGGCCCCATGGGGGACTACTGCAGAACACATTTATTTTGCTGAAACAGAGTCTCAAAATAGATCTTCCTTAAACCCCTAAAACCTGAGCCATACACGGTTGCGTGGATAAAACCCTACAAAAGAGCCTATAAAGAACTTTTATTGGGTCCTGATCTTTGTCTTGAAGTAAACAAAAGCAGAGAGCTGTTAACCGCCCACAGATCCCTTGAGGAACTTTTCAAGGAACCATTAAAAGGAGGAACTCCAGCCTTGAGATGAGGTCTCTGGCTGTCCAGCTTGAAGAAGCTTTAATAATAATAATAATAATAATAATAATAATAGAATTTTTAAAAATCTGTATATGAATTTGTTTGTCCTTAAAAAAAAACATATCAAAATCAAAGTATACCTTGAGGGAAAAAAAAAACAAGGGATTCCGAGGAATACTGTGGTCATAGAACATCTCGTTACTGCAGCTGTGTACACAGACTGCACTACGTTAGAAATAAAAGTGTGTACAAGTGAAGTGTGAACAAAGAAGACAATGCAAAACTAAACCTATGTGTGCATATGTGTGTGTCCCGAACGTAACCACTGTTGTGTGTTATTACACTCAGGCTAAATGAGAACGCGTCTCACCCTGGCTGCTTGTTTGATCATAAATTGTGTGGTGTGATGACTTGTCTCCTCCACTTTTCCCTCCCTGGTCAGGGCAGATTTAAAAAATAAAAAATAAAAAAATAAATAAAAAAGTACCGGTTCCCAGCATACCATTAGCATATATATGAGATTTGAGACATTTTCTAATATTCTTGGGCAGAACTCATCTGTCAGCGGCACTGATGAATTATAAAAGGCTTGTTTTGGAGGCGAGGAGCTGCGATCCCTCTTCCTCCTCGCCTTACACACGTAACCTTTTACAGAGAAGAACTATGTTAAGCCGTTTTAATAAACAACGGAGTCACGCGTGTTATTACCGAGGCGTCGCTATACGTCTGAGACGCGTCTCCATGCCCCGACAGAGCGGTGCAAAGTGAGCACTACAAAAACGCACTACTTAGGGGTGTTAATGTGAGTGAGTCGTGTTAATCACATTCTCTCATACCTGTTTACTTGGTAAACACGTTTGTTTTTGTTTTTTTACTGTACATCTTGTACAGATGTACATCTTCCATAATATTAACAGGTTAGCATGCTAACATTTTAGCACAGAAATGTCCATAATTATACACTTCCATATGTGCTGGTATAAAAACATAAACTCATGGTACATAGTCGGAGCTTTTATTGTCATTGAGGAAGATTCTATATAATACCCCACAACGGAGAGTCTCAAAACCAAAATGTTTGTTTATTTTTAAATTTGTTAATGTTAACCTCCAATGTTAACCTCCGGTTTTGGTACTAGGAGAAAAAAAAAAAAAAAGTAAACTGAATAAACTGAATTGGTACTCCATATTTAACCAGGGAACTCGATTCTTTAAGCGTTCGTTTAGTAGTTACATGTTTTTAGCTTCCCAAATGGGTCCTAAAAGCTGTTTTTCCAAAACTAAGAACAACATAACGATGGTTATTTTGAAGAAAAACTAACAAGCATGAACTTTGTATAAACAATACAGCGAACCATGTGGTGAATTTCAACCAATCCCAGTCTATTCACAAAAAAATCCCATCTAATCCAGCCAATCCCAGTAAACTTCAGCCAATCACAGCCCATCCCATCTAATCACAGCTAAATACAGCCAATCTCCGTTAATCACCACCAATCCCATTTAATCTCAATAAGGCAATCCCAAAGAATCCCAGCCAACCCCATCTAATACCAGCTCTAGTCCCAGCCAACTCCAGTCAATCCCATGTACAATCACATGAAATTACTGCCAATCTTAGCAAACCATAGCCAATCACAGCTCACCCCAGGGAATTAAAACCAATCCCATCTAATCCCAGTCAATCCCATTTAATCAACAGCCAACCAGTCAATCCTACCTAATCATAGCCAATAACATTAAATCCTAGCCAATCACAAGCAATCACAGTTTATCCCATCTATTCCCAGCCAACCCCACCCTATCACTTCCAATCCGACTGCAATCACATCCACTCTCATCTAGGCACGGCCAATTCCAGATGTCCACTTCACTCAAATTTCTATTTTGGCTACGTCGTTATTTCTTCAAATTCGTTCAAGTGTTTAAGAACATTAAGATGGCCTGTACTCTACAAATAATTATTTTGTCCTGAATTAGTTTTGGAGTGAATATCAGCAAAAATCCAGCGAATGTCAGAGATGCAATATGGCCGCCATATTACCGATCTCAGGGTAGCAGCATTGGTGCGCTGTTTTTCCCAGCATGCATTGTGTTGTATCAGTGAGACTCCTGAAGAAAATGAGGTTATTATTATATTTCTTTTTTTTTTTTTTTCCGAAGCTTTGTTTTTGTTTCATTCGGTCCTTCAAAAAAAAAAAAGTCTTGACAACACAGCTATCCTTCGCTCTGCGGAAAAAAAAAAAAAAAAACCCACTGTGTTAATTAAAGCCAGCGAAAGGCGCAGCGGCCTGTGTCCTAAATTAATTGCTTTCCATTAGAGTCAGTGGTGGACGTGTCATTAACCCTGTTGGACATTCTCCTTACATTCAATTTCCTTACAGCTCCAGATCGACTCCGTCATCTGGCTTTGTTCATTAAACAAGCAGCGGCCTGGATCCTATCCTGACCTGAACCCCTGACTTATATCCGGACCTGCCGCTGTTACGGCGTTCCTTACGCTTAATATCGGTGTCAAAAACAACAACAACACCAGATGGATTTGCTGTTAATTGAACGAGCTTAGAAATCAGCAGCGTGTGTCTTCAATAACAACTTTGACTAATGATAATAAGAGAAGAAAAGGAAGCAGACAATCACGCGCTCTCCGTTTGCTCGGAATGTCATTACACAGAATAATCGAGTTTGCCTGTGTAGGGATTTTATTTGTCAGAGCAGGAAATGTCTTGTGCAGATATACACTTACATACACTGTTATTTATTTATTTATTTATTTATTTATTTATTTGCATCAAACGAGCACGCGCAGCCGCCTGTATCCCATCTCGGCAATTGCATCTGGATTATTTTACATTTTGATTGAAATGATGTCATGGGCAGATAAAGGCGCGCTGCGGCGGCGATGGCGCTCATTGTAATTGAATCAGCGCGAGTTGTTTTAGATGTGACGACCAATGCATAAAAGATCCACTCTTGTTTAACACGCCGCTGATTAGATCACTTTAAAATGGCAAAAAAAAAAAAAAAAAAAAAAAGAAACAAGAGTGCACGAGCATCTCCATAGAATAGCGCTGGAATAGATAATGCATAAAAAATGCAGCCGCGAGCCCTTCTGTCACGCGCCACCGTGTGCACGCATGTGTGTGTGTGTGTGTGTGTGTGTGTGTGTGTGTGTGTGTGTCACTCATCCCTGTGCATGCACCATCTGCTCAGCTTTCCATGTGTGACCAAAAGTTTCAATAAATAAATTTCACGTGGTGCGGGAAGCCAGGTGCGTGCGCTAGTTTGACTGACAACACTTAAATAACAGCTAATAGGAAAGAAAATGTAAAAAAGCCTCCACGCGCTGCACTCAGACTCCTCAAGCACCGAAGGAATTTAAAGCAGGCCCACACACACACACACACACACACACACACTCTGATTGCAAACATGTCGCTACAGCACACGTGAAGATGATACACATCTCACGCGATGATATCACTTCTCTCAGAACCATCTCACAGATGTGACACGGTGATGTGGAGTTTAATTTCATCCACACGCTGATAAACAGAACATTTCTGGAAATAAATAAATAAAATAAAAACAAGCAAGCAAACAAACAAGGACATATTTCCGGGCTTGTCCACATTAATGCGGCACACATTTGTAATGACATTATGTGTTTTAATGATGTCATTATGAATATCTTTCCCAATATTGCTAATTTAAACGCTGAGTGAGCACGCAAGGCCAACAGGGGTCAGTATATCATCCAGAACTCGTGGGTCAGAATGCCAATGACGTCATGACAACAGAGCAAAAAGTGGCTGTGTCCTGTGAGTGGGCGTAGCGTGTGCGCTCTCTTCCCTGTCAATCATATTAGCCATAACGAATCGTGATTGTCTGGAAGCCTGACAAAAACTGTTAAGCTGTGCGATCGAATCAGCGATGTCAAGTGAGAACATTGTTACTCAGGCTTTCAATTCCAGAAATGAGAAAATGACGATTTGTAATTTTTTGTTGATGTAAAAATCGTAAACTGTAAAAAGAAAAAAAAGGTTAGCTAGTTATGCTACACGACGCTTGTGCCCCCATAGCTTAACTAGCAGGAACAGTTCTTAGCTTGTCTGCTTTTTAAGTTTGAAAACAAAAAACACTCTTGTATCAATTTCTAACAGCGCGAACCAGGACCAGGAAGCTTGCGTTTGATTATTGGATTATCGGTTATTTGTGCGTAATCCGGCGTTTAGCAAAACGTAAAACCAGGCACTTAGCGGTTTGTTGAATTCTATTGCTTCTCAAGCTTGATAAGCGCGATCCATCAGGTTTAGTGAGCAAACCTCATTGTTGTTCCGCGACGAATGTAAGGATTTTGTGTAATTTAGCAACAAAATGGACTTGACCCCTTTTTTTGGGTCGACAATCACGGAAATAACTAAATGCTACCCATAAATATGATTCAGGTGGCGGATGACATAGACGTAGCACCCACGCCCATTCACCACCAGCCCACCCCTTCCCACCTCCTGCTCGTACGGATAATAGCTTTATTGTGGTGTAATTACTAAATAAAAAAAAACTATCTTTACTCTGTTTCAGGGCGCAAAACGTTGCAGCACGCGGGTCAATTGCAGCCGGGACAGTGGATAATGATTAAATCATTAAAATTTGGTCTACGCTTCGACGGAGCGTGGAGAAAATTAACTTCCCTACTTCGCCGCCGAACATGAAATAATGATTTTTTTTTTCCTTCCCTGCTCGGTATAATTACAAAGCCCAACATCTGATAGAGTCAGCATCCGCGGGGGATTATCACATGCATGAGCATTAGACCTCATTACCAGCTCCGGCTGCAAAATTATTACATCTTGTAATTGGACGGTGAGATTTATACACAGATCGGGCCCCTGCGTTCGCCGTAAGATTGTAATTACAGGCTTGGCTGCGTCCGCTACTTATCAGCACGCGCAGGAAACACGCGCGGGGAGAAAGAGAGGGTTTCATTAAACCGCTGCACCCCATCAATGGAGGACCCCCGACTCTATTTATTAGGGCCAAACGGCCCTGTTTGCCGTGTGTGTGTGTGTGTGTGTGGGCTGGTCTGGTGTTGCCATTTATTACCAGCTGACAAATGGGATTTCATTTATTTAACCTTGGCGACGAAAATGTATAAACAAGCCGTCCGTTTTATGACTCGCGAGTCAGCGGCTCAATTACGGGAAAAGGCTAAGTGAGTGTTAAAGCACCCATCTGCTAGCAAATGATTTAATTTGTTACTCAACACTTTGCTCGGGATGACGGGGAAAAGAAATAAACCCGGCTCACGTGAAAGCACGGAGCCGGTGTTAAAGACGCAGAAGATTCGTTAAATTGCGACGCGTTTTTTGTGTGACGTAAATAGTTATGTTTAATATCTTTCAGATGAGTTTGCGTATACGTCATAGCCTTTTGGGGTTTTCTTGTTTATTGACATTAAGCTGTAGCTTTGCGATGTCCTTATAATGTCCTCAAGATGGTGGAAAAACATTAAAGAAATCTTTTATTTTTATTTATTTTCCGTTTCTTTTTTTTTTTTTTATCTACTGTATAAAGTTAGAATTACTACAAAAACCTTACCATATCAGAGCAAGACAAAGCATTTGTCTTTTAGGCAACCTGCTCATATTTAAAAAAAAAAATAATAATAATAATAATAATTAAGCTCCGCCTCCCAACCAATCAGAATCCAGACCTCATCAGCGACATGATGTAGCCAAACTGAAAACACAGGAATGTTGTTTTTGACATCCAACTTAATCCTTAAAGAAAGTGATGCAGGAGTACTTAAGCTAGCTTAAACGACCGGGTTAGGGTTACTGATGACGTACAGTGTGGTGCATTCTGGGTAAAATCTAAAGAGTGAAGATTAAGACCTTAAGAGCAAATTCAATCTTAGAGTACGTTCTACGTGTTAGCGTTTTTTTAGTGCTACAGCCACTAGGCGGCATCGCGTTTACGTATATCTGAAAATATTGATGTTTGCAATGTATTATGGGAAATCTTGCCAGTAGAGAGGGAAGCAGAGGTCATGTGACCATTTTAGGGACGTTTAACTGGCTGAGTAATTTATAATTAACATTTTAGTCAATCGTTTGAACAGGAAATCTGTTGCCACTTGCTCAACTCTAGACTGTGTGTGTGTGTGTGTGTGTGTGAGAGAGAGAGAGAGAGAGACTCTCTGTCTATAAACACATTTTTGCTTGTTGTTTAGTTTGTCGTTTAATTCTCCGGCACATCAGATGAACGGGATCAATAGAACCAAGTGTTTGCGACGCGCGCGCGCGCGCGTGTGTGTGTGTGTGTGTGTGTGTGTGTGTGTGTGCGTGTGTCTGTAAGTAGTTGTAAATGTCTGTGTAGCTAAAGTCTTTGTTCTGCTTTAACACATAATTTACAGCACAGAATGAATATTGACAAGCTGACACACACACACACACACACACACACACACACACACACACACACACACACGCGCGCGCACACACACACAGACAAAGACATGGAGAATGGAGTTGTTATTGTAGTCCATTACAAAGGCCGACAGATCAATACATGTACACACACACACACACACACACACACACACATACACACTCTCACACACACACACACACACACACACACACACACACACACACACACACACACACATACACACTCTCACACACACACACACACACACACACACACACACACACATAAGAGAAGAATACTCATGTCAGGAAAGTGAGTTTCCTTTGAACTCAGATGAGCTTACACACACACACACACACACACACACACACACACACACACACACACACACGCTGTCTCTAATTCCCTCTTTTCATTTTCTTTCTTCATTTCTTATGTCTAATCCAGAAAGTTTACATCACTTCCTGTTTCTCAACTTCTCCACCTCCAATCATCAATACATTTGCCTCAAAACACCCACAATGCACCGCTCTGGTGCCTGACGCCCTTACTTTTCCTCCCGTGCGTGTAAGTGTGTTTGTGTGTCTTTACTCATCATAACATTTCTCTAAAAGCATCATAAGCACTGCATTTTTATCTAGACGTCCTGTGACATCACTTCCTGCTTCATGTATTACCAATTGAACGTATTCATCTTTTAAAATGCCCACAATGCACTGCTGCACCGTTTCACTGCTCTATGTGTTAGCTTTCATTCATTTACTACATTTAAATTCTCTCTCTCTCTCTCACACACACACACACACACACACACACACACACACACACACACAGCTTGGTATTTAAATGAAATGTGTGTGTGTGTGTGTGTGTGTGTGTGTGTGTGTGATATCAGATCCCAGCGTAACACTCAGTCCTGTGACGGCTCAACATCACGCCTGGCCCTTGCGTACCTCCAGGCTTTTACTCTTCCTTCTCTTTTCTGTATTTTCAGTTTTTTTTAGTCACTAAAATCTGGAATTTTTATTTATTTTTTTTATCTTTATTTGCCATTTTAATTCTATTATAATTACTTCCTTCTTTTCTTTTTTGTCATCCTTTATTTTTAAATATATTTTTCCTTTTCTTCTTCTCTTTCCATCTTTACCTGTTTTACTTCATTTCCTTTTATATTTTTAGACGCTTTCTTTCCCATGTTGTCTTTTTTATTCTCATCCTCATAATTCTCCTTTTCTGTCTTTTCCTTTAAAACTTTGATTTACTTGTTTCATTTTTTCTTTCGCTATCCATCTGAACTACTTATTTCTCTCTCTCTCTCTCTTTTAATATCAGTATTAATTAAGTCTTTGCAGAATGTAGATGTTTTTATTCTCTCAAATGTACATTTACAAAAAAAAAGTAAAATAAATAATTTTCAAAAAACTGCTGTAATAAAACAAACTTTAATTAATCATTCGTCATTTATTACTCTTCATTTTTTCCCCAGGATTTTAAAGTGGTTTCATTCACGGCACTTAAACAGATTGATTTAGACAGAAGGTTAAATGATACTTCAACTCTGCACCATATTTATTTGGGTGTCGACCTTTGACCCCCGGCGTCCATTAATCGTTGAGTCGATACTTGGACGGAGGAGTCATGTGACCGCCTGCAACTGTCCCAACCGCTCAGAAGTGCTTAGTTCCAGCAGCTGTGTGTGTGTGTGTGTGTGTGTGTGTGTGTGTGTGTGTGTGTGTGTGTGTGTTATTGATTGACCAGTGAGACAGCAGATGTGCACTGGTCTGGTTACGGCCTGGATGTGTTCACTTCTCCCTTGCTCCCTTTACTCGCTCCCTACACACACACACACACACACACACACACACACACACACACACAAACTCTCTCTCTCTGGCTTTTTTTCCCGCGAATTTTCTTTACATTTTTTTTATTTATTTCTATCATTTTCTTACTGCTGTCGGTTTCTGTTCTTCTGCCTACAGTATATACAAAAGTTTGGACACAAGTTTGGATTTATTTTCTACATTCCAGAACAATACTTCTTTTTTTTTTTTTTCAAAACCATGAAATAACACATATGAAACTATGTAATTACGTAACAACATCGGTAACAGTCAGTTGTTATTATAAGACATGAAGGTCGGCTGTTCTGGATCAGGTCTCACAAGAACAGTATTGTGTGTCGAGTGTGTGTGTAAACCCCATCGAGCTCCATGATGAAACTGTCTCTCATGAAGACCTTCCCAGGAAAGCGAGACCAGAACTTACTGCTGCAGAGGAGACGTTCATTTAGAGTCACCAGCCTCAGAAATCACCGATTAATCTCAAGCAGCACCTCAGATTAGAGCCGTTATGAAGCTTCACAGAGCAGAAGGAGCAGATAAACATCTCAATATCAACTGTTCAGAGGAGATTATTGACCCTAACCCTAACCCTAACCCTAGGTAGTTTTATATAAAAACCTTCAGTATTGTTTTCCACATCAGAAGAAGTTCTGCTTAGACGTCTGACTGGTAATGTACAGTATATCACTTTTTTTTTTTTAATGCCCGAACTAGGGTTATAAAAAACATTATCAAAAGGAACATAAACTTTTGATAGTTAAGATATTCAAATTAATTATTATAAAACTTTTGAAGATTATTCATGAATTCGTTCATTTATTGTGTAGTGATATTTGTGGATTAAATAAATATTAAGGCAGTTATGAGAGAATCCCCTGAGAAATATAATAATAAAATTAATAAGAAGATACAATATAGCAAAGAAGAGAGTAAATGTAATTGTCATCATTAAAATACAGCCTGCATACAGTGTGTGTGTGTGTGTGTGTGTGTGTGTGTGTATATACACAGTATGTGTGTGTGCGTGAAGTTGCCATGATGACCAGCAGATGGCGACTGATTCAGTGCTTTTACACACACACACACACACACACACACACACACACACACACCTATCACCTTATTTAATCTAATAACATTATAACACGTCTTGTCTTTTATTATTATTATTATTATTATTATTATTATTATTATTATTATTTGTATATTTTAAATTGAATTAAAATAAACATTTGCTGAAATATGCCAAGACAAACTAAAAAAAAAAAAGCTTCTTACTGATCACCTTTAACAGACTGCATGAATTACAAGAATGAATATTTAATCTATTTTAGCAGAGCAACAGGACGGAAGATATTACACAAAAGTTCATTAGTTCGAGTAGTTTAATTTATTAATAGTTTATTAACATTTTTATATATTTTCATCATTAACACGTAATATTCTTTTGTATGAAGTAAATAAACCATTTTTAAGCATAATTAAACAATAAATTAGAGAACAAATGAATAAACAGACAATTACACAAGGAAAAAAAATTAAATTATTAATTTACCTAAAAATATGATAATAATCAACTAACTGTATTATTATTATTATTATTATTATTATTATTATTATTATTATATTCACCTTTTCCTGCACTACCTTTTCTTCACTTTCTCTTTGTTCTTTTTTCACTGTCCTCTCGCTCTGCTATTTCTCTCTGATTTATCTTTTCACTCTTTCTTCACTTGCTCTCTGTTCTCTTTCTGTCCACACTTTTTCCAATTTTACCCCTCTCTCTCTCTCTCTCTCTCTCTCTCTCTCTCTCTCTCTCTCCAGGTCGTCCGTCAGCCCGTTTCCTGTTTTCACCCCTGACCAGCAGTGTGTTCTGATTCTGATGGCCTGTCATCCGGACGCATGTTTAATAGCAGCGCCGCAGCACAAAACACGGAAACATGATGGATTCAATCATTCACTCTTAAACTCTCCATTATTTATTTACTTCCTGTACTTTCTACTACTGTAGCACTACATTCACGTCCTGTGCGATACTCTATGGGTATTCCTTATGAAGTAAGTAGCGCCCTTGAGAACATCTTCTTGAAGCGAACTTGTTTGTTTATTGTGTTAATTATGGGTCAGACGTTAGCATGAGGTTAAGACAGTATCGGGTCTAAATTATACACAAAATGGATTGATTTATTTTATGTTGCTATTTGTGAAAGGGGATTGTACAAAGGTATTTCTAGTTTTACAATATAATAATGAATATATAATATCCAGAGATAAATAACTGCCGCTGTTAAATGACATCACTCAGGATCTTATATATACTGCATGTGTGTATGGGAATATTTTTGAAGATGTTCTCTTCATGTTTATTTCATACCATTAGGTCAGCTCAGTTCACACTCTGTAAAGGAACACAGGTGTTTTACATTTACATGTAAATATATAAAATGCCGCGTGTGACTGTGAGGAGGATAAATGAGGTTAAAGTGTTCTGAGCAGAGTTGTTCCCCCAGAGGAATACAGTGCTGCTCATCGCATAATGAAGTGGATGAAAAAAAATACGAGGGGAGAACAGGGCAGAAAGAGACTCGACAAGTCTGGAGGCGAGATTGATAAAGTGTGGTCTGCAGGTGAGTCTGACGTGGTGTGGTTCAGCAGTAGAGAAAGTGGTCTGTCGGTGAGGTTGATGAGGTGTGGACTGTTGGGGATGTTGGTGAGGGGTGGTGTTCAGGTGATTTTTGATGAGCTGTTCTCTTCAGGTGAATCTTGATAAGGCATGATTTTGCAGGTGAGTTTAATGAGGTATGGTTCGGCCGTAGGGGTTGATGACATGTGGCCTTCAGGTGATATTTGATGGGGTGTGGCCTGCAAGTGAATTTTAATGAGGTGTGGCCTGCAGTACAGGTTGATAAGGTGTGGCCTTTACTTTGGTGAGGTGTGGTCTGCAGGTAAGGTGATGAGGTGTGGTTTGCAATAGAGGTTGATAAAGTATGGCCTTCAGGTAAGTTTGAGGTGTGGTCTGCAGTAGAGGGTGATCAGGTGTGGTCTGCAGTAGAGGGTGATGAGGTGTGGTCTGCAGTAGAGGTTGATCAGGTGTGGTCTGCAGTAGAGGTTGATCAGGTGTGGTCTGCAGTAGAGGTTGACGAGGTGTGGTCTGCAGTAGAGGGTGATGAGGTGTGGTCTACAGTAGAGGTTGATCAGGTGTGGTCTGCAGTAGAGGGTGATCAGGTGTGGTATGCAGTAGAGGGTGATGAGGTGTGGTCTGCAGTAGAGGGTAATTAGGTGTGTTCTGCAGTAGAGGTTGATGAGGTGTGGTCTGCAGTAGAGGGTAATTAGGTGTGTTCTGCAGTAGAGGTTGATGAGGTGTGGTCTGCAGTAGAGGGTGATGAGGTGTGGTCTGCAGTAGAGGGTAATTAGGTGTGTTCTGCAGTAGAGGTTGATGAGGTGTGGTCTGCAGTAGAGGGTAATTAGGTGTGTTCTGCAGTAGAGGTTGATGAGGTGTGGTCTGCAGTAGAGGGTGATGAGGTGTGGTCTGCAGTAGAGGGTAATTAGGTGTGTTCTGCAGTAGAGGTTGATGAGGTGTGGTCTGCAGTAGAGGCTGATCAGGTGTGGTCTGCAGTAGAGGGTGATGAGGTGTGGTCTACAGTAGAGGTTGATGAGGTGTGGTCTGCAGTAGAGGCTGATCAGGTGTGGTCTGCAGTAGAGGGTGATGAGGTGTGGTCTGCAGTAGAGGGTAATTAGGTGTGTTCTGCAGTAGAGGTTGATGAGGTGTGGTCTGCAGTAGAGGTTGATCAGGTGTGGTCTGCAGTAGAGGTTGATGAGGTGTGGTCTACAGTAGAGGTTGATGAGGTGTGGTCTACAGTAGAGGTTGATCAGGTGTGGTCTGCAGTAGAGGTTGATGAGGTGTGGTCTACAGTAGAGGTTGATGAGGTGTGGTCTACAGTAGAGGTTGATTAGGTGTGGTCTACAGTAGAGGTTGATGAGGTGTGGTCTACAGTAGAGGGTGATGAGGTGTGGTCTACAGTAGAGGTTGATGAGGTGTGGTCTGCAGTAGAGGTTGATGAGGTGTGGTCTGCAGTAGAGGGTGATGAGGTGTGGTCTACAAGTGAATTTTAATGAGGTGTGGCCTGCAGTACAGGTTGATAAGGTGTGGCCTTTACTTTGGTGAGGTGTGGTCTGCAGGTAAGGTGATGAGGTGTGGTTTGCAATAGAGGTTGATAAAGTATGGCCTTCAGGTAAGTTTGAGGTGTGGTCTGCAGTAGAGGGTGATGAGGTGTGGTCTGCAGTAGAGGTTGATCAGGTGTGGTCTGCAGTAGAGGTTGATCAGGTGTGGTCTGCAGTAGAGGTTGATCAGGTGTGGTCTGCAGTAGAGGTTGATCAGGTGTGGTCTGCAGTAGAGGTTGATCAGGTGTGGTCTGCAGTAGAGGTTGATCAGGTGTGGTCTGCAGTAGAGGTTGATCAGGTGTGGTCTGCAGTAGAGGGTGATCAGGTATGGTCTGCAGTAGAGGTTGATGAGGTGTGGTCTACAGTAGAGCTTGATGAGGTGTGGTCTACAGTAGAGGTTGATCAGGTGTGGTCTGCAGTAGAGGTTGATGAGGTGTGGTCTGCAGTAGAGGTTGATGAGGTGTGGTCTGCAGTAGAGGTTGATGAGGTGTGGTTTGCAGTAGAGGGTGATGAGGTGTGGTTTGCAGTAGAGGCTGATCAGGTGTGGTCTGCAGTAGAGGGTGATCAGGTGTGGTCTACAGTAGAGGTTGATCAGGTGTGGTCTGCAGTAGAGGTTGATGAGGTGTGGTCTGCAGTAGAGGTTGATGAGGTGTGGTCTACAGTAGAGGGTGATGAGGTGTGGTCTACAGTAGAGGTTGATCAGGTGTGGTCTGCAGTAGAGGGTGATGACGTGTGGTCTGCAGTAGAGGTTGATGAGGTGTGGTCTACAGTAGAGCTTGATCAGGTGTGGTCTGCAGTAGAGGGTGATGAGGTGTGGTCTACAGTAGAGGTTGATCAGGTGTGGTCTGCAGTAGAGGGTGATCAGGTGTGGTCTACAGTAGAGGTTGATCAGGTGTGGTCTGCAGTAGAGGGTGATCAGGTGTGGTCTGCAGTAGAGGGTGATGAGGTGTGGTCTACAGTAGAGGTTGATCAGGTGTGGTCTGCAGTAGAGGCTGATCAGGTGTGGTCTGCAGTAGAGG
The DNA here is from genome assembly GCA_013621035.1 of Clarias magur. NCBI lineage: Eukaryota > Metazoa > Chordata > Actinopteri > Siluriformes > Clariidae > Clarias > Clarias magur. Next base: position 188,112 of record QNUK01000038.1, read on the forward strand.
TTGATGAGGTGTGGTCTACAGTAGAGGTTGATGAGGTGTGGTCTACAGTAGAGGGTGATGAGGTGTGGTCTACAGTAGAGGTTGATCAGGTATGGTCTGCAGTAGAGGGTGATGAGGTGTGGTCTGCAGTAGAGGTTGATCAGGTGTGGTCTGCAGTAGAGGTTGATGAGGTGTGGTCTGCAGTAGAGGGTGATGAGGTGTGGTCTGCAGTAGAGGGTAATTAGGTGTGTTCTGCAGTAGAGGTTGATGAGGTGTGGTCTGCAGTAGAGGTTGATCAGGTGTGGTCTGCAGTAGAGATTGATCAGGTGTGGTCTGCAGTAGAGGTTGATGAGGTGTGGTCTACAGTAGAGGTTGATGAGGTGTGGTCTACAGTAGAGGTTGATCAGGTATGGTCTGCAGTAGAGGGTGATGAGGTGTGGTCTGCAGTAGAGGTTGATGAGGTGTGGTCTAGAGTAGAGGGTGATGACGTGTGGTCTACAGTAGAGGTTGATCAGGTGTCGTCTGCAGTAGAGTGTGATGAGGTGTGGTCTGAAGTAGAGGGTGATGAGGTGTGGTCTAGAGTAGAGGTAGATGAGGTTGAACAGGTGTAGTCTGCAGGTAAATTTTGATGGGGTGTAATCTGCAGGTGAGTTTGAGTTGTGGTCTGCAGGTGAGGTTACATTTACATTTAGACATTTGGCTGATGATTCTTGTCCAGAGTGACTTACAAAAGAGCTTCGGAGATTCTGTTATTGGATAGATCCTTACACTGGGTTATGATGTTACTAACTAAGTACCATCAGTCAAACAATGTTGGGAAGTTTTTTTTTCTTTTTAGTGAAACTAATATCAAGTAAACAGATAAGTTTTTGATTACAGATTGCCAATGACTCAGCTGTACAGGCATCTAGAGGAAGTTTATTCCACCACCTAGGTGGCAGAACAGAAAATAGTCTTTTTCCTTGATCTCTGAGAGATGGTGGGACCAACTGAGCAGTACTGGAGGAACGGAGGGAATGTGTTGTGGTGCAGGTGTGATTAAAAGTGAGAGGTAAGTGGAAGTGGGTGCTGTGCAGTTTTTAGCTTTGAAGGTAAGCATCAGTGTTTTTAATTTAATGTGGGCAGCTACAGGAAGCGGCGGAGAAGTCGGGTGGTGTAGTAGAACTTGGGAAGGTTGAAAACAAAGACATGCAGCTGCATTCTGGATTAGCTGCAGAGGATGAATGGTGGAGTTCCAGGAGATTAATCTTGAAATAACACTGAATAAGCACCTGAGTGACCAGCATTGAAAGAAGTAGGTGAATTTCTCTGATGTTGTAAAGAAGAAATGCGGGCAGTGTTGATTAGGTGTGGTTCCAAAGGTGAATTTTGGTGAGGTGTGGTCTGCAGATGAAGTTCATAAGGTGTGTCTTGTAGATGAATTTGATGCATATTCTGCAGGTGAACTTTGAAGAGGCATGATATGCAGGTGAAATTTGATGAGGTGTGGTCTGCAGGTGAGGTTGATGAGGTGTGGTCTGCAGGTGAGGTTGATGAAGTGTGACATGTAGGTGAGGTTGATGAGGCATGGTCTGCAGATGAATTTTGTTGAGGTGTGGTTTGCTAAAAACTACACTTATTTAAAAGCAAAATCTAAAATAATATTGTTGTTTAACTTTTTTGTACATGAATTTTGTATGTTTAAATATGATGTTAAGACATAATGTGTTGTAAATTCAGTATTGTAATCGTATCCATAAAATAAGTAATTAATTCTCTATACCATTTATCATGTAGAGGGTCGCGGGAGTCCTGGAGCCTATTCCAGGAGACTTCGGGCACGAGGGGGTCCACCCTGGACCGAGGACCAATTTATTACTCTGAATGTCTTTGGACTGTGAGAGGAAAACCACCAAGCACAGGCAGAACATGCAAACTCCACGTGTACAGATACAAGGTGCGAGTCAAACCCTTCACCCTGGAGGTACGAGCCCACAGTGCTAACCACTACGCCACCATGGCTAAATGTGAACACGGTTCTTTATCTCAGCACATAAACATCTCTTGATTCCTTTTTCGGTCCTGTTTAATGTTTTAGAAATTAGCATTCTACAAAACATTGTCATATTTTCAGCTGAAACGCTCTAAAGCCTCAACGCCGCTCACCGCTCATTGCTCTTTTATTGGCCGTAAGTGCTCTGGTGTGATAAATTGAACGTTACTCATATGTGAGTGCACATTGTTTTTTTTCCCACCCACCCGGTGTCATGGGACGCTCTTTTCCTTTTCACTGAAAGCCGGTGAGGGGAAAATCTCAACAGGCCGTGGTACAATTACCGCACCTTCCCCTCTCCATCTCGCTCTCGCCGGGGAATTCAGGCAAGGGTTTGGGCAGTCAGGCAAAAAATGCAGGCCTCTTCTCACACTTGCTTTCTCACTGGGGGGACTCGCAGTGTACGCCCCCGAACACACACACACACACACACACACACACACACACACACACACACACACACACACACTTTATCTTCTGCATGGAGGAAACCTCTGAGTTCACGACAAGGAGGAAAGACAGACAAAACATGAGTCAGGATCTCCTTCCTTTATCATTCCTTTATTTTCCAAATTTATAAAAAAAATTCCTCCTCCTTATATAGTTATTGTTGTTTGTGGGCGTGGCCTGCCGAGCATTTCTAATGAGATATGAAAGTATCCATATGAGGTCATGTGTAAATGTTAGTGCTTCCTCTTTTAATTCTATGTCTTTTGTGTAAAAACATAATAAAAAAAAAAATCATCTGATCGTAGCGAGTCTCAGTATTGGACTAATACAACCTCAGACGAACGAATACATACAGTGTAACTTTTCCCTTCACTGTGCGATTATTTAGTTCCCCAAAAATGAAGACAAAAAAAAAAAATAATAAGGTGGGCAATATTAAGTACGCTCCTGATTCAATATCTTATAGATCACTCTTCGGCAACAATAATTTGCAGTAATCGTTTCTTGAATGATTTTATTAGTCCTTAACATTGTTTTGGTCCGTTCTTCTTTACAGCATTTCTTCAGTTCATTGAGGTTTCTGGACTTAGACTAGACCATTCCAAAACCTTGATTCTTTAATGTCTTAGCCATTTTGACGAAGACTTACTGGTGGGCTTTGGATCACTGTTCTGTTGCAGGACCAAATTTTGACCAAACGTTAACCGTCGGATCGATGGTCTCACATTTGCCTCTATAATTCTCTGGTATAAAGAGGAGTTCATGGTCGTCCCGATGACTGCAAGGTGGCTGCAATAACAAGCCCAAATCATCACCCCTACACCGCCGTGCCGTTTCTGCTGAAATGCTGTTAGGTTTTGCCAATCATGGTGATGGGCATTAAGGCCAAACAACTCCACTTTGTTCTCATATGTCCATAAGACATTGTTCCAGAAGCTTTGTGGTTCGTACGGATGCAGTTTTGCAAATGGTCCATGTTCTCTGTAGATAGAAGAGCTTCCTCCTGGCAATCCTTCCAAACAAACTGTACATTGTTGGAAATGGTTTCATAACCATTTTGGACAAATTGAACAACTGCACTGATCAGTGCCGAAATCGTTTGCTTGATTTGTTTTCAGACCAGATGAGCAACGCGCTTCAGTGTTGAGCTGGGAAATTGTGGAGGTTTCCGGAGAGCAGATGGAGGACAGGATTCTAATGTGACGCACAGAGTCACAGAGGGCGAAAAGACACTGTAATGGGTTGGGCTTTAGAGAAGGACACGGAGTCCGAGTAAACAGGTACTCCGAGAGCCTTTTTCTCTTTCCCTCGGTGGATTTAGGGCATTTGTGTGGAATGTCACTTGCGACGCTTTTGAAACGAGAGAGAGGTATGAAAAGGTATAAAGCCCCAGAGGAGATAAAACCTCCATCAGTTTTATAGGGGGAAAAAAAACAGGCATCAGCCATTGTGCGGTATAGTTTTTATTTATTAGCCTCACTGAAAATACGGCTAATCGGGTGTACAAATATCTGGATTTATAAATAAAACAAGAAAAGGAGGAAGACTGTGAATAAAAGACGTCCCATTATTCCATGATCAAGTAGTCTGTGTTAAACTGTGTTAGACCCACAACTTCATACAACATTTTACAATCAGTTAAGAAATAAAATGATTCAGCACTTTAGGACGATAAACAACAGTTTCATGTTTTTAGTAATATTATGCCTTAGGTGTTGTTTTCCACTTATATCACGACGCTCTGCACTGTGGCCTCCAAGATCAAGGGTTCGAGTCCCGTCTCGGGTCTGCATGTGTGGAGTTCGCATGTTGTCCATGTGCTTGGCGGGTTTCCTCCAGGTCCTCCGGTTTCCTCTGACAGTCCAAAGACATGCAGATTAGTCTAACTGCCATTTCCAAATTGCTCGTAGTGTGTGTGTGTGTGTGTGTGTGTGTGTGTGTGGGCCCAGCGATGGATTGATACCCCATCCTGGTGCACCTCATCTAGTGCCCCGAGTCCCATGCAGTAGACTTCAGAACGTCTGCGACGCTGTACAACATAAGCACTATAGAGGATGAGTGAGTATATTTGTCGAGTATCTGTTTACAGTTATGCTGCATGTTAATTCAGGAAGTTCTTCCTCACACTATGACAGCTGCAAACATCCTGACACCGGCTGTGCCTTTTTCAAAACGCTCCTGAAGTTAACAAAGCAAAAAAATTGTTGTGAAACCCAAAGTAACAGACTGTTGCAAATGACTGACAATGGAGACTCCTTCCATTAAATATCATCAAATAAAACACAATTTTTAATTTTTTATTTGTTGAAGTGTGTGTGTGTGTGTGGGGTTGGGGGGGGTCCACTGTAAATCCCTATAATTGTCCCTGTAATCGTGCTGTTACTATGGAAACTCATTACAACAAGCTGCTGTTACAGGAAAAGATCTGATGCCATCTGACCAATCAGAATCCAGAACTCAACATTGATTTCAACTAAAAATTGTGTATGACAGACTCATGCATGTTACTGAAATCCATATTTTAGTATGGTGTGTGTGTGTGTGTGTGTGTGTGTGTGTGTGTGTGTGTGCGCGCACACTGAAAGGCTCCATTAGGACTTGCTCCTCGACTCAAAAAGCATTAACCTTGAAAAGAGGGAACGGCTCGTCTCCACGGTCCATTAGGCGACCCGTCAGAAATTTTCTCCCTGAAGTCGAAAGAAATGAACAAGACTCGTCCTCGTTTTTTTTTTTCTTTCTTTCTTTCTCTGCTAAGTGAGCGTTATGAGTTAAACTGTGCGCTTTAATACAAAGAAGTCAAAAGTTTAAGGTGTCAATAATAAATTAGTTCTGAAAGCATCTGTATCTGGGCTGTTTAACTGACTTGACTAATATCACAACTTTTTAGAAAGCATGAGGCTCAGGTGAGAAAAAAACAACAACAAGAAAACGACTTTCGTTATTGAACAGATTTGAGCTAATAATGACCCGTCACATCAATAAAGACATTAAGACACATTCTGAGAGTGATTGGTTGATGTGGTATGAGTCCTGGTTGAATAAGCTCAACCATGTTTATTAATGAATCGTGTTCGGTTCCTGAGATATGGCCGGATTAAATTTTATGTTTATGAGGAGCGCCTCCGAAAAAAGTATTGAAACCCCTTGTTTAGAACATTTTAATGAATACGATAATATACCAAATAAAATCAATAAATGAATGTTTTTCTATCACAACTTGAGTAACCGGCTTGGATAGTGTTTATTAATGTGCTATAGAACTGAAATGTTTTGGTTTCTTTTAAATTCTGTTAAAGGATCAGGAAGACAAGGTGTTAATCAACTGATTTTTCCTGACATTTTATGCATTGCACCTACTGCACTCTGTTGGCCATAACGCAAAACTAACCTCAGCCAAGATTTAGTAGATACCTTCAGGTCAGAGTGAGCAGAGGTCCGAATTCTAAAACACATGACTAGAAGCTGAAACCAGGTAAACTATTTAAAATAAGAAGAATAATTTTAAAAATCCAAATAGTTGGCAATAACCACTAACTTCTTTTTAGTTGCCATACAAACTAGAAACTTTTATTTTGTAAAATTTTTGTAGGAAAATTGACAAAGAATTTATCAGTCACTCATATTGATTTTAAGATCATTTTACTCACTTTTGTATTAAATGCATGCATATATATATATATAAGAAATTTTATTTTAATATGCAGTTAAATGTAAGTAAAAAAAAGCATTTTAAATGTCTTGGTTAAAATTTAAGTGAATACCTGATATGTTATTAATACAAACTATCCATAAATTAAAAAAATAAAAAAACTCAATAGCTGAAAACAAGGCAACTTAGGTCTTAATTTCTTTATTTAAAATGACAAATTAGATAGCGAATAGGATTTAAGATGAGCACAATTAAATAAGATTAAATTTGATTTTTAGATTTTTTTGTTTTTTAAACAACAGCAAGGTGATGTGTGCGCACGCTGCAGCAGGACAAACTGAACTGGTGCTTGTAAACAACTTTTAGAAACTTTTTGTCACCATTTTTTATAAATACAGATAGTAGTATAAGCTTAAAGGGCTGAGTGTAAATCTGTATAGCGGAAAAAAAGATAGAAAGTGAGAATAAAGATAGGTGAAAGTGAGAAAAATAGGTGCATCACAGAAGCCTGTAGCAATATGGCCGTTTTAAAGGAAGGGATTAGAAGAGCTCGACAGGGCGGAAAGGGCCTCGGTGGTGGAATTATAAATATTATCTGGAGAAGGGTTTTCTTTTTTTTTTTTTTTTGCGTGTGAAGGAGGCCGAGAGGATGATGGGCGCTCTTTATTGTGGCGAGACGTGGCGGAATAATGCATGCTAATATAAACATCAGCACTCCTCCGCCGTCTATTCAGATGGGCTCATTCAGGTGGAAAATAAAAGAGTGCAGCGAGAGGAGAGGAACATCTTTCCTCCGAAATCCATGTGACGGCGTAATCTCCGCTCACTTCACCCAGCAGAAATGACATGACACTTTGATTAACGGATATTACACAGGAGTTTAACACAATAACGTCTAATGGCTATAAATACATTAGATTAGATACTCTCTTCATTTTTCACTCCACTTCTACACTCAGCTTTAATCCTAATCCTTTATGTACATTTTGGTTTTAATCCTAATGTCAATAATAGCATTTTTTTTTTTATGTGTGTTTAATGCCATGGTGTCGTTACATTCTTTCATGTTTCCATTTTTGTAAAATCATAATATTGTTTTTCTGATTTCTTAAATCTGTTTTGTCTTTTAATGGTAAAAAATCTTTAATCCTAATCTTTCTTTATGCCATTCTGACTTTCATAAGTATATTTTTATTGTCTGTTTTATCCTTTTTAATTAGAAAAAGTTATTTCTGAAAGTAAATTAAATATTTTTACTTATGTCACTTTGATTTGAGTTTTTATATGATTGTATGATTGTACTTCTTATGCTTAACTTTAAATCTTCAAGTTTTAAATGGCAAGTTTTACAAGCCTGTTGAATATCACGTTCTTTTAAATTTTTTCTTTTTACATTTTTTGTACAATCCAACCAATTGAACTGTGTTTTCATTTGCTCTGGGGGGAAAAAAACCTTCCTGATTTTCTCATAATTTCATTATTATGGCAGTGTTTCATTGTTTTCTTTTTCTTTTTAACTTGGACCTTAGACCTTTTTGATTTCAGGTAACGGCATTGATCTTTAACCTTTTTATTAGCAAATCGTTTGCTAAATTTGTATAACTACAGTAGAATGCATGCACAAAGTTTGACTAGTAGTGATTTTTTTTTTAAAGTATTTTTAGGTTGGCCATTCTCCATGCATATTCCTACATTTTGCACCATTAAATTAATAAAACAGTTTTCAAATCTGAAGCTATAAGAATCGTTGAGACGCTAAAAAAATGTAGTTAAAAATAAAAACATTTAATTTCAAGTTTTATTTTGGTTTTATCAAAAGATTTGAAAAATGTCCTATGAATTCATATAAATTAATCATTTATTGAAAAAAAGAATAATAATTCATTAACTGAATTGAATAATTGAATAATTCATTCACATTCAGTCAGTTCCACCATACAAAGGTAAAATGTAAGTAGCGACAAACGGTAGGTTAACTTTATAGTTGTTTCTGTAATTAATGATCAGATCTGTTTGCTTTCCAAATCTTCTCAATGAACACACCAGACCATCACATCGCCCTGTTTGAACAAAGTAAATATTGTTTACAAACAAATAAATAAATAAATAAAACAGATTTAGCTTTTTTTTTTTATTTTGTTCTTCAAGAAGCACTTTTCCTTGCCTGACCTTTGTCCATCAACCTCCAGACCACTACCTTTACTTACTTTCTTTCATTTACTTGTTTTTCTCCCTAAGGCCACCAAGCTTAGTGTGTGTGTGTGTGTGTGTGTGTGTGTGTGTGTGTGTGTGTGTGTGTGTGTGTGTGTGTTTGGTGTGTACGCTAACAGGTCTCATGATTTTAAATTGGTTCGATCCAACAGGTAAGTCTATTTCGCAGTCTGATCGTTTATTCCTGCCTTTAAACTGACACATTGATTGAGGTGTTTAAAAAAAAATGTTGCTGGGAATTAAAATATACAAACTTTGTGTGTGACAAGCATCCATGCTAATTCCATGTCTTCCATTCTTCCATGGTCCATATGGAATATTCCCCAAGGGTAAATGTGTTCAGTGGAACAAAAGCAAACATTTTCTGTGATAAATAGTGGAAGCATCATGGAGGACAGAGGCTCAGGCGTTGAGATGTTAGCGCGATAGCTTCATCTGCTGCAAACCTCGATTCAGTGGATATTCTCACTCAGCAATTTTACAGGAATAACAAAAAAAAAAAAAAACATGACAAGCTTAAAACATTATTTAAAAAATGCATGTATATATATAAATGCGTAGCTTTATAAATAAGGAAGATAGTTTCTGAAGTATGTTAGTAATTATATTTAAACATAGTTACAATGTAGTTACAATGATTTATTATTTGTTCTTTAAAAATTTTATGTTCGTTTTTTTTCTTTCATTTATGTACATGTGCAAATATAATATTAGTAGATCATTAGTTTTTTTTCTTTTTCTTAAATAATAGTCACCTCCAAACACCTGGACAGTCATTGTGATCATTTCAATTAAAAAAAAAAACTTTTATTGAAGCAGTTCTCTTCTTTTATAGCAATTAGGACTAAAATACTCTGTGGGATCCGGTACATATTTTAAGGCCTCTTCTTATGATCCTGTATGATTTTCATTCTCTTCATAAACAACCCTGAACAGTCTCTCTCCGTCCCTCCTGCAGTATTGCAGACGCGTGATTATCTCCCAAATGTAGGCACTTAACAATTATTTATTCATAATTCCGCTTCGGAAAACACAAATGCGCAGCATCATTTCATTCTGCTTCCTTTTTCTTTCTTCTACTTCTTCTCACCCCCCCCCAGTCCCGGGCGTTCGTCATCCTAATGCCAGAGCCGTGTTAATATCAGAGCGGATCGCCGGGACGGGAGCAGCGTGTGGAAACTCAATCACAAGTCCCTTCAATCACACCGCAGACAAACAGGCCTCCGTCCAAATCTACTTGGCGTTCATGATACAATTTTAATATATCTTTAACTCTGAGCTGCTTTTTAAATCTTAGCTTACCTTTTTCTTTTTTTTTTTTTTTTTTTTTTGGAAAAATAAGATGCAGGTGGAGACGGAACAATCATGGCAGGTTTGAGCAGGACATGATTTTTCCACCAGTGTTCTCCATAATGTACAATGAAAATTGCATTTTTATTTATTTATTTATTTATTTTTTACCTAAGTGTGTGTTCTGCATTTGTGATAGTTTTTTCTTTGTTTTTTGTTTTTTTATAAAAAAAAATAATAATAATAAATTTAAAAAAAGGACGCACAGGACGCCATCTTGGAGGACTTTTAACATGCCATTGTATGCCACATACTGTAGGAAACACAAAAACGATCATACTGTAAGTGACAATGAGTTAATTGCTTCTTCTTACACCTCGGCACGCACACAAAATTATGCCATTTAATTAGTGAAGAATGTTATTTTTGTTCTTTTATCCATTTACAGCAACATATAATGATGTACAACATCCACAACACATCTTAAGTCATTCCCTCCACAGCCTAGAAGTGAAAAAACAAACATGAACTTACAGTACTTGCCTCCTTATTTCCTCAAACTGGAGACTCCTTACGTCTAAATAACATCTTACTAAAAACAATGATGAATTAAAAATCCATTTATTCCTAGTACAGCGTCTGTTGCAAACATTACCACTAATGAGCCATTGTTATAGAAACGCTGACATACAGTACAGGAACCACCACAACACCTTCCGACGAGGATCCAACAGGACTGTGGTTTAAAGAACCCTGGATGATACTCTTTCCGGTACTAAGGTGGTACAACGTGACGTACAGAAAAGCCGATCGTTTCGTCTCACGCTTTATTTATTTCTTCATTTCTGTATCAAACATCACTTACACTTCCTCATCGCTCCTGATGGCCCTGCGTCCGCTCTCGGCTTCTCCTCTGCGGCGTTAAAGAGCTTTGGTGTGTTACACTCCGCTGTCCATGCATTATTGATCACACACATGCACACACACACACACACACACACACACACACACACAGAGGTCAGTTATGCAGCCGCAGAAGCTCTGTACACTCTTTTGCATTCGTAGTGTTTGTGTGCTGCTGTTACAGTAAAATAACAAGTTATAATTTCTCTGTTGAGGAAACACTAGAAGGACCATCATCCAGGGTTCTAGTTAGACGCGTCCTCCTGTTTGTCACTCTTAAACATGTTTGGTTTCTTTTTTGCAAAGGGGAAACTTGTACGGCATTTGTCTCTTTAAGTTCTAGGTGGAAATCTGTAGATCAAAAAATGTATGTGATGTTTGCAACAAAGCCAAAAGAGCAAAAGCTTAGATAAGAGGGTTGCTCAAGGATTCCTTGGATAATTAATTTTTTTTTTCAATTAAATTTTTTGGAGAAAGCTCACTGTATCAGACAAACAAACAAAAACCAAACACAGTTAGAAGCCAAACATTTGGGGTTGTAGATTCGACCTTTCTTGTTTTGGGATGCACTCAGAAATGAACTCGCGATACCTGAGCCTTGTAATGGTTCCTCAAGGGTTCCTTAAGAGCTTTTCAGGGTTCTTAAGACGTTTTTAATTTACTTTAACTTTACCATTGCGTTCTCCAACAGGAGCTTAGATCGAACTTTTCCTCTCGTCATTCAGGACGTTAATCAGTTGCAATGGTTCTATTTGGTTGTAAGAACACTGAGCACTCATTGATATTTGTGTGAGGGTTCATTAAGGGTTCCTAAAGATCTCCATTAGGGAGACACCCTGTTACAGGGTTCTACAGAGAACCTTCAAAATTCTTGCATTAAACAAAAAAAAGGATGTTAAAAAGGACATTAACTGGTGATGAAAGATCTTCATAGGAACGGATGGGTTCTTCTAATGGAAGGGGTCTTTTGGATTGTTCTTCTTCAGGAGCTTCTTTAAGGCTCTATGTTGAAGCCCTCGAGAAGGAGAAAATGTGGTTCCTGAACCATTAAAAGAACCTTCCTGAAATAAAGATCAAGACACAATGTAAAGGCTGATATTCGAGTGCCATCTCCAATCACACACCAAGATTAAAGAGTTCTTCAAGGGTTCTTTGGGTCGATTGCTTTTCGGAATGGAAAGCATCGTGTTGTAGGATTCTTCAGACTTAGGCTGCTAGATTTAGTGTTTTTTTCTCCTGAAATGGTGAACATTCTAAATTGTTCTAATTCGTTCAGTTTGTTCTTCTGAAACAACCCGATGATCCATGTGCAGCATGTTGTCCATGTAAAGAGCTCATTGGTTTGTCCATCTGTGTTGAATCCTATTAAACAAAGACCCAAAAAAGTTAGCCATTCAAAGAAAGGTTTCTAAAAAAAAAAAAAAAAAAAAAACAGGACACATACCAAAAAAATACCTAATAAAAATTTTTTAAAAAGACACATTCTAGAAGGAACCCTATCTCTGTGAGTAAGGGTTCATGACAGAAAACTTTAAAATGTGAGATTTAATGTTCAACATAAGCCCTAGCATTTAGGATTCTTTTTAGTTCATTAGGGGTCGCTGGATGATTAGGACTGTTGAGTGTGCAAGAGAAGAACTAGCATATCAGGTTCTCCATAGAATATTTAACAAGTTAGACGAGTTCTTGCACTCATAAATTTAAGAACACTAAATATCCACTCCATCCACTCAAAAACCAAAATGGCCAAGATTCTCATCAAATCACTACCTACTGTAGGCACGGATTATAGCTCTGGGATTTGTTTTTGTTTTTTTTTTTTAAACCAGACCACTGAAAGACAGAAAGGTAATATTTTGAATGTTCTGTTTTTAAATGGACAATAAGGTGATTAATTAACAACTAGACGTCTAGCATTTGAGATGTTTGCTGAAGCGAGACTGCAGGTGAAAGTCTGAATCCGGACGAGACCGGCTCATCGCATTGTTCGAGTCTTGAGGGTAGAACGCAGACGAAATCCGACAGCTCAGGTTCGAAGGTTCATGTATTTTTTTAATTGGCATTTACCCTTCACTTTAACCTTTAACTTCAGCTCGGGTCACATGACCCCATGACCTTTGACTCGTACCTGGAGGCCATGTTGGCTGATGGGAGATGATCAGGTTGTTTTTTTTACCCCTAACAGTTTAAAGCTGAGTTTATTAGAGCAGGCAAGAGCTAATCGATTGGAGCCCATTACAACACAATGTGTGTGTGTGTGTGTGTGTGTGTGTGTGTGTGTGTGTGTGTGTGTGTGAGAGAGAGAGAGAGAGAGATTTAACAGATTTAACTCTGTGATTTATTTTAAAGCAGTTTTACGGTGACATAAGATCTAGATGAAGTGAGGAAAAAGCGTTGTTACTGACAGAAAATTAGCAACGATCAAGGAAAATGAAATGTAGCCAGAGGCTAAGACCATGAGGTTTTCAGAACATTGCGTTAATCATATTAACATTGACATTTATAGTTCAACTATTTGTTTTTGTTCGTTTGTTGTTTCAAAGCCCATATTCTCCTTATTCATCATGTGACAACCGAACCATGACAAATACAAAATGCTAAAAAAAAAAAAAAAAACTCTTTTTGTCGATTTTTTTTTGTTTGTTTTTTGTCTTTGTTTGCTTGGCTCATGAATATTCTTACACACAATTAATTACTTTTCCCCCCTAAACCTGACAGTGTAAAATGTTCACCTATAAAACCCTTATTTGTTTGTTTGTTTGCTTGTTTATTGATTGATTGATTGATTGATTGATTGATTGATTGACTGACTGACTTCAGCACATGCCTGTCACTGTCCAGCCAAAACTTTGTAACAACATATATATGCAAATTATTTTAATTCATTTCATACAGTTTCAAGCACAGTCAAAATTTTTATCTCCAACATAAATTTTATGGTCATCGTTAAATTTAAAGAAACACCTAAAGAAACATCTTTTATTTGAAGTTATTTATTTATTTATTTATGTTGGCTAACACCTATCACTTTGTAGCACAAATCCCTGCCATTTTTGTCTCATGAATGTGTAAAATTTGGTTTTATTTATGCATTGATTTATTATTTTAAAAAAATTTAATACTGTCTAATATTTCACCATTTTTCAATTATTATTTAATTTCATAGGAATTTTCAGATTTTCTGACAGAACCAGACGCTTTATAGAAGATACCACCAACACCATGGTTTTATAAACAGAAAGAATTTTTTTTATATGTTCAGATCCTTAACCTTTCAAACTCACTAATATAACTATGGATTTTTTTTTTAATATATGAAGCAGAAGTTTCTAAAAGTACAACAAGCTAATATTAATATTTATATTATTGATTTATTTTCTCCTTTTTGAGTGTTCATTTATTTCTGTCTTGGTCCCCCAGTAAGTCCGATTGCATTAAAAGATAATTAAGTCACTAGACGACTTCAGTCTGAGTTGAACTGGTTTATTTTCTAATCTCTGCTCTAACAGGGGACTTGTTTCCTGCCTGCACATCACATCTGACACTTTATTTGTTATTTATGCGAGTGAGACCCTCCTGCTTTTTAAATGTCACATTATAGCCCTGTATTCTCCTAATGTCGCCCTCACATCTGTCTGAAACCGACCGGCTTTCTTTTAATCTTTAAAAAAGGGAAGAAAAAAAGGAAAACAAGCATGCCTTTTTCATTTTCCCCTCTAAAAGCTTATACTCGTGTATTTGAATATTTCATAGGGACCTGAATAACCTCTGCAAAATCCATTCCGGGATGGACCGGATCGTTTTTCCCGACTTGTCCATCACTGTTCAAGGTGTGTGTGTGTGTGTGTGTGTATAATGTCTGTAGAGGTGTGCGG